>JAGDYQ010000037.1:1830719-1925262 GCA_021962125.1 Bulinus truncatus | reverse complement strand
AATAAATTTGCCAATTATTGTCTGTGATATTGTGTGGGAATCACACCTTCTGTCTGTGATACTGTGCTGGATACACACCTTCTGTCTGTGATACTGTGTTGGAGACACACCTTCTGTCTGTGATACTGTGTTGGAGACACACCTTCTGTCTGTGATAGTGTGTTGGAGACACACCTTCTGTCTGTGATAGTGTGTTGACATGAGATATTGTACTTAAATGTAAAAAAAAAATTGGGGCCCCCCTCAAGTTGGGGCCCGGGGGAACTTATAAATATGGACCCCCACCACCCTAGGTACGCCTCTGTGTGTTGGAGTCACACCTTCTGTTTGTCTGAAACTGATAATTGATGACGATGTATGTCTAAAAGTTTCCTGCTCTCTCTACCCCCCCCCCTTTTTTTTTTTTATTTACATATTAAACCATAAATCGTTAATTTTAGTTAACAGATTTATAAAAAAAAAAAGAAAATCTGGCCTAGTTTCAACTTTACACATCCGGTACATTGCCAGTTATACAACATCAATAGATTACTTTCTTCAGTTTCAACATCCACTTGAAAGTTGTTTTTTTTTTTCATATATTTATTTGCACAATTATAATTTGTTTCTCTTCAATTACTTTAATTAGTTGATCTTTTTAAAAAAAAATAAAATGGTTCGCCTTTAAAACTAATTTTTTCTGCCTTTTTCCTGTGGATGTTGACTACAAGTTAAAATGTTTTATTTTAATTGAAACTGAAAAAAACACATTTCCTGTATTGAGAAGTACACTCACAACACACACACACACACACACACACACATGTTTTAATTGAATATAGAATTGAAAGATTAATTCAAAGAAAAAGCTTTTTTTATATATATAGTTCGGCATTTTGTCATATTTAATTCAAAGTTGTTGTTCGCTTTATTAATTGAGTTCCAATAATCTTACCCCTTCACCTGTGTAGTCTTGTCGTCCTATGATGTCCATTGTAAAGTTTGATATGGTGTCCATTTCTTCAAACTGTTCGCTCGTACAGCCGGTCTTAGGTCAACTGGTATGAAACTTCAAGTAGTGATAGTTGTGGGTCCTATGGGTAAATGTGCCGTTCTGGGCCCTTTTAGCGTCATGTGTGATAAATGTTTCATACTGGAAGATAGGGGAAGGGGTGGGAGACAGCCTTTACCTGTGAAACAGGTGGTTAGTGGTTACTTAGTAAGAATTGACCATAAGCACGGCCATGACTGTATGGACGTTTATTTATGTTATTATGTTGTTACATGCATAGCAGTGTGTAGAAGTGTCAGATACTTATGTTGTTACATACACAGCAGTGTGTTGAAGTGTGGGATACTTATGTTGTTACATACACAGCAGATTTTCAATTTTATATCTCTATGGGTTGTTTTTTTTTTGTTGCCCGCCTATTCATGCAACACACACACACACACACACTCACACACACACACACACACTCTCTCACACACACACACTCTCTCTCTCTCACACACACACACATACACACCTACACGAGACATGATGTAAATCACTTAGTACGAAACTCTCCAACTCGATGGCTCATTTTCAACCGATGACCTTTCTCTCGTCAAAATGTAATCCGTCATCTAAATGATGTAACGCGGCGTTTTGAGGACCGATGCTCATAAAATTAAATAGAAAAAAAAAACTTGGTTTCTCTCTAGCACAATCAAGGGGGGAGGAATGGGGAGAAACGTATAAGAAGCAATAAAAGCAAACATAGAATTACTTTGTCCGATATCTCCTCCCCGCCCTCCCCCCTCCAACCGTGCTAGCAATCCTCCATTTTCGGTTTCCCGACATCCATTGGCTTTAACTCCCTGGTGAGGGGTATCTTATGCTGGTCGATGCCAGCCATCCCTTCTTCCCCCCTCACTCCCCAGCCCCCTCATTATTTTATAGTGTAACATACACTTAACTTATTGGTTTCTAACATCCTATGAATACATCACTCACCGAACTGCCTCCCTTTTGTCTTGTTTTTTTTTTAAACTTACAGCGAGAATTACTTACCCATGGTGAACAGCACCACTGACACACCCACCCCCTCTCTCTTTTTTTTTTTTTGGTGGGTGGGGAAGGGAAGTGGGGGGTGGGGGGTACTAGAGGATTGGGAGGGATGGCGGCTGGGAATGAATGGAATCTTCAATCGATTATTTCCCTTTGTCTGTATTTGCCTAGTTGAGCAGTTTTATGTTTGTTATCTCCCCCCCCCTTGTTATGGTGAACATTATGTTTGTTATTGTTACTGTCTAGGTCAAAATAAAACCTTGACGCATGTTGATTGGAATGTTTTGTTGAGTCTGGTATCAGGACCGATGATTCGGGGGTGATGTGGGTGGGGATAGTGTTTACCTGAACTCCAGACAGCGACCATGGGGGTGGGGGGGGGGGAAGGACCGTTGAGTTTAAGTATCACGCTGAAAAGTAAAAAACTATTATTTTTTATTTGTTTACTCATAAGAAACTGATGACTTTTTTAAAATGTTTTATTAATTGGCGAGCTACCGCTGACATATGACGTAAATAATTACATGAAACAAAAAAATAACCCAGAAAATGGTTTTTTTTTTTAATATCTAAAGGCGACTTTTGATCTCTCTTTATTTGTTTACTCTCTACATTTTATCATCTGCTATGAAATGATTTCTTGTAAAGCTATTCTCATGAATAGTCAGACTCAATAGTGCATGAAGGGCGCTGAGGGTGGTGCGGCTGCAAAGGGCGCCGAACTAACAAAAAAAAGATGCACTCTGTTCAGGTATTATTTATCTAGGTCAGTAGGTCACTCTACACGCTCTTCAAGATCCCAACAAATCGTTTGTTTACTGTGTGGGACCTCTCCTACTCTCTTCTAAAAAATAAATAAATTCACACCAAAGTCTTATGTAGTTGTATTTTTCTGCAGGTGATTCCCCCACCCCTCCCATCCTGGTCATCATAACTGACCCTTACTCCCAACGAGTCCTTCTTGTCACTGGCCCGTCAAATTCACGTTATAATCACTTCCTGATTCGTACTTAAGATTATGTACACGATGTTCAGTACTTGAGAAAGGACGGTTATGATGGCAACCGTTTTGTGACGGTCGGTTGGTGAGAGGCGTTGGGGGGGGGGAAGGAAGGGAGGGGATAGGCACTAGAGCTTTTAAATACGTTTGCCAGGATCTGTTTGTGTTATTTTCTGGGATGACGTAATCGCCGACAGCTGAAAATACACAACTATAAATAAATCAGCTAGGTATGGGTCTACTTCGACGTATACATTTTTTGATACAGAATACATAACTAAAGATACATACTTGATGCAGAATACATAACAAAAGATACATACGTGATACAGAATACATAACAAAAGATACATACTTGATGCAGAATACATAACAAAAGATACATAGCCTACTTGATGCAGAATACATAACAAAAGATACATACTTGATACAGAATACATAACAAAAGATACATACTTGATGCAGAATACATAACAAAAGATACATAGCCTACTTGATGCAGAATACATAACAAAAGATACATACTTGATACATAATACATAACAAAAGATACATACTTGATGCAGAATACATAACAAAAGATACATACTTGATGCAGAATACATAACAAAAGATACATACTTGATGCAGAATACATAACAAAAGATACATACTTGATGCAGAATACATAACAAAAGATACATACTTGATGCAGAATACATAACAAAAGATACATACGTGATGCAGAATACATAACAAAAGATACATACTTGGCAGACAAATAGTTTTATTATTGCTTGGAATATTCAATTATATGTTGATATTGTATACATATGATACATATGTTATACTCACATGTCGATTGACAGATAGATAATAGCAGACAGGCTGGCATACAGATAAGACATACAAACAGATAGACAAGACAGACTGATAGATCTATCTGTCTGTTAGATAGATAGATAGCTGGCTGATAGACAGACAGACAGATAGACAGACAGATAGATAGACAGACAGTCAGACACACACATAAACACACACACACACACATATACATATATATTATAGATAAATAGATTGATAGATAAGTTAATGTGGGTTTTTTTTTCCTTTCAGAAGAGACCAGACATTCCAGTGATAGTGCAATCAAGGAAAATACATTTAACCAATTAGATATCGCAAAGAATGTAGACCCGACTCATAGGACCAAAGCTGTTGTGCCAGTCAAAGGACCAACCAGCACAACCTGTCTCAACCACATCGACAACCATCGTCATCATCTTCTTCAACCGTTTCTTCAAGGCAGCGACGGCAATCGTCTCCCGTCTGACAGCGGCAGTCCCGCAGGTGACGACATTGATCACGTCACCACACGTGACAATCCGCCATCTTTGGTCTCATCGTTTCAAACATTCAGCCCCTTTGGTGACGCGCAATCTTTTGTCCCCGAGTCAAAAAACTGTGTTGTTTCACTTTCAGGCGAAAAGGGGGTTAATCTCTCAGCAGACGACGCTAATCTAGTCAACAACCCAGCCTTGACTTTTGGGAATAGTTTTTCCTGCCCAGACCTTCAGGGTCACAAACACAAAAAAGGCCACTCGGTCGGTGATACATTGGCAGACCTTCTTCACGAGAACCTGCCTCCGATTACTGGGCCCCGTCCTCTCGACGAAACAGCAGAACAGCTTTGTTTAGGAATCAGTTCACGTGCAGCCGAAGATCAAAGTCATTGTTTACAGCGTTGCAGTGTCGCTGGTGAATGTGGGCAGTACATCGGCGTTGTTGCCAACTGTGCATCCCCGCATGAACGTCATCAGCTAACTACTACACAACAAACAAACAGTTACCATCTTATAGAAGATACGACTGGAGATACGACACAGAGGAATCGGAGCTCTTCTTCGTTCTCAACGACAGGTAACTCGGATTGTTGTGAAACTCGGGAAACATCGGTTATCGAACTTGCCCACCTCGCCCAGGCGACCGAGCAACATCAAACATCGAAAAAACAACCGAGCCGGCTGCCGTGTGAAAAAAGGGGTGAACTCTCCAGGCAGGGATTAAAAGGGCCTAACGGTCTTCCCCGCGAGGATAAAAGTCAGGCCTGCGAAGAGACAGAATCAAAGGGACCTAAAAGGGTTGAACTTTCTGGTGTTTACAGTAAGGATTGTGTTGAGAACACTGAAAAACATGGCAGTGAGACTTTGTCAATACACTGTCCCAGAAACACAAACAAAAGCCGTGCTCGTGGAATTAACAACGTCAGAACCGCTGGGGGTAAAGAGAGGGACGCCAGTGGAATTCGCCCTCTGAAGAATTCCCGTTTATCTAATTATAGCACGCATGAACCCGGGAATAATAATGGGGAATTCCCTAATAAAAGTCATTCGCTTTTATCGAGATATATAGGCAATGGCGACCTTGTTTTAGATCAATGGGAATGCACTGGCAATCGTTCACAAAACGATAACAAAATATTGAACTTAGCATTTAACAGAGCGGTAGATGAGTGTGATAATAAACGAGATAAATTTAATGATTCGTTTTCAGGTGGACATGGGTCATCTGTTTCATCCTCGGGGGAAAATATTCCGTTGAGGAGAGTGAAAGTGAGACAGACTAGGTCCAGTCTGTTGCGACAGGTCAAAATACCCAAAGCCACCAAAACAGACACAAAGTACCAGAATACAAAACCGTCTTCACTGAGCTCAAATCTCATCGGCAAACCGCTGGTAGACTTTCCCGCCAAAAATCGAACAAACGCAACGGCGATACATAGAAGTATTTCCACAAACTCGCGTGCTGAACAAACTGGCCTATGCAAAGACTCAGAGCCTGGAAATCTCAGGCTGAAGAAAACCATGGAATCCGTTGCCACGAAGAGCACTTTGCAGACGGCAAGAGAAGGAAAGAAAAAAACTACGTCCCCAAAGGCGAAGACGGCCAGCACGAGTCATACGTCTCAGGGCTCAGGCGCGAATGAAGAATCAAAAGGCGAATCGAATCAAGACCTGGGTAACGGCGAACAAGACAAAGCTAAATCGCAGGGAAACGCCCCCGTTGGTGTTGAAGGGTCGCCTACAAAGGTCACGTTGACCTTGGGTTTCTTAAGACAGACCCAGTCCCAGATGTCTAAAATGAAGAGTCCGGCAGCGTCCAAATCTGGCGGGACAAAGCAGTCACCGGGGAACATTAAAAATGGCGGCAGTAGATCCGGTTCATCCCCTCGACCCACAGCGAAGGTCAACGCACAACGCGCGAAAAAAACGTCAGATTCTCGGAGGAACACACAAACCGACGACCGGGTATCGGATCAGCAAAAGTCTGGCGTGATCTCTCCGTTGCTGAGAAAAGCGTCCAGAAAAGAAAACATCTGCTCCGACCCCACGCCCAAAGTTCAGTCGCCCAGGGCGAAGGCCAAGCTGAGCATCCTGGGCGTCACGTCGTATCCGGACGTGCTGTCCCCTCTGACGTCACCCACACAATCAGAGCCACTCCCGAGTCCGAAGAGTGAGACGCTTAGCGAGTTCATTTCCTGCGTCGACTTGTCCACAACGACGTCTTCGGCCGGCGACGTGGTCCGAGAAACTCGTTGCAAGTCCCTGTCCCCGTTCGATCCCGGACACCTGGACACAGACCTTCCGCCCAGGTTAAAGAGCGTCTCAACCAATCACCTTCTTTCATCTAGTAAACAATCAAGGACAGAAGATCTTTCAAGATCATCGATATTGGACACGCCCTATAAGTCGATCCCTTACGATCCAACTACAACGACAACGCAGTCTGTCTCTTCTACATCGTTAACGCCAACACCTTCTTCTTTATCTACGTCTTCGTCTGTCAAATCGGCCGATCACTCCAGACTGGCCCTGAACAGGTCACCGTCATTCCTTCCAGTGTCTAAGCTTCGAACTCACACGCTCGGCAGCAACAGCAAGCCATCGTCGCCTGGTTGTGAGAAATTAAACGCCAGATCTCACGCGGCACATAAGTCTCAGCGCCCACAAGGGCAAAAATCTGGCACGTCAATGCAGCCAGTAACTCAGAAAAACGTGAAAAGGAACGAAGCTTCGGGTCAGCGTGACCCTGTCAGTAAGACAGTTGCGAACTGTGGGGGTAAAGCGGGGGTCATTATCGGCTCGAAGATGCAAATGGCTCCGGTCAAGCCAAAAATGGAAACAGCGCTGCTGCCGATCGATTCCGAGGATTACGCTATGTCTGGCGAGGGCGTTCACCATTGGCTGAATCAAAGCCGAGGGAGTTCTAAAAATAACCATGACGCTGTGTCAACAGAGGAGAGAAAATCTGGCGAGGATATTGATGTCTCGAATGGTCGAATAGGCACAATAGCTTGTGACGTCACGGACTTACTTGACAATGTCAACAGCTACGCAGGCGGTAAACAATCTGACATACCCGACGTCGATAGAGGAGAAGGTCAAGAGAGGTCAAAATCTCTTCAAATCGCAGATGGCAGGGTATCAAACGTGAAAAATGTCAAGGACACTGAAAATTTGCGCGTGAAAATGGATGCCGCAAAACGGGTCAAAGATGGCCCAGAAACTACCCACAATTCTCAGAGTGAGCAGCATGGGCCGGCGGCGCACGCGGGAGCACAGGTAGATGACATAGTTAATCAGTTTTATGAGCAAGAATGTAGGTCAGGCATTAAATCTGACGTTAATGGCGCATTAGGGGGAATAACTCTGGTGGATTGTGTTGTGCCACATGGTCGAGATTCCACCGCGGATACTTCTCGAAATGACGTCATCAGAACTCGCCCAGCGAGCCGGTTAAAGATGGAGTCAAGGTTGCCGAGGAAAACGGCGAGCTCAGGAGTGAAGAAAGTCCCGACCGCCAGAGCCCCCGAGCCCACCTCGATCCGTAAGACGGCCACTAAATCTGAGGCTAACATCAGATCTGCCATCTCGCACATCAGCTCCGCATCGTCCACTCGGGAGAGCTCGGTGGACAGCCGGTTCGATGACGAAACCTCGTCCGTGACGTCAGAGAGGTCACACCTGTCCACGGTGTCCCTCAAGTCACATGACAAAACAAAGCCCGTGAAAACGTCTGCACCGAGACAAAACAAAACTTCGGCGGAATCAATGTCAAGGTTGAGCGCCACGGGCACCTCCGTTATCAGACAGGCTGCCGGCAGTGTTAAAAATAAACCTCTCCCCTCGAATAGCAGAACTGTGAGCTCCAGCGGCGGCTCACGTCTTGCTTCAACAAAGCAGCAGCCCATCAAACGCGACCCGATAACCCCATCCTGTGCCGAGCCTGGCCCAGAGCCAGGTAGCGGTGCCCGTAAACTAACGGCATCACAGTCCAGGAAATCTGCTAACAGCGAGAAACAATCGTTGAGATTATTAACAAGCAGCAGTGAAAGGGAAAGAACTGAGAAAAAAGTTGGCGAGGAGAAGACGGGAAGAGTTATCGAAAATGAGACGCATTTAGGTACACGAGGCACGATTCCAAACATTGTGAGTGGCGATAAAGAAAACGGGGCAGAGAAAAAGCACGCGTGTCCAGCTGTAAGTCTCGGTGATAGCGTCACTCCGTGCCGAGACGTGAGAAGAAGCGAGGGCGAAATCTTAATGAAGGAATACTCAGCTGGCACGGGGGCAGGGAATATGGGCACGGCTCCCAGCAAAGATTATTATTTATTGGAGGAAGTTGAATTTGATTGCGGAGAGGTTTGGGATGAGGGGGGTGCTATCAAAACAGATAATGAAGAAGGTGAGAGAACGGATCAAAAGGAAACAAACCCAGATGGGCGCATGTTCGAGGGAGAGGAAACAAATTTAAAACCAGCAGAAGAGGGGCGCGGGGAAAACTCCAATGGGGAATTAATGGACACTAGAGATAACTTTGTAGATCGCGTCGACTCGCCCCTACCTAACGATGACTCAGACACTTTAGGTGTTGTGAGTAAACAAAGTACATCTACAGTGCTCACCGCACGTGCAACGGCAATGAGTTGCAGTGATGAACAGGATGGGAAAAAAAGTGCACCGGTGGTCCCAGTGCTGTCCTCCTATGCTGTGCACCAGCGAGCCGCCCCACAGAACAGGCACCCCGAAACACCCATCGCTTGTCATCGTCGGCCCGACGCTCGTCTTGTTCTCTCTGACACGGGCAGCGATGAGACTCGTTCGCTCGAGGGGTCGGATCGGGTTTCCGCCCCTGACGAGCGGGGAGTGGGAGGAGAATTCACGCCGATGGACGCCTCGTCGGCGGGAGAGGAAGAGGTGGGGGAGAAGGGGGGCACGGTAAGGAGCGAGAGAGGAGGACAAAGAAACAGAAAGACGGAGGAGGTAGGGGGAGAACCCGGGGAGTTGGGGGGAAGAAGGGGGAAGGAACGTGTGAAAGAGGAGATAGGGGAGCACGCTGGTATCTCCTGTGTAGCCGTGGATAGCGGGATCCTCTACGATGTTGCTACCGCTGCTGGCGTGTTGTTGTTGTCTGACAGTTATAACAGCACAGCTGTGATCGGGGCTGGCCAACACACTGATGGTCAGTCTCTAAAAACAGTGGACAGTGAAGATACACGTGCAGACAGTTCGCTTCGGATTCGTATTAACTCGTCCGACCAGCAGCGTGGCATAACATTCGCTTGTGTTCATACGGATAGACAGAGTGAATTAGAAAAGGTCAGTGAAGGTCATACTTATGTTTCGGAACGTTGTGATAATGAAGAGTGCGCCAGCTCTTCTATTGTGCCGCGCGAGTCAATGAACTCGCTTCTGCGAAATACGGTATCAGTCGCTCACGATACTCGTAGTATGAAGACACTCGACTCTTCTTCTCACTGTCATGGCGAGATCGATACGCCAGTATCGAAAAAATCACCCGGGCTCGATTACGTCAGTGCCACCACCAGTCAGTCACCGATACTTGACCACACACAGGACAGTGGCTACTCGCGTGCGCGCAGCGGTGAATCAGCAACATCTAAACACTCACTGGACGATAAAACCTGCATGATCAGTGGCGAATCCACTGAGAATGGGTGCGAGGGGGTTAACAACGAACATACACATTCTGCCATTGATGATGATCTGTTGTCTAGTCAAACAACCGACCCTATTACAGAAAAGTTGAGAAAATGTTGTCTGTGTCAAAATAAAGACTGTATTTGCTCCCAACCTGGTGCCGACAAATCGTTAAGTGACCCAATTATGGAACGAATGGCGGGAAGTTGTGATGAAGATGAATTCGATCGTGTGCCATGCTTGTTTACTGGAATAAAACAGGGTGCTATTTTAAACATATCAAAACAAATTGAGACTTTAGCCACAGCAGAAGAAATTGATATTTTGGCCACAGCCGAACAAATTGATACTTTGGCCACAGCAGAACAAATCAATACTTTGGCCACAGTAGGAAAAATCGATACTTTGGCCACAGTAGAACAAATTGATACTTTGTCCACAGCAGAACAAATCGATACTTTGTCCACAGTAAAACAAATCGATACTTTGGTCACAACAGAAAAAATTAATATTTTGGCCACAACAGAACAAATCGATATTTTGGCCACAGTAGAACACATTGATACTTTGGCCACAGCAGAACAAATCGATACTTTGGCCACAGCAGAACAAATTGATACTTTGATTACATCCAATCAGAGTGATACTTTGACGAAATCAAAACAGAGTGATACTTTGACCACAGTAGAAGTCAGTGACACGTCTATACACGATTACGACGAGGATGCACTTTTCTCGGACAGTGACGAGGAACTTATCTCGCTCATGATAAGCAAAGATGACGAGGAAGACGAGGAACACGGCGCTCGCATCCCGTCGGATATCACGAGGGGCTTATCTCGTGAGAGGGACTATCTCGAAGATAAGCTCAGCCCTTTCAAATCTTTCTCCGAGTCGGGGGATGAGGGTACCTCTCGCGCCGACCTCCTGTCGCCGTCCTTGAACTCAGAGGTGAGGTGTGGGAGCAGAGAGGAGAAAGCCGAGGATGAGGAGGGAAGAGGAGATCTGAATCAAAGCCTATACCTCCCCGGGCAGCGGTTCTCGGTCTACAGCATGAACGACACCGCCTTCACCACGGCCATCGACGACGACATGCTGCTAGCGGATGATAAAGACGACGATGATTCGAGCGTAGATAACGGTGACGACCTCTTCGAGGACAACGCCCACTGTCTCGTGGGGAGGGGGGATAAAGAAGAAGAAGGGGACGGCAGTGAATCTTCTTGCTCAGACTCGAGTTTTCAATCTGCCACCTCCGATATTTTGATGGTCGCCGCCTCTCCCCCCTCGGACGAGCTCGCGAATTTCGAAGGGTGTGGGACGAGCAAGGCGGGGGAGGGCATGGCTAAGATGATAGCATCAGATTCCGAGAACCTGGAAGAGGGCGAGTGCTGGGAAGATGTGAGCAGCGCGCAAGATGGTGAACTCATTCATGAGGATATTATTTTAACGTGCGGTGTGGATACTTGTGATGATTCTGGAGTTGTGTTGTCCACCATGCCTTTCACCCGGGGCGCCGGACATCATTGTCCGCACCGTGTCAACAGGTATGCGTGTAGTGGTGGTGGTAGTAGTAGTAGTTGTAATATTAGTAGTTTGTCTACTTTACATTCGCATGTTGACAGCGTCGCGTCCGGCGTGGGCTCGTTGTTGTTATCATCAACAGTATCGACAACAACTTCAGTAACATCCACGCCAACAACAACAACAACAGCTGACACAACAACAACAAGTGAACTGGTTCACGTGGTTAAAGGTAGCAGCGATCCTCTGTTGTTGTTGTCGTCTACCTCATTATCGTCACCGACCACATCATCGTCACCACCACACTGTACACTACCTGCTACCGTACAACTGGCAACAACAACAACAACGACCTCATCGGTTACTCTGAATCCACATGTGAGTATCTGTGACAATGTGTCCAATGACAGTAGCTTTGATGACACGCTGACATCGTTAAATGACATCATCTTCGCGGACGACGACATGCAGCAGGACAGTTCCCACTACCAGTCCGCGTCACCACGCTTATCGTCGCCCCTATCATCGTCGACGCCGTCGTTAAGCAGAGACAAGGGGCGCTCGAGGCAGTTGAAGACGGCACCGTCTCTGCTTCCACCCCGCTCGTACTCGCAGGAGCCGCGGAGGTTGTCAAATACGGACGCAATATCGGCCGCCCTACGCAGCCGCTCGCCGTCCTTCTTCAGCAGCACCGTTGTGGTGGACATCACGACACACAGCCGAAACCAGCGCCCCAGGCTGCAGCCTGCACCCACCCACACAAAACTTGCTGCCGTTCATGATGTTAAAAACCTTCTCAAAAATCATTCAGGGAAATCAAACGGCGCTCCTGAGAATGACAACAACGCCACATCGACAGAGGCCAGCCGCAGGGGCACACCGACGGGGCTAGCGGGAACGCGATCACGCCCCATGCCATCGAGGGTCCCCCAGGCACAAACTAAAGACAGCCTGTCAACGATGGCTGATCGAAATAAGAGCTCACGTGGGACCAAAACGTCCACAACTCAGACATGTAATAAAACCCAAGGTAAGCAAAACACGAGTATATCTACTGATAGGAATACGGGCAAGTGTCAAGAGAAAAGCTCTAGATTTGAACCCTCGGACTCCAACATTCAACAAAAACACACTACTAAATCAACACAGGCTCAGCGTAGTAGTAAAACGACAACTATAAATAGCCTATTGCCCGTGGAACAAAAGGGCAAAGCGGACAAAGGGGATAAAACGGACACTGACCACGCAAAAAAGCTACACGGCCCTGCTTTCAGAGCCGACACTGGGGATAACACACACAACAGTCGCCTCCCCTGCTCGCGACTGGTGGAAACAGGGCCGGCCAATGGAAACAATGAGTTTTCCCACGACCTTTGCCCTTTACACACGGCGCGGGGTACGAGCGAAAAAACTCTCGAGTCATCGCCTCGCGTTTTAGACGAAACAGCACACAGCGACGATGGCTCGGTGAAGTCGTCTGCTTCTGCCTCACCATACCGCGCACCGCCCGCTGATGTCCAGGATGATAGCAGCTTTGAAAAAATAGGCCCCCCGTTTACTTTCTCACCTATCGATTGCCCATCGACGATCGGGCCGGACGATGGTCATAATCATCATCAAGTGTGTCCTCAAGACGACGACAACGACCACACGGCGCCGCCATCATCATCCACATCCACCACAACAGCGTCAACAACGATAACGTCCTCCCAAGATATTAAAACGAGCCTTTTCGAGAGCGGCTACTCCTCTGATATCAAATCCCCGGATATGAGATCACCCACGTCTGATATGGAGGCGCCCCCCATCCCGTTACACAACCCGTTCTACGACCCTGGCAGCGAACCGACCAATGAGATCACGACGGATAAAAGAGCTGGCATTAACCCTCGGGAAATAGACTTATTATCTCAAACAGAGTTATCGGAGAGTGGAGAAACTCGGGTAACCGCATTCCCGGGGACGGGGCAAAAGGAAGTGAAAAATTCGGCAAAAGTCCAATGTGTGTTATCTGTTAGTGCTGAGGGGAGATTAGACGCGAGCAGTGTACAGAGTGAACGAGCCGGCACGAGAGGAGAAAAATTCGTGTGCCGTGATAGCAGCAGCAACAGCATCGGCGACGGTTGTGGTGTTGCGGGAGTCGAGGACGTTGCGTCACGGTGCAACAGTAGTCCTCAGTACTCACAATCTGACCCGTGTCACGATAGCACGCAAAAGTCACGAGGTCATCACACCAGCGTAAACAAACACGCCAGCCTGGCAGAAGCGGGAAGACAGACCGAGTCAACCGAGGACAAAACGGATAGTCAAGACGGACACAGCGAGAGGCATTCGCGTGAAACCCGAGACGCTGGCGGGAGCGGGGAACCGCTGCGCGGCTTCTCATTCGATAAGTCACACGGCGAAAACTTCTCTTGCGTCAGGGGAGGCGACACTCTCGGTAAGGAGAAGGGTGCACATCCAGTGCCCACGCGGTCCGAGTGCCGCCAGGTATGTAATTCAACTGCATGGAATAATTCTAGCCCCGTGGACAACAAAAACATTTGCAACGCAGTCGCCCTTGAACTGAGCATCGGTCACGACCCCTCTTATTCCTCTGTCTCCGACACAGTTGATCAAAGGATATTTTCGAGATTACGTGGAAATAGCGAGGAGGAGCCGACGAGAGCCGAGTATAATGATGAATTGTGCGAAGGGTCTAAGAATGCTCCCGTGTCTGAGCTCGGCAGTACACATTCAACATCAACAACAACAACACGCGAGAATGTGGTGGGTGTGTCCCCCTCGGGATCCGAGAAAGAAGAACATCATCCCGTGAGCTGCGTGAGCGGTTCGCCGGTGAGTAATAACACATGTGTAGGTGAGCAGTTTATTAGTGAAAGTCAAAACACTGTGATAGACTCGACCCAACAGGTGGGAGGAAAGGTATGTAGACACCCAGGCACGGAGATGGAGGACCCCACTTCCTTCTCCTCCTCATCATCATCATCGTTATTGATGAACGGCGCAGGACAAGACAAGATTATCAACAACCTGCGTGAATTCCATTCTGGCACGGACTTGCTCCCGTCAGATGTTTCATTGTGCCAACCATTTGCTCACCAGCTGTCCTCCTATGTGTCCGGAACCGCTCACGCTAAAACAAACTCCATTCTTGACACTGAGTCGCTGGCATTCGCCGACGATGAGAACATGTTGGATACTGAATGCATGGGGCCACCACCTTCTCTCTCTGCGGACACATCTGTGAAGAAACCAGGGGCGTCGACCGCTGTTCAGCCTGACGGTGGCGTCTTCGTTTCAGATTTGATTTATTCTGATGAGTATCGACTGGACTTTGAATCTGAATCGCAGAAATCGTGTTCGTTTAAAAACGCTGTGGGATCGATGCAAAATTCAATGGATTACCGCGCTGATAATTGTATTCGGTCTAAACATGTTCTGTGCAAATCGGATATTTCACGGACTTCTCCCATCTCTGGTATCGATTCTGTCGATATCGGCTCTAGTCACGAGGTGTGCACGGATTATGTGGGCATTCAAAAAGATGTCCCTTGTTTAAGACACTCGGAAGTATGGCCCAGCGGTGACCGGGGTGGACTCGATGTAAGACACTGCCACTCACCCTTATCACCATCAGACTCTGTAGATGACTGCATCCACCAGTCACTCATCGGGTCAAGAGCATTGTTAGAACACAGCCTGCATCAAAAGCAGCTCGCGGCAAACATCAAATCCCCGCCAACGGCACCTAAGCCCAGTTTGCCACCGCAGCTGCTTCAGTCTCTCCTGCTCAGTCGGATGTCACCAAAAGAGGAAACGGTAGGCGACGTGGCACACGCTTCAGCAGCAGACCGCACCGATCATGTTTTGTCACCAGATCACGGCCAGTTTTACATCACAAGACGTAGCAGTGCCGCCGTCGACAGTGTCAAGTCTTGCCCCGTCATCATTGACATCAGCAGCTCGCCCGACGGATCATCTTCCGGCAGAAAAAACGTCATCACCTCCGTGTACGTAGAAAAACAAAACGAAATCGTGGCGTCATCGCGTCAGGATTTCGTAACTCGTCATACTCTCAAACACGACGATGCGAACTTCGACACGTCGTCGTCGACGCCCGAGGACTGCGACTCCCGCGGTAAGGGACTCAACTGCACGGGGGGCCTCCTGCAACGCTGGAACACACTCAACGTGTGCTCCCTCCCGAAATTTGAGGCGCCCGACGGCCACAAATACCTGAGCCCTTCCCCTCACCACGAGCAGCTGCCTAAAGAGAAAAGTCCGTTCATCCTGGAGAAAGTTTGCGAGCTGCTGAGTAAGATTTCTAGGGATACCACAGAGATACTGCGCCCTAAATCTCCATTGCCGCCCGCAGCATCTGATGAACCTAAACCACCAGCTGCCCCCGTTGAGCTGCAGCCAGTGGGCACTAAGCTAGACAGCGAAAAGGAGAGAGGCGTCCGCGCTTTAAAGAAATGGAAATCTGTGGTGAAAAAATCTCGTGTGGTGACCATCAGGGAGTCACTGAAGGTGAAAATGTCCGGACAGGAAGAGGGCGCAAGTCATCAGCCCACGCCCCTGTCCCCGACGCCCACCAGAAAGTACAAGTGGGCCCGGGGAGACGCCGGCATCTGGAAAAAAGTCTACCTGGACGAAAACGGAAAAGCGGAGAAGACTGATGACGTCACAGACGCGCTGCATTCATCAGTGGCGAGCTTAGAAACGTCCAGAACTTCAGCCACAGAAGATTCTTCGACAACGCTCGGTAACTCTGAGAATGACTTCGACACACAAGAGCAATATTCAGATTTCGAGAGAATAAACAACATGACCGGGATAAATATTTCGAAACAAAATCAGATTCCTGCCTTTTTCGAAGCCTCGATATCGCAGCATGATCTCGAGGCCCCACAGACACGTGGAGAGAAGGGGAACGAGTTAGGAGCGGCAAATGTTTATTATTTAAATAACTCAACTCTCCTCGTGGCGTGTGGCGGGGAATCTGTTGACAAGGACGGTGGAGATACACGATTCTCCTCGCGTGTCAACACGCCGGTCTGCGTCTCCTTGCCCGAGGATCCGGAGCGGGCAGAAGAGAAATGTAACGCTAAGCCTTCGACTGAAACTAGATTACCGATGCCTGGGACTTGGGTCAATTTAAAGAGATCGGTCGGCGACCCGCCGCTAGATGGCTCTGGGTCTGATCTCCTCGGCACACAGGAAGCGATCAATAAGACAGTTGGCCAAAGGGGTGTGTCTTCTCGGGGAGAAGTCATTGCGGCAGACGCCGACTGTGACGATTTGTCTGCTAGGGGGGAAAAACAAAATGACACGTCTTCGCATGTGAGCAGCCATTCATGGTCAAATCTGATAGAATACTCACGTGTAGGTTTGACCTATTTGGGATTTTCATATGACGAAGAAAAGACAATGAGCAAACAGAGTCCCCAACAAATACAAACACAACGAACAATGAAAGAAACTACTGCTGGTGAGAAAGAAGAAGTATCCTACCAGGCAGAGAACGAAATAACGGATTCCGCGCCACGCACTGATATGCTCGAACCTGATGACGACCGCACCGTTCCGGAAGTGGCGGAGCAGGGTAACATTTCGCACTGTGCAGAAATAGACATGACAAATGCCAAGACAGTGATTGCAGATAAGGAGAACGTAATAAGGGGGGATAACTATAACATCAGGGGCGATAACCGCGAGAAGCCAAACAGCACATCAAGCCTAATTGAGGGCGTCAAGAAAGGAGACGTTGTCAGTTGCGAAGGTAAGACAAATTATGAGGGTGATTCATACTCATGCGATAACAACAAAGAAGACTTACGAAACATGTCGCCTGCATCGCATACAACTGAGCAGTTCGGCACTGCTCACGGTGATAGTGATACTCTGGATGTATGCACAGAAGGAGATTCGGAATCGCCTGAGCCACTGATAGGTGACGAGGAAAATTTGTCAATAAATGAGCCAAACATCGATGATCAATCAAATGTAAGCAAAAACGTCGTCAGCGCAAAAGATCCGACCCTGCCCCAATGTTCACCAGGGACTCCGAAAAAGTTCAGCCAATCACTCGAAGGCTCTGATGGTCAAAACGCAAACGTCACACATAAGGCCGATGTATCATCCGCTGTCCAGAAACCCGGTAGTTTGAACTTGAGAGACGGGAATTCGGCACCCGTTAAAACCTCGGAGAGTTTGAAAGTGGAGTTCAGCACGTTACCTCATGTCGCAGTAAACAATGAAGGGGAGACTGTTGACGAGAGTGAAGAGGGCGAGGACTTAGAGAGGAAACAAGATGGCGAGGAGCAGAAATCAAAGAAATTCACTTGGCCCACCGTGGCCGAAAGTTTGAAGAGATTTCAGAAATCTATCGCCGCCGCCCCGCCCAGGAGCCACCTTCAGCGCGGGCGCGAGCAGCAGTATCTAGCGTCATCGAAGAAGGATGCCAGTGCCTCCCGAGCGAATAACGCAGGCAGTGGTGATGTAAAAGCGAAAACGTCCCAGCAGAGCGCGCTCTCTTCTCGTGTTAGCCTGGTGGATAATGAAACCACATCATCTCTTGTAGTGGACAGCGATGGCTCCAAATCTGGCACCGACCAAGATCGTCCAGTGGCACTAAAAGATACCGTATCAAATGCAGCACCCATCGCATCCCGTCTGTCGGAGAGTCCAAAAGTTGGATGCAGGTCCCCAGATCACAAGTCGGCCACACCTCCACCAATTATCGACATCAGGGCCGAAGTAAGCAAACCCACCTCTCTAAGCATCTCCGCCTGGGCCCCGCCTTCTGCGCCAGAAAGAACACTACCGCCGTCTCCTGTTATCGTGCTGTCACCTGCGAAAGACTATGGAAACTCTTTTAAAACCTCAGATTCTGGTCACATCTCACAAAAACCTCACGACAATGTCTGTGACTCTGGGAAATCTATTCTCTCATCAACCACTGAGCACTTGGCTCCGATTTCCTCCCCTGCTACAGCCTCACATTTCAAGGCATCCCTTGACGTCATCGCGTCCAACGAGACTAACGAGGACACGCCGTCAGTCTCGGTGGATGAGTCAGCTAGGACCATGACAGAGGACAACAAACCCACGTCCTCGCCGGGCACCAGAAGAAACCTTCAGAGTGCCAAACTGATCAGCGTCAGTGTCTGGGACACCCACGACGGGGATAAAACTCTGAGGCCCTCCAGAAGATTGTGGACCCCTGAAGAGAAACCGGTGAGTCCATTTTTGTACACGTTTGTGTGTGTGAGTGTGTGTGTTCATTTGAACATTACTTAAAAATACTTTTTTTCTTTAGTATTTAGTATTCTCGCCATTTAGTTTGTTTTTTTTTTTTGCTCGAACTGAAAGGTTAAAAGTTTAATTGATTAGTATTTTACTTTAGTTTTTAAACACCCCCCACCCAACAAATTTAGTTAAAAGGGGACATTGGGCGCACGCCCTTGGGCACGACTTCGACAAGGTCCCGCGAAACGCCAATGCTTCACTTGTACAATTTTTTTAAAATAATCTTTTTCGCTCTGCTTAAGGCTCAACAAGTGACCTTAATTCGCCACTGAGAGTTAGTTATCTGTCATCTTTTAAAAGTGGTATCGTTTTTCCTCTCTCTCTCTCTTTCTCTCTCTTTCTCTCTCTCTCTCTCTCTCTCTCATTCACTCACACACACATACTCTCCCCTCTCTCGTTGCCTCTCTTTTAGTCCTACTCTCACTTCAATCTAAAGGTCACTACTTAAACTCCCAGAGTTATCCCCGGACCACGGTCAGACACATAATTGTTTTACCCCCATGAGACTGACCGGGTTATTTAACAGCTGGAACCTCAGGGTGGTGGGGAGGGGAGGGGGGGACTTAAACACAGATGTCACGGCTTCTGAACCTATAGTTGACCAATGTACAGTAGAACAACACTAACAGCGACTCTTGGTTGAAATACTCTACTATAGAGTTGGCGTTACTGCTAACTGTCTACTTAGCCCGACGATCACGTGATGTGATGAAAATATTGACACAGTTGCATTCTGAAGGGATAAATGACAAATGATATTTCAAGAATTATGTTCTTGTTGACATGGTTTTATTTCCTTCACAAATGACAACTGACATATTTTATAACGACATTACCCCCTCCCCCCCCCCCCACGATACAATGTCCATGTATCCATATGTCCACACAAAGCTGAACATAATAGACAAATAACTTTTGAATGTATGCATACACGGAAGAAATACTAGTTGCTTCCGGTCTGAAATGTGTGCATGCATAATCTGGGGGGGGGGGGGTCGGGCCCGGGGGGGGAGGGAGAGGGGGGGAATATAGCGCCACTCACTTTACTTGCTATCTTTATAAATATTTCCATTTTAAATTTAATACGCCCCTGATGTGGAGCGGCTCATCATTAAATCTATTGATGTCTTGAACAGATTTATTTATTTTTCTTGACCCCCCCCCCACACACACACCTTCTCCTTTTGATTGATTGGTGGACCTGTTCATACAAAGTTCTCATGTTATTACAACAATCAAAAAATGGTGATTCCGCTGATCTCCCTCGCAACCTGCGCCCTCTGTATACAGCTCGTTCTTGAGAACGAAAAAATAAAAACAAAACTGCTTCCATCCCTCATTCACTTAATTCATTCCCTATCTCACCAGCTGTAATGGCTGGCTACTCATTCCCTATCTCACCAGCTGTAATGGCTGGCTACTCATTCCCTGTCTCACCAGCTGTAATGGCTGGCTACTCATCCCCTATCTCACCAGCTGTAATGGCTGGCTACTCATTCCCTATCTCACCAGCTGTAATGTCTGGCTACTCATTCCCTATCTCACCAGCTGTAATGGCTGGCTACTCATTCCCTATCTCACCAGCTGTAATGGCTGGCTACTCATTCCCTATCTCACCAGCTGTAATGGCTGGCTACTCATTCCCTGTCTCACCAGCTGTGATGGCTGGCTACTCATTCCCTATCTCACCAGCTGTAATGGCTGGCTACTTCTAGCCTGCAAATGTGTGTGGAGTTGTTTAATGTTTTTTTTTTGTGAAAGAGGGGAGTGGGTTGTATGGAAAGAGATTTAGAGAGAAAGAAAGAAATAGAATTATACAGAGAGAGAGAGAGAGAGAGAGAGAGAGAGAGAGAGAGAGAGAGTGAGAGCGAGAGAAAGAGATCGATAGTCAGAACTATCAAGATGGGGAGAGGAAGTGAACTTTCAAAATAGAAATACTAAGAGAGAGAGAGAGAGAGAGAGAACGAGAGAGAGAGAGAGAGAGAGAACGAGAGAGAGAGAGAGAGAGAGATCGAGAGATCGAGAGAGAATGGGGACAAGAGTGGAGAAATATTGAAAAAAAAGGAAGTATAGAAAAAAAAGAGAGATAGCGAGAATAACGAGAATGACGAAGAAAATTGTAATAGCTTTCAGAAATAAATTGATGAAAAAAGTTGAAGAAAAATAGATTTTCGGGTGGTGGGATTAAAGTGTGATGGGTCGTAAGGGAATAGTGGGTGAATGTGTGTGTGTGTGTGTGTGTGGGAGGGGGGTCCGTACCTCTCCATCGGTCCAAGTGTCTTGCTATTGTGACAGACATGATAATGTCCAATTACCAGCAACCCCTCCCACCCACCCACCCCCACCCATCCCAAGGTATGTTGCTGTAATTGTTAACCACTGTCTTGAAGCTCTGACCTCATCCAACACTTTCTGTATACTCACCGTCCTTAATGTGCACTCACGTTGATATTTGCTCCCCCATTACATCCTCCCATAATGGGGTTCGACACAAAAGACTTAAAAAAAAAAGAGAAAGAAATTCGAGAATTATTTTAGGGAGGTAAACACATTGCCAATGTATGTTGTGGTGTGTGTGTGTGTGTGCGCGCCCGTGTATGAGTATGCATTCCTTACCAGGGCCGATTTTATGGGTATGGAAACTATGTGGCTGACAGGCCCCCCCTCCCCCCAACTACTTAAGGGGGAGGGGCCCTGTCGATATTTTTATTTTGGCCAGTCAAAAGTAATGGTAATCTGAGCACTGTTCGAGGCCTGTGATAAATTATTTATTATCCAGTACGGGGGGCGGGGGTGGGAGATAATATGGACCTAATATTTTCTAGGAAAGGTCTTTGTTGCAGAACCGGTGAACTCTAACCTCTGACCTAAATACTGAGTATATATATATATATATATATATATATATATATATATATATATATATATATATATACATGTACTAGTATTCACAAATCTCCAACTGAATTCTGTTTTTTTTTAATGGTTCTTATCGCATTCTTGTGTAGGCTACATGTTTTTTTTTCAGAATTTGAAGATATTATATTATTATCACGTGTTCCCCTTTATCTCGCTTTCTTGTTAATTTACAGAACATTCCCCACCAATCAGCTAATTCACTTAGAAACAATAAATTCATCTTCATATCTAAAGAGAAAAGATAAAACTCGAGACTTAAATCAGAGATAACATGATTGTGTGTTATCTACCAGCGTTACTCACGAAGCAGAAGTTTAATTATAGCTTATAAGTGTGTGTGTGATATAGCTTGGAAGTGGAGCTATACATGCGTGTGATAAAGCTTGAAAATGGAGCTATATATGTGTGCGATATAACTTGATAAATGAGCTATATATGTGTGTGATATAGCTTGGAAATGGAGCTATATACGTGTGATATAGCTTGGAAATGGAGCTATATATGCGTGTGTGATATAGCTTGAAAGTATGTGTGCGATATAACTTGATAAATGAGCTATATATGTGTGTGATATAGCTTGAAAATGGAGCTATATGTGTGTGATATAGTTTAAAAATGGAGCTATATATGTGTGTGATATAGCTTGGAAATGGAGCTATATACGTGTGATATAGCTTGGAAATGGAGCTATATACGTGTGTGTTATAGCTTGGAAATTTAGTTATACATGTGTCTGATATTGATTGGAAATAGGTCACGTTTACCGATGTCTGTATTATACTGATTAGATTAAAGGTTCCCAAACCTTTTATTTTTTAGTTAACTCAATGAATCCTTTTTTTTTTCAAACATTGATTTAGAAACTTACAGATTTGAGACCCACCAGGAAAACAGTTTGGTTTTCTTGACTGAGTAATAGGGAAGAAAGGGGGGGAAAAGGGGAGGGGAAAATTGTAGGATTTTTTTATAAAAAATAATATATTAATATCTTAGAATTAGTATTTGTTATTATATTTCTAATATATAATAAAATTTAAATGCTTTATCCGGACCGCTTAGAATCACCAAGGTTTTACAAGTTTCTTTAAGAAATTGTAAACAACCTTCGATTACCCTCCTCCCCCTCCCCTCTCTCATATAAATATATAAAGTAATTTAATCATAAATTTATCTTCAATCTGTTAAAATAGTTGCTATTGATAAAGTTATTTCCCTTGTCATACTAGGGAGTTCTTTGTTGCTCTCTTTGTTAAGGTTTATCTTTAAATCCAAATTATTACTGTTCAATATATATAATAATATAATATGTATATCTGGAGATGGGGATATTGTTTGAGCATACCATTGTTGGGGAAAATTCATCTTGTCATGAAAATAAGAAGACACGTATATTACAAAAAAAATTGCAAGGCTACAAAGACAGTAATAAAATTAAATAATCAAATATAATAACAAATACTATTAGATTATTTTACCTCCTCAATAATCCATTAAAAATAATAAAAAATAATATATATAAATAAAGGTTGACTACCTACCCTCCACCAAATTCCTAAAGATAATACAACAATATAACGATATCATTTTAATATTTAAAAGGCGAATACATCAACTCACTTTTGCGTAAGGATTTTTTAAACTGCTGAATGTTGTAATGCAGTTTTGTTTACCTTTTTAATGCTAATGGCGTCCACATTTG
Source organism: Bulinus truncatus (assembly GCA_021962125.1). Lineage (NCBI taxonomy): Eukaryota > Metazoa > Mollusca > Gastropoda > Planorbidae > Bulinus > Bulinus truncatus. The sequence goes on along the minus strand of JAGDYQ010000037.1, from coordinate 1,901,797 downwards.
AATTTTCTATGGATAACTTATTAATTTTTTCTCCTCTATCTGCACATATGGCAAATGAAATAGTACAGATTAGCACTTGTATTAATGTAAAAACAATTTTTAGCCGGCAAAGTAAAAAAAAGGTCAGAATTATTTTTTTTTTTTAAATCATAGTTATAACAAACTAACTATGCTATTCAATTTATTCAGTCAACAGTGTATACACTCACACAGACCCAAGTAACTAAGTTAGCCACGTATAAATTGGTATCTTTGTCCTCATTAAATTTATTTTCAATATTTTGTGATTATTTCTTTGCAGATAAGTATTGAAATAGCCTATATATTATAGTATATTAGATTATTGCCCTATTATTTTTCACAAAACATTGCCAGTAGGCAGTAGCCCAGGGACAGGTTTATACATTTAATTTTAAATTGTAAAAGTCTAAATAAGTTGTTTAGTAATGTTAAGTCAGTTAAGAGCTGTCATTTTTTAAATTAACAGTAGGTTAAATGTCTTAAATGATGTTATTGTAAAAAAATATAAATGATGATTGCATAGGTAATGCCTAAGCCTCATTGATTTATTTGAACCTTGGCAGCTTGGTTGAATAACTCCTGCAACAAATGATAGTGTGATGCAGAATGACATTAGTAACAGTTCTTATTTTTAAATATGCTTTATACCATTATGCCAAAATTATGGTAACCATACGAAATAAAAACAATATTTATTATTCGATTGAATTATCTGTCACATCAAATAAAACGAAATTTAGTTATACTTTAGTTAGAGCAAAAACAAACATCTAAAATACTAAAATGTGCAATATTTTAATTCTAAAATTATTTACAAAGCAGACATGGTAAATAAAAAATAAATTAAAGCAGTAATATTACTTTAAAATTATATTCTAGATTAACAAAATATCTAACAATACGCAATATTTCTATTAAAATAAGATTATATTTATGATGTTATTGATTTTATGTGCTATTTTTTTTTTCATTTTTAATAATATTAACATGATAGTTCATTTGAAAATATAATTTTTGTACGTTCTACAGTTTAAAACATTTAAAAATATAATTTCTTCACATTCTACAATTTGAAAAAAAAATTCATGTACTCATTTTTTAAAAGTACCTCTTGTAATCATGATTTTTTAAATTCCTTTTCTAATTCTTTGACTCCTTTGTTCATCTTTCATTTTAAAAGTTTTTTTTTTGTGCTGGGTAATTTTTTATGATTTTGAATCCTGGTGTGCCTGATAAAGCACATTTTTTTGTGACTGGGAAGGTTTATTATTCATCTGATAATCTAAGGTCTCGCCTTAGATGAACTTTGTACAGGTTGATTCCCGAGTCTGTGTTGGTTTATGTTATTTATTTATATAAATTTATGTCTTTAAATTTCTTGAATAACCGCACTAAATGGGTTTTTCACTATAAATGTGGGTATATTTTTATTTTTTTTCTTGGTATTGTTTTTGTATGTTTCTATTCATTTATGCGGTCATTATTTCTTAGTAACTGCTACCATTGCAGATACTTGAAATTTGTTACTTGGCAGCTTCAAATTTAGATGGCGTAACCCACTGTCTGATTTAATAGGAGGTGGACAGAAAAAAATTAGCCAAATTTTCTTTTTTTTTTTTTTTTTAAAGATAATTAATACCTAAAGTAGAAAGTAGGTAAAGCAGTAGATTATTTATAACAAATCGGTTCTTATCTAGACTAGAAAGTCTCTCATATACATAAATGCATAGTTATGAGGCAGACTAAGATTGGTTGGGATATGAAATCAGGGCCCTGGGCGCATTCATCATGAAATCCTCCTCTGGTTATATATGTGCATTAGTTACATATATTTACTGGAGTGTTCACACATTTTTTTTCTGTACTTCTCCTCATAGCTTTTCATATAAACATTCAAATATTTGTAAATGTTTTTTTTTTTTTTTTGTGTATGCAGAAATTACACCACGGACTTGTTTTGTGTAATGTGGCGATCCTGATATATTTATCTATTTTTCTTTGACAACTTATTTATCCATTTTTTTTTTTGAGAATTTTAGTAAAATTGAATATTTGACAAAGCTTTATTGGAGCAGAGAAAGGAAGCAGCGGGCGTTGATATTTTCAGCCACTTTTCTGGCCTACTAACTCAAGTTTCCCACGTAATTACTGGAACCATAGCCCGTGCAGGAACCCAGTTGAGTTATCAGCCTTTGCCTACTTACATCACCACCCCCCCTCTCTTTTTTTTTTTTGGCTGTGTTTTATCAACTGGCGTTGAAGGTGCTGGTTCTGAGCTGGTTATTAAATCGAGTTGTGTACTTTTTTTTTAATAAGAAGAGAGATCTATAAATAGATTGTTTATTTCTGTGTGATGTTATTGTTGTGTCAGCCATTGGGGATAGCCTTGCTGACAAGTTCATATTTACCCCCCCCCCCCTTCCTCCTTTACACACACAAATAAAAGAAGTTATATACAGTGGGTATTCGGTTAACGAACTGTTCGGACAGCGAACAAATCGGACAACGAACACTTTCAGGAAAGATTTTTGTGTTCGGACAACGAACAAAATTCGGATAACGAACAAAAACTAATTCTGCCGAAAACGTCTCGGCTCTCGAAACACCCGACATCAGTCCTCAATTTGTCCTGAAAATGGATGTGCGCGTGCGCTGATACGTCATCATTCATACTACGTAGCAGTGAGGCAGCACCGTACGACGCGTAGGGTAGTGTGCGACGACACATCGTCAATAGTGTACCATACATGCGTAGTTGGTTTATGTCCTTGTGGTTTTCGTATGTGCTTCTCTAAACGCCTTATAAATAAACCCTGAAAATGTGACAATATTATGGGACCTGAAAAGAGTGGAGTCTCAAGAACTGAGCTCACCATAAAAACCAAGCCAGAGATTATAACTAAAGTAGAGAGTGGACAAATAATGACTGATGTTACCAGGCAGTACGGCTTGAACAGGTCTACTATAGGCACAAAAGTAGCTAAAAAAGATATCATCAAGAAGACTCAAGCCGCTAAAGGAGTAACGAAAATTACATCTCAGAAGCAAAAAAAAGTGTCATCCATGATAAAATCGAGAGTTTGCTTTTAGTTTGGATAAATGAACGGGAGGTGAAAAGAGATGTAACTAGAATGGCCATCATTCAAGAGAAGGCTGGAGAAATTTTTGAGAAATTGAAAAAACAAACTCCAGGCTCGTCCTCCGAAAATCTAGAATTCAAGGCTACCACTGGCTGGATTACAAAATTTAAAAGGAGATCTGGCATTAAATAAGCTGATGTCAATAGGGTTGCTGATCTCCACAACGACATTGCTATCAATCATTTCCTGAAAGTCCTGAAGGAGAGAGAAAAACATCCGACATTGGGCATGTTCTTTAATTCCCAAATAAAAGAAAAAGAACTGATTATTAAGCAAGACTATATGTATGTATCTTATTTGTAATAAATATACTTACTAAGAAATTATTCTTGTACATGACAATATTTTTTTTAATTTAATTTTTAGAATCTCCAGAACGAATTAATCGAATTTCCATTAACATGTATGGTAAATCGATGATCGGTTAACGAACAATTCGGATAGCGAACATAATTGTGGAACGGATTAAGTTCGTTAACCGAATACCCACTGTAATGAGGCTAGATAAAATTGTATATATGTATTTATATAAAGAAAACAAAATATATTGGCATCGTTTCTGTGCCAGGAAGGTGGATCTAGAAACTTTGTGAAGATTTGCTGTCCTCCTTGTCGGAGAAAGAGGAAAAAAAAAAGAAAAACAACCCTTGGCCTGGGGGGGCTCATCAATTTATCTCAAGTGTGTCAGTGTTGTTGTGTTGATTGTTGACTGAGATTTATAGGTTGTGATATGACGTAACGCATTTTTTTTTGGTTGTATGCAAAACGGAAGAGGTCGTCAACCTTGGCCAGATTTCATCAAGATCAGCTGTTATCTTTGTTGTTTTTTTTCCTCCTTCATTTACTGTTTTTAATACAGTTACCACGAGCTTTTTTTTTTTTAAACATAATATGTGTTAACAAGTATTATTTATCGGTTTACTTTATTAAATTTAAATAAATCTGGATGTAACATCGGATGGATTAAAAACTCATTTTATCATATCTCAATGCTATCTTTAACGTCTAGTATAATGCTGTTATAGTATTTCTCAATTATTTATTTTTTCATGGCCTATACCTTTGGCGTTGTAACTTGTATTACAAATATTGACATCTTTTTGTTAGCTTTCATTTAGCTTACACACAACAACGTGAATTGCATGCGAAGTTTTCCATGTCTTATTTTTTTTTTTGTGTACATGTGAAGCGGCACAGTGTGTCATGTCTGATTGACTTCTAAGATTTGTTCCCAGGGGAAATGCAGACACCCCCCCCCACTCCATTTTTCCTTTCCTGTTAAGTTCCGCACTTAGAAACCAAAACCACGTGTTTACATCAGTTACGGTTTCACAATGAAACAATTGTTTGTTTTTAAATAAGCCGTAACATGAAATATATTGTCTGTCATGTTATTGACATCAGATATGTCTCCTAATAACACCCCCCCACACACACACCCATTCCCACATATATACACGTAAAATTACTTATCTTGTTTACAGGTCTGCATGTTTCTTTTTTTTTTATGTTGAAGTAGATTTTGACAAAACAAAGCCTATATGTGTGTTGTGTGTCATATGATTGACATAATATTTGTTCCAGCAGAAACCTTTACTCCCCCCCCCCCATTTTCACGCTAGTATCTTTTTTTTGTTAACAAACACACACACACACACATAAAACAATATGTCATATACGGTTGACGTCACGTGTGCCCCCCCCCCCCCGGGGACACTTCTAATTTTCATCCCATCGACGCTTTACTTATCCTGTTTGCAGCACTAGGTGTTTTATTATATTGAAACACAATTTGACAAAACACACAACCTTATAACAATGATACATTGATTCCCACCACCATCTCCTCCTCGCTCTATACTTCACAGACACTTAGTAAACGTGCGGCCATTTTTTTTAAGCACTAAAATCTGGTGGCAGCCATTTTGCCGTCCTGTTTCCTTTCACCCCCCCCCCTTCCCTCTCTTCTCCTTCTTTGTTTGATGAGTGTGTAACTTGTGCGTCTTCCTTCCTTCCTTCCAGATCTAAAACACAACATCTCTCGCTCCCAAAGGTTGATATTAAAATGGGACTTGGAGTTCGGGTATGGGGTATTGATTTTTTTTTTTTTTGTCGTTTCCTATTGGTCAGTCTAAGACCGCGTTGATTGGATCCGGTTCTTTCTTGATGACTGTGGTTGTCTGTTCTTTGTACTCGAGGTCGCTCAGTGGTTTCATCTTATGTAACGTATTGAACCTGGACTTGAGACGGGACATCGTATTGGGGTCAAATTGGGTGTTAAAGTATAACCGCGCCTTACTCTCTATCCCCGCCCCCACTGTGTTTCCTCTATCTCTTGGAATAGTCTGAATGTTCTGCATATTTGTGTGTGTGCATATTGCGTGGGAAAATAGTTGTGTTGTGTATAGAGTTGCATTGTATTTGTCGTACGAAGTTGTACCACGTGTCGTATGAAGTTGTACCACGTGACGTATGAAGTTGTACCACATGACGTATAAAGTTGTACCAAGTCGTACTTAGTTTATACAGTGTTGTAATATGTGCACATTGTGTCATTTGTGGTTTACGTGTGTGTTGTTTTCATATGACACATCCATCTTTGTCTTCTCGTGTCACTGCACCCCACCCCCCTCACACACACACACACACCGATTGTTATTTTACTGGCGTATTTGAGAGGTTGGCAGCTCTATATTATATAATAGGCCTATGTATAAAAAAAACGTACAGAGGTAATATTTTGTGCTTAATAACTCACCCCTAAAACATTTTCTGTATTCACAACGTGGCTGACTGTACAGGCGATTCCGTCCCGTGTGATGATGATATGGAGACAGACATTTGAGTTATGTTTAACAATGACAGATTTAATGATGAATGTGTTTTATCCCTCTGATCATTATAGTCTGACCATTCTATTAAAGCATGCCCTCTCCCATCACCACATATCATCATCACCATATTTAAAAACAATGTCAGTTATTTAGCACCCATTGCTGTTTTTTTTTAATCTACAATCAGCGTTTCGCCAGCCCTGTCATCAAACACAGGGATACTTTGTATGCGAATAACGGATGGCTTTGTCTTTGAATGAAGTTTTACCCATTCGTCTCTTTCCGGCTATATTCGTAACTCTGGCCTTGACAGCAATCGGGAATCCAGAATGTTACGGTTAACGCATTCAATGTGTGTGTATTCATTTTCTTTGACTTTGACTTCTGCCTCTGTATTAAACTAATATTAATATAAGATTGCACTTCTGCCGTTTGTTTGTGTTGTAAGTTTAATAATGTGTGTTTTGACGTAGGGGGATAACTATATTTTACTTTGTAAAAGAATATTTATATCGTAGGAGATGGAATGTTTCAGTAGTCATGCCTTAATAAGGGGTTGCGTGGCTAGCACGATGCCAAAATGCTTCATATATTTATACACATGTATGCAAGAGGAATTTTAAACCAAACTGGCCTACCTCAAAGAAGTGGACTAATTAGGCTAATCTAACTCAAAACGCTTCAAGTATGCTTTTGATAAACTTTTTCTATAGATAGCCCTTTTTTTTATTTACTATTCGTTCCTTATCATCGTATTTAAAGATGTACACAGCTGCTGTTTACATGCTGATCGCAGCAAACACCGGGGTCACCGGTGAGGTCAGCGCGTGGAAACTTGCTCGTGGCGTTATATGGTTGATATCTCAATAAGATTGGAATGCCGGTGAAGGAAAAAAAAAACAAACAGACAAACTAGCAGTGTGTGTGTGCAAGAGAGAGAGAGAGAGAGATTACATTGGCATATATGGAGCCTTTCACTTCTGCTATATTTAGGAATATCATCGCTAAAGTTATGACTAGGTAAATTGGATATCGTTCCAAGCATGTTATTAAATTAATTAGATTCCATTAGACAGTGTAGCTCTCAGGAAAAAAACAAACACCCGATATGCTTGCAGTAGTACCAGCGGATACTGTTACACTTGAAAAGCACATCTGTAAGGAGAGCGAGCCAACATTTTATTTTTAGATTTATGTTAGATACTTAACATTTTCTTCTAACAGATTACATTTTACAGCTTGTATGTGTGTGTGTGTGTGTGTGAGCTTCAGAAATTGGACACATTTTTAACAAAGTTAGACGTGTGTTTAGTTGGCCAGCCGTATAACAGTTATATTGATGATGTTTTTCTGGTTTCAATTGTAAACTTGTATGGTGCCTTCATTTTACGTTGACTGTCTCCCCCCCCCCCCCATGCAATGCGTACTTTTGGATGGATCCGTTAGGGGAGAATGTTATGTTTACTCTCTCCGTAGTGGTTACCAACATCACAGCTAGATTGTTAACATTTACCTTTATTTGAAATGGCTGAATCATAGACCAGAACATTTGGTTGAGCTAACTGCATCACTGCAGCCTAGAACAGAACATTTGGATGGCCTGACCCCAACCTAGATCCGAGGTCAGCTATTCTATAAGTATTATTCCAAGTTATTCTTATAGAAACTTCTCGTAAAGATTCATGCGTATAATGCGCACCAATGTGTTTGACAAGGAGTAGATTGAGAGCCACTGCCAAAGACTAATACACTCACTGCACCAAACTAGCACACTCGCTGCACCAAACTAGCACACTCGCTGCACCAAACTAGCACACTCGCTGCACCAAACTAGCACACTCGCTGCACCAAACTAGCACACTCGCTGCACCAAACTAGCACACTCGCTGCACCAAACTAGCACACCCCCTAGACCTACCCTAGTATTTCTGCAACATAGGTCAGGCTGGAGCAAACGCTTTTGTGTCTCGGTCGAAACTAATTACTGAACCTTTTTTTTTCCTCTCTCAAAACTTTCTACACCTTACGTCACACCCATCACCAAAAGTTCAGTGAATTTTCTTGACCGCAGCAGTAACACTAATTGACTTCATGGGCCAGTCCAAATTTTTTTTTTAATGTACAGACAAAAATCCCAGAGCTCACGCTTAACTTGAACTGTGCGTGTGGGGGGGGGGGAGGGGAGAGTAGGGTGGGGTGGGGTGTCTGTGTGAACGTGAAAGTGTGTGGAGTGAGTGTGTGTGTGTGTGAGAGAGAGAGAGAGGGTGAGTTCCATCGCATGAGACACCTCGCTCCATTAACCCTAAAACTTTATTCATCTCATTGATTTACAGACACACCCCCCCTCCCCACACACTCCTTCACTTATCCCTCCATCATATACTGCCCTTCTCTCACTTTCCCAATTTCTGTTCATTATTCATTCATTGGCAGACTAGCACGGCCTGTTTTCTCTTCTGCTTTTCTCAGGCTAAACCCCCACCCTCCCCTTTCCCAAATCTCTTCTGTCGTTTTAAAACTTCATCCCTTCAACTTTTTTCCTATTTTAATTTCGTCACTCCATTTTCTCAGTGCATTGTGGGGAGGTGCTGTCTTGTGTCTGTGGTGATTGGTTAATATATGTATATATATATATATATATATATATATATATATAATGTGGGTCAAAACATATAATGTGCGTGTGTGTTGATGTATTATATTTGTTTGTCCAGATTACCCCAAGCCCCATCACTCCCTCATTTGTTGTTATTATTATTATTATTATATGTACATTAAAGAAAAACTGACCAAATCCCTAGTTTTGTATGGGTTTGTATAAAGAATGTAAGTGAAGGAGGTGGAGTAATGTTGACAACAGTATTTTTCTCTTTAATTTTTTTTTCATCATCTTTTAGTAAACTTTAAAACAAAAACAAAAAAATATCCATTTATGAGACCGTCGAGGGGGGGGGGAATGACATTGTTGATTCTTTTTGTATCATTTATTAACTTCTTATTGCTGTATTCATTTATTAGTCGGACGGTACGTTAAATCGTTTTGGGGTGATCGTAAGAAAGAGTGCATCAGTAATACAGTGCAGTAATAGTCAGTAATACAGTGCAGTAATACAGTGTTAGTTATTTATAGTTTTTTTTATTTCTATTCCGGCCATGTTCACACCTCCCCCCCCGCCACCCTCATCCACTGATCATGTTGTGTGTAATCCTCCCTGCGTATTGACTGATTGCCATCCTCAGGGGGCATGTCTTCGTTCAATCACTGGGAGGAGGGGGTTGTTTGTAACCATGCAAGACCTTCGATGAAACCGGAAGCATACTTGACTTTGCAACCTTAAAGATTGTCACAAAATAAAAAAAAAATTGACGATGTTAATTAAGGATGTTAATAACGTTGTGCCGTTCACCGCGCCCTCAACACCCCACATCGCCACGCTCCTTTAGCAGATTTTTTTTTCTTCTTCTCATTAATTCAGAAACTTGACCTGGTAGATGAATTCTGTTGTAGAATGCTCCAACCCGATTTGCTTAACTGAGGATTGCAATAATTGATCTAGTTTTAGTCATCTTCACTCTAATGTCCATTTGGCCACTACACCTATCTTCTCTTCCCCCCCCCCACCTTGCCCCCCCATCCCCGGTGTACAGTTCAGCTGAAGTCACGCTTGTTGACCATTTTCCTGTTTCTTTTTTGTGTGGGTGTGTCTCGTTGACGTGGAACCTTGCATGAAGCAGCGCATCTCTCTCCCCCCACCTTCCCATCTCCTTTCCCAACTCAATTCCTTCCATCCATGTGCCCCCCCCCCTTCCGTCTCTTGATGTTGGATGTCACTCGATCAGGTCGTGGACATCATCAATCAGCCGTCTCAATGATGTGTTGTTGGTGTTGTCAACAGGTGTGACAAGTCTCTCTCTCTCTCTCTCTCTCTCTCTCTCTCTCTCTCTCTCTCTCTCTCTCTCTCTCTCTCTCTCTCCCTCCCTTCCCACATCCTACAATTTTACTTCTTCCTGCCTGTGTTGGCTATCATAAGGATTCAGTACCTAGGTAAATAAAAGTTGCAGTGAGCCGAAGTTTCTTATTGACCTAGCGATTGGTACTTGTTAACGTCCTCCCTCTTTCTCTCTAACGCCCCCCCTCTCTTCCAACCAACCCCCATACCCCTACCCCCCACAACATATTTTCGCCTTTTTTCTTTTATCTTTTATGTTCTCTTTAAAAAAAAAAGCATAGAGGGAAGCTGCTAGTGTTTCTTGCTCACTTTACATGAACACTCACACGCTCATTGTACTCACGCTGTTGTCAACATAATTAGACTACAGGCAAGTTGAACGGTGTATTTCTTCTGTGTGTCTCGAGTGAGCAGTACTTTGTTGTGTTCTGTCAGTTGAGTTATGTTTTTTTTTAAATTGGAAGGGAGAGATCCTTGTGGGTAGAGATCGGGAAAAGGTTGGGGGGGGGGTGGGGGTGATCTGATTAGCTCTGTGGCGGAGTGGCTGGTCTCGAGGTTGACGCTGGGAGAAAGAGTCCAGGGAATCGGTACACACCAGTTACTGGTGGAGACTGACATGCGGCCCTAATGAGGCGGGCACGATTGTACGAAAATGAAAGAGTTCAAGCTGCCCCGGTAATGAATGAAGATGGACATTGTAGTTCCCCGCCCCGCCCCCCCCCCACCCCTATGACACACACACAACTTGGAAATGGGCTGCCATCCAATCACGAGTGTTTTAATCTGGGGATGAAAATAGTGTTTTTTTTTTTAAACCTTTGGGGTTTTTTTTTTTTAAATATATTTACACCCTGCATGAGTAATCTCAGATGAACTCAATTCGTGAATATTTCTTTTACCTGTCACTCGCTAACCCCCCCCCCCCTTTTTTTCCCCCACCGCGGGGGGGGGGGGTGATGCTGAAGCTACTTTTCCTGCCGCCTTATCGTCATTTGTTTACATCAGAGATTGTGCCATGTGCGACGGCTACACAGTTGTATCGACTTATTTGAAGAAAAAAAAATCATAACTAATTGTAAGGTTTTCAGAACAGACTGTGTGCGTGTGTGTGTGAACATTTGGTTTTCTTAAGCTTGTTTTAATTTTTTGTATTGATGAAGCTAAAGTAGTTTGAATGGCTCTCTATGTAATGAGCGAGGTAGTTTCATGTTGTTGTTTTAAAACGAGGCTTCACGTTTGAACTTTTTTTTTAATGGCTATTTAGTGAACTGTTGGGTTAAATGGCGTATTTAAATAATCATTATTTTAATTACCGTATTTCCCCATGTATAAGCCGCCCCTTTTTCCTCAATTTTCTAGCCCAAAAAGACAGTGATGGTGAGTGTATGAGTGATTGTTATGAATCTTGAATTTTGTTTCTTTGTAAATTTTCTTTCTTTACAACTTGTTTCTCAAATAAAATATTTTTTTTTCAAAATACGGTACGTATTTTAATAACTGTCGTATTTAAAGTACTATTTATTTTTTAGAGCATTTTCGAAAAAAAATGCTCTATTGTCCCCGTTTTGTCTGTCTGTCTGTCATCACCCTAGATCTCAACAACCATAAGTCCTAGACCCATGATGTATATATCATTTTGTAGGTCTTGGCCTGCCAAGAAATTAATTTTTGTCCATTTCGCGACCTGACCTCTGAGGGCCGTAAAAGTGGGCTTATAAAGTACCGTTTTTTTTACTATGTAAGCTATATTAACAAAGGAGCGCCCTAGATCTCAGCAACCATAAGTCCTAGACCCATGATGTATATATTATTTTGTAGGTCTTGGCCTGCCAAGTGTACATCAAAAGTTCATTTCGCGTTAGGACCTCTGAGGGCCGTGTTTCAGTAACCACAAAACCACTTGTAGTTAGATCTAAGAGAGAATAATTTTTTTTCAAATATGAAGAAACGTCTTTATAATATTTTTTTACAGATATATGCATTACTTAATTGAATTTATAAACATTTCCAAAATTTACAAATATTTACTGAAAGCTAACATACGTACTGATACATAACATGAAAATGCGCTAACACGTCCTGTGTCTAGAATGGAACAGGCTTAATTGCTTGTTTTTAATTCAAGTTATTTGTCCATAAATTCACGCACCAATGTGTGTGTGTGTGTGTAACTGTGTAACTCACTGAGAAAGTGATTATTTGGACGTCTTGTTTTTACTATGCCCCCGCTACTGTCTGGTGAAGGTGAAGCGGACGACCATCAGGTGGATTAGGTTCCTATTTTTTTTTTTGTTGTTCTCGTCCCTGACGGCATTAATGGGTCATCATGGACGTCGTGACACGTGGGACGACTTATCCGTCATAAACTGTCACGTCGTTTTGATGGGGTTGTTTTTTTTTTTATGTCGTCTGGATCACCAGGTATTACCCCCCCCTCACCCCCTCCCCCCTTTTACCTTCTCGTGTATTTGGGTGTGAATGATTTACCTCTTCATTGATTGCCTGCCACCGCCGGGAACAAGGGCCGGTTTGGTGTAATCAGCTCCCCTGCCCACCTACCCCCACCCCCCTTTGTTGTTGTTGCTGTTTTGGAGCCGATACACCGACGGAACAATGTCATACCCCAGTTTCATTTTGTCACAATTTTGGCAGTAACGTTATACAGGGGGCGTTCGTTTTGTTCATCTCGCCCATTTATTTTGTCCTGTTCACTTCCGGTAAAGGGGCCCCGGGGGTGGGGGGGGGGTAAGGTAGGGTGAGGGAGCCGAAGAGAATATAAAGTTAATTAGCGACTTAACGATGTCGCCGCCATCATCTTTTCAGCCTGATTTGAGAACCTCGAATGTTGGTCGTTGTTTGTTTTTTTTTTCATCCAGATGTTAAACGGTAACAAATTGGTGCCGTAAAAGTAACAACAAAAACGCGTCTTTAAGGACAGAAAGTTGCCCAAATAACATGACTTTAAGGTACGTATGCTATCTTTCAGTAAATATTTGTAAATTTTGGAAATGTTTACAAATTCAATTGTGTAATGCATATATCTGAAAAAAGATATTAAAAAGACGTTTCTTTATAATTGAAAACAAAATTATTTTCTCTTAAATCTAACTACAAGTGGTTTGTGGTCACTGAAATAGGACTCATAATTGAAACATTCTAAATTGTAGTCATTTAATCGTCCGAAAACTCCGCCAATTGTTGTTTTATATAAAGTACGGGAAGTAAGTCATGTTTAATAACTGTTACAAAAATAAATAATAATTACGCCCCTTTGATTAGCTTTTATTATTTATATTTAAAATATAAGCAAAACGGTACATAAAAAACTCTTATATTTTGGCCCTGAGAGGTCAAATCGCAAAATGGACTTTTGATGTACACTTGGCATGCCAAGACCTACACAATGATATATACATCATGGGTCTAGAACTTATGGTTGCTGAGATCTAGGGTGATGACGGACGGACGGACAGACAGACAAAACGGGGACAATAGAGCATTTTTTTTTCATTTAGATCAGGTGTCAAGGTAATCTGAATGCTGAATAATTGTTGACTAAAATTGTTTCGGTTCGTTTCGTGACTTGGACAAACCGCCACTTTGTTTGTTTTGACATTGTTTCCTACGCGTGTGTGTGAGTGTGTGTGTGTGTGTTTGTCCTCGCGGTAACACGGCGTTTTTTTAAATCGCATTGCGTAATGTATTGTGTCATGTCATTGTGACAAAGGTGGGTCAGGGAAGTCTTACCTACTGTATTGTGCTACTGGGAAAGGGTCGCCCCCCCCCCAACCCCCAACCCTTCCCAACCATACATACGTTTTTCTTATCTGACCAAAACTTGTAGTTAAAAATAAACTCACGTTTCGTTATGAAATACGGTAAGGAGGGTTTGTTCATTACTATTGATGTTAAGGGCGGGGGGTTTGTCCATTACTATTGATGGTAAGGGGGTTTGTCCATTACTATTGGTGTTCCATGGAGCGACGACCAAAAGGCTGCCCACAGGTTTTCAACTGTAGTTAAAGCTGAGAATTTCGTTGAACTTTGACCTAGTTTACACTAGAAGTTGTGTGTGTGTGCGAGCGCTCGGTGGGGGGGGGCAATGAGGAGGAACAGTCAGGTTTTTTTTTTTGTCGGTACGTTAAGTCAACTGTAGCTGGGAGATTTTTTTTTCTTCTTCACATTGACAAGAAGTGAAGGTTTAGGGAGTTTTAAAAAAAAGAAGATTGAACACTTTGTGCCGTGTGTGTGCGTGTAGTTTTTCTGTGTGTTTCCTTCGAGTCATTACACCTGGATCCGTCAACTGTTTTCTTGGAGAAACAGTAGTGCAATTCCTCACCCATGGATTCAACGGTACATCCAGCACATCGTCATCACATATATTTGTGTGTGAGTGTGTTTTAATATTTCCGTGTTGTAGTTTGTTTCTAATGATGGGATTAGGATTGTAGATACTTTCGAAATATCGCGGATGGTATTTTTTTTTTATTGTCTTTCTTGACGGAATAAGTTTGTTGTTGGTTGTTTTGTTTACATTATTATTGTCAATAAGCCGTGGACACCGTAAACGGCCTTCACCGCGATATTTTTGACCGAGTCTAAAGTTCAGCACACGTATTGTGGATTTTTCTGTGCGGCAGTCGCTTCAGTCTCATTTTCATGACACAGCGACTTGTATATATATATATATATATTGTTGTTGTTGCTATGTTCTCGATTTTTTTTTGATAATGCATGTAGTTGCTATTATGATACGTGTCGCCAGTAAAGCGAGGCTTATACCACTGAAATGGTTCTACTGCGTGTGGCTGCTATAACTGGGCAGCGGTCATTTCTGTGCGGATAAAAGTATTTATTGTACAGGATGTTCCGTCACTTCGTTCTGGAAGGGGTGGGAGAGATTGGCTGTCGGCTGTCACGTCAACCCGTTTGACTCTCCCCCACCCCAAACATTAGGCTTCCGACTACGATATTTAATACTTGGCTATATTCTGGTTATACAGGTTTATTATACGCTCCGCCACCCCCACCCCCACCCCCCCTAAGCTATTTTATATGCAATTCATTCAACTTATCTGGGTTTTATATGCAATTCATTAAACTAATCTGGGTTTTATATGCAATTCATTCAACTTATCTAGGTTAGGTCTCAGACCTTTATTCATTTATTCTTAACGTATTGTCACTTTTGCAACAAGGCGCTGGAAGTTTTTGAAGACATTAATTTGAAAGTATGTCGCTTTGAAGAGAATTATTAACACTAGTATTGATATTTTGCTGTATGGGCCATGCTCCTTTTGATGCCATTAGATTCGAAAGTAGTAGTTGGGTCGTTGTCAACAAAGGAAAATTCATATAACTGCATGGCTGGCGTTAGCTAATCTTGGGGCCCTGTCATACTTTAGAAGTACCCCAGCTTTAGCCCAAGTTTAAGCCCAGTTATACTTCTCTCTTATTAAGAGGGGGGGGCGATATTTTCTTCTGCACGTGGGCCTCACCATCTGCTGACCGAAGTCCAGCTGTAAAAGTGACGTCAGCTTCGTGAAATGTTGTTATACTTCTACCTGATCTTACGTTGTCGTCATTAAATCCTGACGAAATAACCATTTTGAGGGGGGGAGGAATTAATGAAAATATTTTTTTTTTTAATCTTCGGTAAGTCAAACAACTTTACTTAAATATAATAAAAGAAAAAAAAAAAACAATAGGGTCCAAAAACTTCAACCTCATCACAGTGTTCTCTAGTGGCGGGAAGAGGGGGGGGGGCGGCGGGGCAGCGTATGCTAAGTTGCTATCCTGGTCAATCCCAAAAAAAAAAAAAATCCTAACATCCTGTGAACTTTTACTTGAGCTTTGAAAGAAAACAAGACGCCCTGAACGCGCGAGTAATTTTTCTGTTTTTATGTGTGTGACTTGCATCTGAATGTGTCTTGATTGACAGGTAACACAATTTCCGTGGTCTGTTATTGAGGTGCACACCGTCTACACCTGAAAGGTCAACTGGCTTCTTTAGATGTCATCCACCCCTCCCCCGCTCTCTCTCCCTCCCAACCGAAACACTTTCCTTTCTGGATGACGATGTAATCACTTCTGGGCGGATGTGGAGTGGGGGGGGGGGGGAAAGGTTTGGACAAATTAACCGAAAGGAGTAAGGGAAGCGGGGCGCACGGACATGTTGGACAAAAGGAGTAAGGGAAGGGGGGGCATCCGGGCATATTAGCCACAAGAAAAAGTGGGCGCACGTACGGATTAGTAGAAAGGGGTACCGGGGGGTGTGGTCCCGAACAGATTAGAAATAAGTGGCATGGGGACGACCTAGCTCTGTATCTTTATCTTTCTCTCTCATTTAAGTGTGTGTGTGTGTGTAATCTGGACCGAAGCAACCATTTGGCTTAAACCCTGAAAACAATTTTGGCCCTTGACTATCAACTTGTGAGGATTATCGGTTTTATTTTACCCCATTTAGCTTCTAACAATAACAAGGTGGCAAGACTTGTGGAACAACTCTTTCTATCTTCTGGAAACAGGGATTTTTATGTAAAACGCGGCAGGACATCTTCTGGAAATAGGGCATATTGTGTGAAATGTGTGAGGACGTCTTCTGGAAACTGGCCATTGTATGCAAAATGTGGCATGACATCTTCTGGAAACTGGGCACTGTATGTGAAATGTGGGAGGACATCTTCTGGAAATAGTGCATATTGTGTGAAATGTGGGATGGCGTCTTCTGGAAATAGGGCATATTGTGTGAAATGTGGGATGGCGTCTTCTATAAATAGGGCATATTGTGTGAAATGTGGGATGGCGTCTTCTGGAAATAGGGCATATTGTGTGAAATGTGGGAGGGCGTCTTCTGGAAATAGGGCATATTGTGTGAAATGTGGGAGGGCGTCTTCTGGAAATAGGGCATATTGTGTGAAATGTGGGAGGACATCTTCTGGAAATAGGGCATATTGTGTGAAATGTGGGATGGCGTCTTCTGGAAATAGGGCATATTGTGTGAAATGTGGGAGGGCGTCTTCTGGAAATAGGGCATATTGTGTGAAATGTGGGATGGCGTCTTCTGGAAATAGGGCATATTGTGTGAAATGTGGGAGGGCATAAATGAAACATTTCACAGTGTCTATTTGTTTCCCCCATAATTAGGTTTTATTTGTTGCAACAGACTTAACAGTAATCTTGATCTGGCCCTGTGTGTGTGTGTAGGCAAGTCAGTCTAACGTGTGTTGGTGTGACATGCCCCAGCCCTGTAATCGTGACCCAACAGGTCTACACACATACAAACAGACGGGCGGAATACAAATTGTAAGGTCCTCCCCTCCCCACGTGACATGCAGCAGTCTTCGCACCGCGGCTACCTGTAGCAGACACAGCTGACGAGAGGTTGATGGAGGGGGGGGGGGAGTAGGTAAGGTGTTGGAAACATTCCCCCTCCCCTCACTTCTATCTGCCGGTGTCAATAATGTTATGTAAGCTGAATTGGGGGGTGGGGGGAGGGCTGGGGGTGGTGGTAGGTAGACAGATACCAGGGACTTCCCTTTCATGTTCCTTTGTCATTCGTGGGATACACTTTCCCCCGTGGATAATATTGCAGGAGTTTCTTGCCGTGCGGTGCAGTGCCTATTGTTGTGATGTGAAGTTTATAGTCAGTGGGTACTTTGTGGTTGGGAAATAAATATCCGGTGTGTTTAAGTAAACAACAGACAGCAAACAGACAACATAAATCTGAAAAGTTTCAAGATATTATGGAGATAGGTTTGTGAAGGGAGAAAAAAAAATGTGTTGAACTATTCAAAACTGACTGAGAGGATTATAGACCAGGTCATGGATTGTTGTAGTATGTGTGTGTGTAGATCTTATTGATCCGTCGTGATACACTATCTATCTATCTATCTATCTATCTATCTATCTATCTATCTATCTATCTATCTATCTATCTATCTATCTATCTATCTATCTATCTATTTATCATCAAGAGCTATCATCTATCTAATCATCTAAATTCAGTGGTCCCCAACCTTTTTCTCGCCCCGGACCCACTGGAAAAAGGGGGGGGGGCGGAGGCGGTGATTATTTCTCGACCATGGAAAGTCGCTCAGTCACGAGAAAAAAAATTTAAAAAGGAAATAATGTAATGCTCCTTGGGCGGCCCAGTACCATTCGATCCACGGACCGGTACCTGCCCGCGGTTTGGGACCACTGTTCTAATTTATCTGCTTAATCTATTTATCTATCTACCTAATCTATCAGTCTGTCTGCCAATACCTATTTATCAGTTTGTTGTATCGGTGGCCACAATGTACATCTTTAGTTCAAATCCTCGCAATGATGCTGGGGGATTCAACACAAACCGTGAACATGTTGCCGTGGGCCGCACACAGATATAGAGGCGAGGGAGTTCAAATCTCCATTAGTTGATGAGTAGTTTGACTGAGGTTCTTGCTCACTTTGATGTACGCGAACCAGTCACGCCAGGTCTAACAAACAACTCCATACACGTAAATAATTGACCAGGAAGTTGTTTTTTTTAAATTTTTACTTTGTGTCTATTTGATTACCTCAGTGCAGGACATACAGCCTGTAACGTTTGTTCGTATGTACAACTACACATACTTACTGGTATAGCGGTACTTTGTGTATGTTGTATTGAATGCATCCCCTGTAGACATAGTACTTTGGTGTCCTTGTAGGACACCGCCCCCCTCGTTCATTTATTTTTTTTTTTTTACCGCCATATTTTTACGAAATTTTTACCATCGTATTTTCCCCTTACCACCATATTTTTATTTTTTGAAGTTCGACCTCGGAGAGAACTCAGGCGGGTGTGCTACTTTCGGACTGCGGCCAACGTGATCTCTGTTTGGCCGTGTCGTTTGGGGTCGGAGGGGCGTTGGAGCACTGCCTTCGAGATATTATGTCTAGAAGGCAGTGGTGGGTGGAATGTTGAAACTCACTGTTTAAAATCAACCATTGATGCTCTTTATGGATTGTTGGTCATGTGATCGATTAGAGGTGGGAGCCTTGTACCCCCCCTCCCACAGTCCATACCCCCCCCCATTCTAGCTGGCCATTTTTTGGTTGTATCCACTTTGGCCAGTAGTGTCCTAATTATGTGACTATGTTGTCATTATCGATCGTCAAGTCCTGCCACTTAGTGTCCAGGGGATTGACCATCTCGGGTGTGTGTGTGTGTGTGTGGGGAGGAGGTCGTGTTAGCGTGAGAGGTAAGGGGGGGCGGCGGTGTCTCCGAATATGATGGTCAAGTTTTTTGTTTGACCGTCTGGTTGGACATTTTGTGTTGACCTTCATACTGACGTTGTTTCCATGCCGTTGCTACTCGTATCAAGTATGACACAGGCGAGTGTGAGATCTCAATAATTTGTTGTGCTCTAACGCCTGTAACGGTTTCCGATGTGTTCTATTGCCCGAGATGTTTTTCATTTTTTTTTCTTAAGATCAGGAACAAAAAAAAAACAACTTATGTTAGTTTTTTGTTGTATTTTTGCTAAAATGAAGTTTTTTTAAGATAAATAATTTACTTTTTTTTTTTTTTTTTAGAGAAATCGCCTTTAAAAATATTTTATGTCAATGTGGTCACTAATTGGTTTGTACTTTGAAGTTGTATGTACTTGGTTTGGTACTTTATAACTTACAGCTTGTAGCTGTTTCACTTACACCACCCCCGCCCCCCCACACGTAGCGCATACATTGCCACGGCAGCCACATTTTTATTTTACTTTAAATTGAATCACTCCATTGCCTTACTCTTGTTATATCCCAAGTTTTAGATTATCGTGTGTGTTATTACTGTTGAAGTGATTCGTATTGCTGGACGACGTTTTGAAGTCTATCGTTGCATTTATTCCTATAGGGACACGCCGGAGTCTTGACATCGTTCAGTTAGACTTATTGACCGGAAATTCCCACTGCGCCGCACGAGTGTTTTTTTTTTTTTAATGTACAAATATTTATCAGTGGACAAAAAGTGTGATAAATATTGGGTGTGTATATATATTTAAATTCCGGCCAATTTTCGTTTCGGATAATGAACAAGGTGTGCCGTGCTCTGTGTAGTGACTGGATAATGCCATGCTGGGATGGATATATGAGTGCTGGGATCTAGCATGCATCCTTGGACTGATGGGGTTATCCACCATCCTCATTGTAAGGATCGCTCAGGTAAATTTATTGACATTTTTCATAAATGGATTTTACAAAAACAAGATTACATAAAAAAAATTACTATACTTCCACTACTTTTTGAGCTGCAACATTAACCCATTGTATAGCCCAGTATTTTGAAAGATGTATTGTAGAGAAGACATTTCCCGTTTTATTACAGAAGTCAGCGGAAATTTTTTTGTTTGTAACGAATACAAACGGTGTGTGTTGTAGACCGGTTTAAACTTGTTTTTGTTTGTTCACGCCAGGGTAAAATGAAACCTCATAGAGTCCTATATATACGCCTATAACATGAACAATGTTTTATTAATGTGTCTCATATTTCTACAAGGTCTGCAATTATTATTTTACCCACTGATTTCAATGATTAAGTTTACGTTTGTTACGATTACAATCAGAAAGTCGCTTTGAAAAAAAAAAATTCTATCTTAGGCTATATCAGGGGGGGGGGGGGTTGTCTCACGTCCATCTTGACCTATTTAGAAGTCGGTGGGTGGCTCAACGAGCGAGGTTGACGAGAGCCGCATTACTGTATTTAAGCAGTGAAGGAGCCACAGATTGACATAAATTAATTAATTGAAGAGCCACATACGGCTCTAAAGCCCACATTTGGCCACACTGTTGTTAAAGTTTGTTTTATCTTTTAACCGCGAATTACCTTCAAGCACCGCTGTACACAAGTACAACTTTATCACCATTATTTATTCGTTATTTTGTGACCTCGTTTGACCCCTTTTGAATGTACACATACTTTTTTTTTTAAATACAAATGTCATTCAAGGGAGTTAATACGATCATTACAATAAAAGTTACCTTGTGAGGAGGCGTGATGATGCATTAGATTTCATGACGAATTACGGGCCTTTGACCCAGACTTGGGACATTTTCTCATTTAAAAAAAAACAAACTTATTCAGTTAAGAGTTTCTTACTGTATGCATCAATTAATAATGATTGCATCTTTTCAAAATTCAGCGGTTTTCAGACCACTGGTTCAAAGGTTATATAATCACTTTGTTGAAAATGAACTTTAATTTTTTAAGGATGACGTATTGTCGTTGTTTTTACATACTGCCAGATCATGGGTGGGCAAACCACTGATCGCGGCCCACTACGGCTCTTTAAGTTGTTTAGCTCGGCCCGCTGTTTTTTTTTTTTAAGTTCATTCAATGTGTCCAGCTCATAAAACATTCCTCTCGTCTACTCTTCGGTCCGGACCTGCAGTGAAATTTAAGAACCCACTGTGGCCCTCTATTTTAAAGAAAAAAAAATGTTTGTCCACCTCCGTGCCAGATCTTGTATCGACTTGTCTGCCTGACCAAAAAAAAATATAAATAATTTTAAGAAAAAAAGTTGTCATTGAATGGAACTATTTTATTTCTTTGAGGAAAAATAACAAACACACAGTTAATGTTGGCACTCGGTGAAGTTTAGACTACAGCTGGTACTCGACACATTCTCGTTGGTAATACTTTGTGTAAGTAGAATCGTGCGAGTACCATTGTCATAACAGTTGCAATAGTTTATCTATTGACACTCCCCCCCATAAACCTTTTTTTTTTTGCTTAAAAAAAGTTTCATTTCTATTGGGGGGGGGGGGGAGTGAAGTAAGTGCTGGTGTAACACATGTTGATTTATTTTCTGAAGCTCATATGCTGCAATTATGTTTTTATTACAGTAGTAAATGCGCCCCACCCCCCTCCGTGGCACTAATCGCCCAACAAAGCACAGTTTTTGGGGACCTCTGCCTTAGTCTATTACACCTGTTGTTGTTCCCAGACTTGTTACCCGATTTTAACCAGAGAGGTGTGTTGGGGTGGGGGGGTGTAATATATCTGCCGGCATTGAGACTTCAACCGAAGGAAAGAAGAAATCTGAGCAAGAAAAAAAAATATCTATAGTTTGAGAACATTTTACAGTAGGAAGGGAGGGGAATCCTTAAGGGGGGGGGGGAGATCGAGAGAGAGAGAGAGAGAGAGAGAGATTGTGGATCAGGGGTGGGGTGCACTATCCTTTTTAATAGCACGATCCTGACGAGGTTCTTTTATATTCGGCATGGAAATTATTTCCTGAGATGGGGAGGTGATGTCTGTCTGTATGTTTGTGTGTGTGTGTGTGTGTGTGTGTCTGTCTGTATGTTTGTGTGTGTGTTGGTTCGGAAGGAGGGAAGAGGTGGAAACGTATTCATTATTGTTATTCTTACATACATATAATGGACTAGTGTAATGATATTTTTTTGTTATAATGACACACATAGCTGGCCGTGTTGTGTGTATGTGTGCGTGCTTTTGTTCTCGTCTCTTGAATTTAGAAATGATATTACACATGTTATGCTGCCTACAGCTAAACGCTTCTTTTTTTTTTTTAATATGTAAACTTGAGAGACCGAGGGTACTTGGACTGTTGACACTCCCTCTCTCTCTCCCTCCCTCCCCGTTCCACCATAACCTTTTATCAGCGACACAAGTAAACAAGCAACAGTGGACACCACCGGTATGACGCTATCATATCCATTTTGAATCTGTGAAAGTGAAAGTAGCCACCACCACCACAACCACGTGATATAAATGTCAGGCCGTGAAGACCAAAACTAAATAAATAGTTGGATGCCAGTTTGGTCATTGCCGTGTGTGTGTGTCCCGGGGGGGGGGTGCGCTCGTGAAGACTTATGATTTAAAAAAAATTACATCACGTGGTCTTATGAATGGCACAAAAAGAAGTGTGGAGTAGCGATTTGGGGGGGGGGGTGAAGTGAGAGCTGGTGTAAGACAGAGGTCATGGTATCGTCTTTTTTTGTCGTGAGCACTCTCGTACCAGATATTTGTTTGGCTGGAGATGGGAACGTGAGCGTGAAATGGGAGAGCGGTATCTGGGTGCCTCTTGTCAGATATTTGGAGAAGTTCCCCCCCCCCTCTTCTCCTCCCCCACGGGTTTATTGGGGAGGTGGAGGATGGTGAGTAAAAAAAAACTGGTTTCTGCTGAGAGTGAGCATGTGAAGAATGGAGAGCTGGAGGTGAAACGAGAAGTTGTTTGTGTGTGTGTGAGTGTGAAGTGGTCATATTGTCTTGAAGTTGTTGTTGTTGTTGTTGTTGTTGTTGTTGTTGTTGTTGTTGTTGTGATGGTGGTCCTGTGAGGAATTGGGGGGGGGGGGAGATGAGTCACACCGGCAGGTAACACAACAACTGAACGATGGAATTAAAAGTAAAACGTCACTCTTGTACTTGTTGAAATAGCACCACGTGATCACATACTGTAGTCTCTTTGTAAGCGAATGCCCCCCCCCACCCCAGCATTAACCAGCGTATCAATACAATTAGGCAAATGTGATATGTTGTTGTCATTATGTTGTTTCCTTCAAAGAACCTTTCTCACATAAACTTGAAAGATCACATTTTATTTAACAAAAATAAATAAATAAATAAAGCAACAAATGCCAACAATTGTGACATGCGCAC
The DNA here is from genome assembly GCA_021962125.1 of Bulinus truncatus. Classification (NCBI taxonomy): domain Eukaryota; kingdom Metazoa; phylum Mollusca; class Gastropoda; family Planorbidae; genus Bulinus; species Bulinus truncatus. Next base: position 1,878,216 of record JAGDYQ010000037.1, on the reverse strand, counting down.
AAATATATATACATAGAGTGTGGGAGTAGAGAGAGACTTATCATAAGAATTAATTGATAAATATTGTGTGTGTGTGTGTGTGTCCCCAATTGAATTTTAAATGCATCTTAAAATATAAACTTGATGATTGTTTGTTATTGTTTAAAGCTAACGGTAGACACCTCCCCCCCCCGCTCTTCCATAACACGCCCGCACATAAACAATTATTCACACATTATTTTTTTTTCACACTTCTCCTAAACTAATTGCTTATTAGGCAATAGCACGTACTCATATTAATTTTTTACGGCAGACCATAACATATACACATTCACATACATACATACATACATACACACACACACACACACACACTCATCAATTTATTGGCTCCAATGACAATATCAGGTTATATACACAATCCTTTTAGAGTCATTTATATTCTCACATGTCGCAAAAAGAGGTCAAGAAGTGTTCTTCAGCTGAAACAGGTTGCCCGTGCGGCGTAGCTTGTGGCGTCGACTTGAAGAGTTGCAAGCCCCCCTCCCCCCTCTATGCACACTCAGCTTATAAAATGGGTAGAAAGGGATGAATTGGAGGGGGGGTGTGATGTGGTAAAGGAGGTGCTTGCCACTGCCCATCTTGCCAGAGATTGCTAGAAACTGGTGACCCCTGCCTCACCTTCCGCCCCAACTGGTGACTTCTGCCTCACCTTCCGCCCCAACAGGTGACTTCTGCCTCACCTTCCGACGCAACTGGTGACTTCTGCCTCACCTTCCGCCCCAACTGGTGACTTCTGCCTCACCTTCCGCCCCAACTGGTGACTTCTGCCTCACCTTCCGCCCCAACTGGTGACTTCTGCCCCACCTTCCGCCCCAACTGGTGACTTCTGCCTCACCTTCCGCCCCAACTGGTGACTTCTGCCCCACCTTCCGCCCCAACTGGTGACTTCTGCCTCACCTTCCGACCCAACTGGTGACTTCTGCCTCACCTTCCGACGCAACTGGTGACTTCTGCCTCACCTGCTCCAACTGGTGACTTTTGACTCACCTGCTCCAACTTGTGCTCTGGGAGCGAGTCTTTGTTTTACATCCATTTACCGAATGACAAAAAAAAATATCATTAACCGAGTCCTGGGTTGTCCTTAGCTATGTTGACCTAGTTTCGTGACATACAAATCGTGGATCGAGAAGTAATACATATTCAGTGGTTGCTAATCAAATTAGGTCAGAGTAATGTTTTAAAAAAACAAATAGTGGTTGGGAAAGGGGGGTGGGATGAAGCAGCGTGTGTCCTATTCACTGCGTCATATTCCCCTGTCACTGGGTGTGATATCAAATGTGTTGGTGATTACACCCAGACGTATGGTCCCATGTATATATACACTGTTGGCTGATAACCGGTTTTATTTCGACCACGACGGTCCTCACCTTTGCGTGTCTGTTTCTTGTGTGTTTCTAGTGTGTTTCTTCTCGAACATCAGCCCGAAAAGGGTCAACGGAGGGCCACGGACATGGTTTGTCGGTCCTTAAAAAAAAAACTGTAAATATTCTCACAACCAACCAATCAAGTTGATGCATTGCCGCCTATTAGGTTTTAATGATGTCCACTCTGACTTTGATTGAGAGCCCCTGGCTACTCTTTGATTGACTATCGATTGATGTGTAGGGGATGAACATTTTGGACGATAGAGGAAGAAAACAAGTTTGTTTAGGTTTAAATGTGTTGATGTTGTTTTTTTCTCCCCTCCCTCTCCTATTTTTACTATTAATCCCGATTTTTTTTTTTTAGTTTAGCCTCAGCTGCAGAGGTTCAAATGTCGCAGACTAACGTCGGGGATCGTGCTATGTGATGTGTGTTACGGTGTGTGTGTGTTAGCGTACACAGTATGTCTCCGTATTCAGGCTGTTGTGGATATTGCGGGCTTCTTCTTGGATTAGTTCAATGAATTGGAAGAGGAAGATTCGAGTGCACAGATTATCTGGATCTTTCTATTATCATCAGGCACGCCCGTCTCGCTATTTACAATTTTTTTTTGTATCATCTTTGACAAAATTCATCAGCGTCACCACATTTTCAGGGAGGAGGGTGGAGGGGTACATTTTGTGCTAAAAAATTATGTTTAATTTTTTTGTTTGTTAATCTTTTAACGAGTGTGCACTGTATTCGGGGTCACCGCGAGGAGTGTGAGGTCAGGGACCTCAGCTCTTTGAGGGCCAAGCCGCTTTTGAAAATATATCTTTTTATTTATTTTGTTGTTAAATTGAGGGGGGGGGTGAAGTTGGGCAGATAGGGGTCCTGTCTGACAAGAGCCCCGGGATATATGTCAGCGCTTCTGAGGCAGGTGTGTGTGTGTGTGGAGGGGGGGATTGTGTTTTGCTTTTAGAAAATGACGATTGCCTATTTTCGACATTTGGTTACCTGATGTAAGAATCCTAGACCCTATTTGTGTTTCACATTTCCTGACAATTCACCGCTCTACCTGCTAGGCACTCTTTTTATTTTTGTTTGATTCACACCTGTAATGAAAATATTCACCGTGATTCTATTTATTTTTTTTTTTTTCGTTTTAAATCTCATTCCAGGTAAAACTGATAAGCAAAGCACATGCATATATTTACTTGATAATTTATTGAAAGAGAGAAGTCATGTGGGAGGAGGAGGGGGAATAATGAAACCTATATATAGATATGGCAGGAAATATGCAGAGCGTGGATGTGTTCCGTGATCCATCGTGGATGTGTACCGTGACCCATCGTGGGTGTGTTCCGTCCATCGTGGGTGTGTTCCGTGATCCATCGTGGGTGTGTTCTGTGATCCATCGTGGGTGTGTTCTGTGATCCATCGTGGGTGTGTTCCGTGATCCATCGTGGGTGTGTTCCGTGATCCATCGTGGGTGTGTTACGTGATCCGTCGTGGATGTGTTACGTGATCCAGTGTGTGTGTGTATTCCGTGATCCAGCGTGTGTGTGTGTGATAACCTTGACTTTCTCGCGCCTCTCATTTCCTGTGGTTGTCTTCGTGCGCGCGCGTGTGTGTCTGCCTGACCAACAACGGGTTCGTGTGGGAGGTTGGGGGGGGGGAGTTTTGAAATGAACCCTACCATTGGTCAACCGTGTCAGTTTAGCTTTGTGGACAAGTGCTTGTAACGTAATACGTACACGAATGCTCCACTCCCCCCCCCCTTTTTTTTCCCAGCCTTCCCACCCCCATCCAGAATGAAAACATTTTAAGTCATACTAACCTAACCCGCACTACGAGTCAGGCTTGTATTACTTCAAACGTTTCATTATTATCCATACGTCATCGTTTAATGTCTGTAATTTAAAAAAAAAAAAGATAAAATTGACCGCTCTGTCCTGCAGCTGATTATGGTCCTGACCGTTACATCACTGACCGTATATTGACTGACTCGGTCATTCCTTTCCCCTCTTCCCACCCATTTCTACTTTCTACTCTATTGCAGACCGACCGTATTGATCAAAGTGACACACAAACGCAAAACCCGGAGAGTGTGTGTGTGTGTGAAAGAGTGTGTGTGTTGTGTGGGTGGTGCACGAACATGTCGGTAGTTTCTTGGTGGGTGTGAACAACTGGGTTGTGGTGGTGGTGGTGGTGGTGGAGGGGGAAAGAGAGTGGCCCGTGTTTATTTTGACTGCGTGGACTACTGCTGCATATGTATCGTGGTGTTTATGGAGCAAGCAGATTGAAGGAAGCCACCCGCTCTATAACAGATACTCCTCCATAAAGTGTACACAAATAAATTGTATTACCAAGAAGTAGAGATCTGTTATGTTCAGTTCTTGGCTAACGCCCTATTTCACAAAACATTTCAAATTCAAAACGCAGCTCCTTCTATGGTTTATTTTGGTTTGTCCCTGCCAGTTTACTGTGTGTGTGTGTGTGAAATTTGGCCTTAATGGATCTCCTACGGCCATGAAGTGAAATGGGTTGAGGTGGGAAGGGGATGTCTTCAAACAAGTCAGACTTTTTTTTCCAGTTGCTCTTGATAGATTAAAACTTTTCATTTTCTGTTTCACACACTGGAACAAACTCACAAACACTGACATAAACTCTCTCTCTCTCTCATACACACACACTGGCATAGACTCACTCACAAACACTGACATAAACTCTCTCTCTCTCTCTCTCACATACACACACAAACACTGGCCTAGACTCACTCACAAACACTGACAAACTCTCTCTCTCTCTCACACACACACAAACACTGGCATAGATTCACTCACAAACACTGACATAAACTCTCTCTCTCTCTCTCTCTCACACACACACACACACACACACACACACAAACACTGGCATAGACTCACTCACAAACACTGACAAACTCTCTCTCTCTCTCTCTCACACACACACACACACAAACACTGGCATAGATTCAGTGATTCACTCACAAACACTGACATAAACTACCTCTCTCTCACACACACAAACACTGACATAAACTCTCTCTCTCTCTCACACACACACACAAACACTGGCATAGACTCACTCACAAACACTGACATATACTCTGTCACACAAACATACTCACACACAAACACTGACACAGACTCACACACAAACACTGACACAGACTCACACTTACTCAGCAATGCCGGGCGGCCCTGTCTCATGTTTAATAACCTCCCCCCCCCCCGGCCCCCTTACCCTCCGTCCGTTTCGTTCTACGCTTATGTCTTGATACATTTGTGTGAATGTTTTCTTTGTGTCTCTCGCTGAGGTTTAGGTGTGAACTTTTGTGTGTGTGTGTGTGTGTGTGAGGAGAGGGGAGGGTTTGGTGGTGGAGAGGAACGGGTTAGCTGTTAAATTGTTTCGTCCACCCCTACCCTCCACCCTCAAACCAACACCCACCCAGATTTTTTTTTTTAAATTTCAATCTCTGCCGCCCCTTTACATTGGCACCAGATGGCGTATGTCGCCTATAAAAGTTTTATTTTAATGCACTTGGTTATGTCTTGATATTTTTATCTTTAAAAAGAATAAGAAGACATGCAGAAGAGAAATCTTTAGCTGAGAACGGAAGTTGATGGGAAGGGATGGGGGAGGGGGGGGGGGTTAGGGGAAGTTTAGTGGCTACAGCCACTGCAGGGGAGGAAAGGAGATACCTTCGCAAAATGTTTGACGGTTCACTTATAATAGTAATTACGCCCCCCCCATTCCAAGTCGGGGCCCTTGGGGTCACTACGGCGTTAAGAAGTAAACACAAACTGGCTGCACACTCCAGATTCCCCCCCCCTCCCCCCCCCCCCGTTCCAATTAGAAAACCCCAAATGTTAATATTATTGTTTATTATTGTAAATCATTAGCTTCAGGAAATTGAAACACTATCCCGCCATATCTTTTTTTTTTGGGTCTTCAGATAACGTCAGACGCCCTTTGTTCACTTTGTAACTTCATCTGCCCTTTGTTTTTATGGATGAGGGTGGTTTTTTTTTTTGTAATTTAATATTGCGATGCCTTCCTTGTTAGCGCTTTTAATTTTAAAAAAAAAGAAGAAATAATAAATAAATAATTGTGTGTGTGTATTCTGAATGCTTGCTTTGATTTCTCCCTTTGAACTAAAACATCCGAAGGCTGGAGACTATTTCTTTTGATCCAAGTTTATATAGTGTGTTTACTTTTTATTTCTTGCCGATTGAACTTTTGCAGCTTTACTTGCATAATTCATTTAGTGGCCTGCCATGTCCAAATCGACATTATCTTTGTTAAATTATTGTGTGTGAAAGTCCCTGTAAGGATGAGGTGAATTCTCTTAGATCCTGTAAACCACTAAGTGGACGGGGTTTTTTTTTTTGGTGCCCTTCTTTCATCCCCACCATAGCCGATAGTGCACCGATGGTTGCACCACGGGAGATATATCGGGAACTTGAGCCAAGACCTGAACATTTTCCTTGGTCCTCACCGGAGATCGAACCAGGTACCTTCAGGTCGACAGTCGATCGCTTTACCGCACGACCATCCGTCCCCTGTCAGATAATTGTATCTTTGTTTCGTGGTTGATTTCTTTCTTTATTTTTTGTTTCATTTTTTTTTTAAATCTTTCAGATTCTGGCCGGGATATCCGAAATCGAAGAAGTTCATGGCGGCACACAAGATGGCTCGGCGAATGACGTCACTGACCCTGCACACCTTCAGGCCAACGACGACTGCAAAGAGCGTGTCCGCGCATCCCGATCTCCCGTGCGGCCGCCGACGAAGAAGAAGTCTGCCAGGAGGAGCCTGAGCCTCCCGTCTGGCGGCCTGTCCTACGGAGATGTGAAAATTCTGTACAAGGACGGCCACTTCGTCACCGTCGGAGCCCCGTCGGCGGCGGAAAAGCTGAGAAAGGCCGTGGAGGATGGGGGAGAAACCGATCCCCACGCGGAGACGTTCCATAGGCGTAACCTACCTTCCTCCCTGAAGGAGGTGAACGAGGATATCTACGATCAGGACGGGAACATGAGGGCGGAGATTTTGTCTCTGCTGGAAAAAGGAATCTCCGACACGAAGCAGCTGGACTACAACAGGTGGGATGACAGTGGAGGAGGCGGTGGGGGTGAAATAAGCAGGCGAGCCAGGGCTGGGGTACCCATTTTCCTGTCTCTGCCCAGGCGAAGGCAGAAAGGGCACAGGCCGAGTTCAGCCGACGAAGGTCAGCTGTTGAGGGGCTACAGCAAATCTCAGCAGTCCCTGGTCGGCGGCTACGACATGGACAACAGGGTCAAAGCTGACCAAGGCAGCGGGGATGGGTTGGATGCAAGAATAAATCACGAAGGCTCATCCTTGAAGCGCAACAAGAGCTTCACCGAAGCCATGGGGTCCAACCTGACATTGAACGATGCAGACAGAGGGGGATCCTCCAGGGATCTGGACAGCGCTGAATTGTGCGACAGCGGCTTTGACGACCAAAGGTTGTCCAAAGATGAGTCATCCCAGAAGTCTAAATCAAAAGGGCCCGGTTTCATCCAGAGGATGCTGAAAAAGCGCAGAGGGTCCACCTCGGAAAAATCTCTCACGCTCGTGACATCCTCCAAGTCCCAAAAAGAGGACCTCTCTTCATCAAGCCTTTCACTAGCCTCCACCTCCTCCACCACGCCCACATCACCCAACAAACGCGACTCCAGGGACTCATCGCTCACACGAAAAATGTCTTTCCGGGGCATATTTAAGCGGAAGAACTCTTCGGACATGTCAGGGAAGAAATCATCTACGACGCCGGAAGAGCAGGATAATTCCCAATTGGTGACCTTCTTGGTAGGTGATGACTCTGGGCAGCGGAGGGCCCTCACAAACATTGGCGAGGCGGAGTTCCACCACGACGACCAGCTCAGCATTGATGAAACAGATTCCTTGTCCCCGACTTCCTCCAGGTCCAGATCCCCCAAGACGCCCCTGTCCAATTCCAGCTCCTTGAGCTCTCTCCAGCACAGCGTCACCGCCCACGAGGACAACGACAGGACCCCGACGGCTGACTTCGGTCCCGCTGTCCATCGTCGCCTGAGAAGCTCGTCGGGCAGGGCCAGGTTCGCCGGTACCTCCCGTCTTTCGGGCGACTCCTTCTCAGAGTACGACTTCAGCTCGCAGGAATTTCAGAACTCGGACGAGGTTTCGACCCCGCGGTCATATTCCCCGGGCGTTTTGGACGTATCGGCGGAAGGGGAGAGGACTCTGGTCCCCAGCCCCGCCTCCCCGAGCGACAGGCTGTCTCCCTGCATCTACCAGACCCTCTCGTCTAGCCCGCAGGGAGGGAGGCGGCGGCGGTCGAGGGACTGCGGGGAATCCCAGAACTCCGCCGCCAGGAACTCGTCCTCGTCCAGTCTCGGGGCTGATAAAGGGGAGATAACATCCAGCAACAGCAACGACTCGGGGATACAGAATGATGTCAACGTGACCTCCAGCACAGAGTCGATGCAGGTAAATTGTGTTGTCGTTTTCCTTATAATATCAATGTAAATATGTTTTGGTTGCTTTTGCAAGTTATGGTTTTTTTTTGGTTGTTGCTTTTTAAAAATAATTTAGTGCCCAGTTGATGAGCCATCATCGCATAATATCACTTTGTCTTCACGAAATCCGTTTCTCTATGTTGTCTGTGAGTGGGGGCAGATGGTCGTGCGGTAAAGCGGCTCGACAGGCGATACGATTGTTCCATCACCCGGTGACAGCCAAGGGAATTTTTTCAGGGGTCATGGTGAAAGTCCCTTTTATGTTTCCCGTGAGTCCTCCATGGCTACTGCTCTACCATCGGCTATGGTGGGGATGAAGGTAGGGCACTACAAAAAAAAAAAAACCGCCCCGTTAGTGGCTCATAGGATCTAAAATCTAAGGGATTAACGATCTCGTCCTTACGGGGACGTCACAGGTGTGTTAATGTGTAGTGTGGTAAGGGAAGCCACTCTTGAGCAACTCCAGTTTAGTAGGCTGGTCATTTCCCTTGGTACATTGCCATGTCTTGTGCCCACATGTAGTACACAATCGTTGTATCATGCAGCATTCATTGGTCATTATAATTTCACTTAAAGAATATACATACTCATGATTGAGATGACCCGTGAAATATGAAACCCATAATTTTTCAGTTTGATTCAAGCAAAACTTTTCATTGAATAATTCAATCTTTCACGTGACATTCATAAGATAAAGCCCCCACACCCCACCCCTGGTTAACTTTTCCTCCTGTCTCCCCCCCACCCCACAAAGGTGAGCCTACCGTTGCAATCTACAGAACCAGGTTAATGAATGTTTAAGTCTCCTGTTGACCTTGCCTCACACATAGATTGTGTGTATGTGTGTGTGTGTGACGTGTCATATCAGGCTCACTACGTAAAACAGTTCATTGCTCTACAGAACATTGAACTTGTGGCATGTGAGGCTGTCCATTCTAGACGAGGTCAAGCGGTCAATGTTAGCCGTGCCCCCTAGTTAAAAAAAAAAAAAACAAAAACAAAACAAACAACTATAAATAGTGCCACACCATAGTCAAATGGTCAAAATGTATTGAACAAAATTAATGGAGATATAGAAAAAAATTATATCATTGAAGGCCGCACAAAAAATTATATCATTGAAGGCCGCACACACAAAAAATCATCATCATAGCGTCCCTCCCTTAACAATCTAATTACATCCCCTCCCCTTGGGGACCCGCGGCACAAGTGTGGCCTGTGATCAAATAATATGTACATTGACTACATTCATTTTTTTTCTTTCAAAAGTACATTTCTTTGTCCTTATGCAACAGGCCGGCGTCCGGCTGAGAAAGTCCAAATCGCCTTCTCCGGCCACCGAGCGACCCAAGTCCGACATCACGGTCCGCTGGGCGGACCTGCTGGAGCAGGTGATGGACACTGGAGGTGTCAAGTACCGCAAGGAGGCCGGCAAGCTCCGCAAGCGGCCCCGACCTAAATCAGACATAGGTAAGAGATTTAGGAGTTATCTTTCACTTGTAGTTAGTTTTCTGCCCCGATTTAGCCTTTTGCAATCTACCGGTAACAGGCTTAGTAGCGCACACTGTTTATAGAACTGTTTTTTTTTGTAATGTGTATACAATTTGGTCTTCATTATAATGCCAAGAAAAAAATTGATTAAATTTAAAGAGAGAGTTGTTAGGTAAATCCCTAAATGTACAGAGACAGAGAGATTTCTTTAGGTAAATCAATAAATGGAGAGAGACAGAAAGAATTCTTTCGGTAAATCACTATGTGTACTTTTAGTAAGAACCAAATGCGCGGCTCGCTTTTAGCCAATTTATAAAACGTATTCGATAAAGTTCACCCATTTTTGTTTGTTTGTAATACCACTGTCGCAGGACGCACTGATACTGTAATACCACTGTCGCAGGACGCACTCATACTGTAATACCACTGTCGCAGGACGCACTCATACTGTAATACCACTGTCGCAGGACGCACTCATACTGTAATACCACTGTCGCAGGACGCACTCATACTGTAATACCACTGTCACAGGACGCACTCATACTGTAATACCACTGTCACAGGACGCACTCACTGTAATACCACTGTCGCAGGACGCAGTATAATGATGTTTTTCGTTTCCTAAATGATTTGGTCGCGTGTTAAGTTTGTTACAGCAAAGTTAACGATATTTCATCCTGCGGCGATGCGTTTTTTTTTATTTTCTGGACATTTCCGTCCTGCTAATCGGCTGCTCCCAAGTACCGGGTGTGTGCAGATGTGACTTTCCATAAGTTTTGAGAATCACTGATGGATTTTCTTTCTGTTTCGTTTATCATTTTTATTTTTCTTGTCGTTTCATCCTGTCTGTCCAATCCAGTGATTGTGGGTGTTGATTTGTGTTTTTTGTCAATGATAGTAAGGCGCTGTCCGGTCACGTGACCCGCAGTCATCGAGTCGTTGTTTGTTGTTTTGTAAGCTGCTTGACTGTATGGGGTGTGTTACTTCTGATGTCAGTTAAGAAACATAACAAATAATAAAAAAACCTGTTTAAACCAGAAACAAACCTATTGTTTACCATTTATAGGTAATATTGTGAGTTCGGTCCTTTCACTAAGGACCAACATTTGAAGTAAGTTTGTTTTTGTTTGCATGCGTTTACATTTTTTACGTTTTTTAAAAAAAAAGCCGTCTCCCAACTTCATTTCTTATCCATCATCATCACCACCACCACCACACCACACAATCACCACCACCTCCTCCCCACCACACAAACAGAAGAGAGTTTGGAGGACGAGGGGCTGGTAGAGAACGGAGATAGCGGGGAAGAAGAATATGCAGAGGAGGAGGAAGAGGAAGACGAGTTGATGGAAGAGGACGAGATGGAGGAAGATGAAGAGGACGCCGTTGAAGAAGATGTCGATGAGGAGTATAGTGACGAAGGTATTGTTTCATTTCTCGCAAGCAGAATGTAGGCAATGTGCCACAACCTCTCTCTGCCCCCTTTGTCTCTTTTTTTTTTTAGCCTGTCCACTCGTCTGCCCAGGGACTGCAGAAATAACTTGCATCTTCTTAATAGCATGATGAGCTTTTACGAATGACATGAACAAATAACAATCTCTCTTGTGTCTGGATTCATCTACCCCCACCCCACGCCTCACTCTAATCCTTTTAACATTATTAACTAGCCAGGAAGGGGAAATCATTTATGTTGTTTTTAAAGCTTTTTTGGCCAAAAAAAAAAAAAGAAGCTGGGATTTATTTTTTGTTTTTCTTTCTTTTTCTGTGTTTTAATTATTTTGGCTGGTCTTTATTTGTTCTCTGTTTGTGTCTTGCCTGGCCTGCATTATGTTTCATTTTACAGGGTCTTGGGGGGGGAATTCCTGCAACATATGTGTCTGTCCGTGTTTTTTTACACATTTTTTTTCTTATTGTTTTTCAATAGCTGAACTTGTAAGCTGTATCATTGATTAACAATATTTCTCTTTTAACCCATATGCCGGTGTGGCTTTTTTTTATTTTATTGTTTTGAATATAAAATAATAATAATAATATGGATGGTTGTGTTATTATTTTTTTTTGTTGTTGTTGGCTGAAGTTAAAATACTAACCAGTGAACCAATGAGTAGTGGAATCTGTGCTAACTCGCTTCTTCAACGACGTCGTCTAAAGTTATTTACTAGACAACTAATTTTCTTGATGGCGATTTGTTTGAATTGCTGTTGCTGTTTAATTTGCATACATGCTGTTGCTGTTTAATTTGCATACATGCACGATAAATCATTACATTTGTAGAATGTGCTTGGTGCGGTTGTGTGTGTGTGTGTGTGTGTGTTATTTATTAAACCGTTTAAACAATAGTGTATTTATTAAACCGTTTATTTAGTTTAAACGAATGCCATGCAAATCTCTCCCCATCCTTTATGCGACAGTTTTTAATGCGGCCTATTTTGATTCCCCACCATGACCTTTAGTGCAATGGTCACGGAGACGCCAACTGGAAGACAAGAGAGATAACGTTCACCAGGACCGGAAAAAATTCTCTTGTGGTTCTCGCCGAATATCGAACCCGGGACTCTCCGGTCCGCTGTTGTAGCCGTTTTTATTTATTTCTCACTATGAACGCCAATGACGTATGATCGTGACACTGGACAAATAGGGTCGCTGGGGGGTGGGCGGGGGAGGGGGTGGGTGGCAGGAAATCATGGGGGAAATCTGGGTCACACGCTATCAATAATAAAATCCAGCACCGAAATGTCCGATGTCACGGCCGTTCCTAGAGCGTGACAAATTGATTGAGGGGGAGTTGGGGGCGTTCTAAATATCACTGTCAATCAACTGTAACCGTTGGAGAGTGGCGTTGATAGGATTTTATGAAACGAAAAAACAAACTTGAAATCTGACATTTCAATACTAAAATGTCTGATTTGTTCTAGCTAGTAAACAAGCAAAGTTTTTTTTTTTTTACCGTATTATATTAGTCATATCTTTTTATGGCTGTCATTTAGTGTTTATGCGCACGCTTTTTACTGCAGTGCATTGTGTTTTCGGTTTTGCTTTGTTCACGACATGTTGCCCTTTATTGTTTTTTGGTTGCTGAGTGTGCCTTAGAATGAAAGCTTCTTTGTTTGAATTGTTTTATTCTGTCGATCTGTGGTGTGAGCCATTGAGTTAAAATTATACCAAATGAGCATCGTTAATTTAAATGGGGTTTTCCCGAAAGCCGCCATATTTGTCTATATTTAGGTGCTGCAGTATTAAAAAAAAACCCACAAATGACATCATTCTTTTTAGTAACTGGTAGAAAACGTTTTTTTTTTAAACAGCAATGTGCTTTGTGTGTATTTTATGTGTGTTGCCCTGCAAATTATAGATGTAGTGGGGATTTGAACATTCATTCACAGAAACACACATATACAATTACCACTGTGCACACATCACATTGTAAGAAGGTTAGCTGTTATATTTTATTTTTTTGTATTTTTAGCATGCGAAAAGTTTTAATTTTTATAACGGGTATGACATTGAGGCCTCCGTTCACACACCACCCGACGTTCGTAATATTGATATGGGAACGAGCCATATGGCACTGCGTGTATACCATATGACATTGTATGTGTGTGCTATCGAACACTTTGTGTGTGTACCAGAGGTGTGCGGATCTTGAAATTTAGCGTCCGCGTCCGTCCGCGGATTTCTATCAATGATCCGCGTCCGCATAATCTTACAACATTGGTCTACGGACCAGTCCGCGCGTCCGCATAGCTGAAATTTAGCTGTTAAAATGACTTGAAATTTTTTTATGGTAACGCTAAAGAAGATCCACGTCAGTCCGCGAGTCCGCAACTTAACCATACAATGCGTCCGCTGTCAGTCCGCGGATTCGGAAAAGTCTGCGGATCTGCGTCCGCAAGCGGACGCGTCCGCTGTCCGCTCATCTCTGGTGTGTACCATATGGCACTGTGTGTGAGTATCATTTGGCACTGTGTGAGTACCATTTGGCACTGTGTGTGTACCATATGGCACTTAAAGTGTGTTTATGTACATTGTTCAGTATTGGTAAGAACCTGGTGGCTAATGCACATAATCGTACTACTGTCAACTCTCATTTACTGTCATACATGCTCACAGTCATACATGCTCACAGTCATAATGCTCACAGTCATAATGCTCACAGTCATACATGCTCACAGTCATACATGCTCACAGTCATACATGCTCACAGTCATACATGCCCACAGTCATACATGCTCACAGTCATACATGCTCACAGTCATACATGCTCACAGTCATACATGCTCACAGTCATACATGCTCACACTCATACGTGCTCACAGTCATACGTGCTCACAGTCATACGTGCTCACAGTCATACATGCTCACAGTCATACATGCTCACAGTCATACATGCTCACAGTCATACGTGCTCACAGTCATACGTGCTCACAGTCATACGTGCTCACAGTCATACGTGCTCACAGTCATAATGCTCACAGTCATAATGCTCACAGTCATACGTGCTCACAGTCATACGTGCTCACAGTCATACGTGCTCACAGTCATACATGCTCACAGTCGTATATACTCTCACGACTGACGTGCACTTCGGTCTATTCGCCCATTCATGCAGCACACGTTGTTGTTTCCCCCCACTCCCCCTGTTCTGGTCACTGTATATGGAGGTAGCTTCCCTTTGCATTCCTTTATGTGTGGTTTGTATTGTGGGTGGGTAAAAAGGAAAGGGGGGATTGGCGCGTCGCTGTTCCTGATTATGGCCAAAACGATTCTTTTCTGATGACTCGATTCAAGTTTTACATTCATCTGTGGGTGGTGCCAGTGTACTACTCTGCCGGTGGTTTGTTGATTTACACGTGTACATGTCTGTGTACTTAACGCGATTTTTTTCCCGTTTCGTTTCCGGGAAGAGTTTTTTTTTTTTAAATATTTATCCACGCTTTCTGGCTTTTGGTTGTTTATACCTCTAAAACTAACGCTGTGTGTGTTAATAATCTCTCATGATTTGCTCATTGTTCATTTCAACTCATACGCATGCTACATGTATCGTAACATTTTATTGGTCTTTGTGTTTTATTTATTCTGATTGGTTGCTCAATAACAGATTTAATTCTGTACGTTTCAATTTGTTATGTTTATATTTTTTTGAACAGCTGAATAGTTTATGTAAGATTTTTTTTAAAAAAAAAGCAACATCTTTTGTGTATTTAATTAAAGCCATTTTTCATGTTATATCACTGTTGATAATTCTCTGGGATCCAAGGTAAGGAAGGAATAGTAAAGGTCAAGGTAGATAAATCATTCACTTTATTTTTTTTAATGTTTCATTTTAAACAGAGGTAAGGGTTATATTTATAATCGTTATCTCACATCCGGTTATATCACGTGATCATTAAAGTCACACTTAAATTAACTTTTAATCTCAAACGTAATGACGTTTTTTTTTCTCCTTCCTCTTTACCTGTTTCCCTTCTCTGTTCTTTCTTCCTCCCCCACCCCCCATCACTCCTTATCACTCACTCACTAACCCTCCAACTCACACTCTCCCCCCTCCCCCTCCTCCTCCTTCATCAGGTGGATGTCACTCCCTGGAGTCTCGGCGCGCCCTGCTCATCAATGCCAACAGTCTGACCAGCATCAGCATCAGCGGCGACACCGCCAGGGCCTCCCCGTCGGCCGCGATGAGCGCCGCCAGCAGCTCCAGTGACGTGGTGTCGGCGGCGATGGCCATGAACTCGGGCGAGTCGCTCCAGAGCCTGGTGGAGCTCAGGAGGTCGTCTCGAGGGGACAGGGACGTTCTGTCTGCCAAGTTGGCCAAGTTCCGAAGGGTGAGTACATTTGTTGACATACTGCTTCTACAGTCTCTACGGTCGACATTTTTGTTGCTAGTTGCCCCCGATTGTTGGTGAGCATCGGATACAGAGAGTTAGACTTGTCGTAGGCTAAATGTCGTTTCCACATTCAATGTTATTAGCGCTGCATGTATAAAGTAATATGTACTTACCTTTACGTTTTTGAACATGTTGTTGTTTCTACAGTTAACAGCCGCCACGTGTTATAGATATTATAATGTTAAAGTTACAGATCCCTATGTTTCTTCACTTGGCATTGAAAATGTGTTACAGATAGAATGTTGTGTAGCATTTGTTACAGATAGAATGTTGTGTAGCATTTGTTACTCATAGAACATTGTTTAGAATTTGATGTGAGTAGCATTTAATAGTGAAAGTCAATTGTCAACATTTAATAGTGAAAGTCAATTGTCAACATTTAATAGTGAAAGTCAATCGTCAACATTTAATAGTGAAAGTCAATCGTCAACATTTAATAGTGAAAGTCAATTGTCACATTTAATAGTGAAAGTCAATCGTCAACATTTAATAGTGAAAGTCAATCGTCACTTATAAAGTTTGTCAAAACCAGATCTAGAGTCCACCGAATCATGTTCAATTTCCACGTACCGGTTGGCTGTGAATAAATATGAAATAAACAATAACTGTTAATTGAGTACTGGTTCCCAAACTGTGTTCTGGGGAACGTTACGGAATACGAGTGCACTCCCTGGCATCTCCGGGAACATAGAAATAAGTAATAAGTTCATGTAAAAATAGTTCATTTAGTTTGTTAAACTGTGTTTTGCTAAATGGGCTCCTTTGTAGAACTGGCCGGGTAACTTGTGGTGGTGCTTTGGTTGGCGAGCCCGATCTACATGCCCCAGGGTTTGATTCCGAGCCAGTCCTGTCTCCCACCCATGCGTATTTACGGCCCTTCGCACTGTCAGCTATGGCGTGGATGTTAGACGGGCGCTAGAATCTAGAGATCGACATTTCATTTCTCACAGGGTGGGGGGGGGCGATATTCACAGGAGTGTATTTCAAATAAGTCTGAGAACCTCTGTGGTTTGTACAGAAATGCTTTCATGTATTTCGTTTGCTTTTGATGATTGTAATATTCCTTATCAGTGGTCTCATTGCCTGGTAAAACTATGTATATTTTTCGTCCAATTAAGTTGGATGTGAATGTAGACAGGGTGCTGCCGAAGACACGTATAATCCCCCACATGTGTCTCAAGGTTTTATTGTTGATATCATGTTATCTTTGTAAAAAAAAAAAAATAACAGCTTAGGGGCGTGTCAAGGGAGATCACAACCGACTGCCTCACGGGAGAGGTTAATAACCATAGTTATCGTCCTTGTGTGTCGTGTTGGGTTTTTTTTTGTGCTTCCACAAAAACAACAATTATGTCAAAACGCAAAGGTTAGCTAATAGAGGTCAATTGTCCCGACACAGGTAAATAAATGAATTCAGGAGCGGTGTAGTGCAGGATTCATTCTTCTGCGTTACTCAAACAGGAGCTGCTGCCAAGGGCCCACTCTCCTCAACGGTGGGATGGTGGTGGTGGGGAGGTGAGGGGGGGCTCTCTGTGTCGAAACATTGCCTAGTTGGAAGTTATAGAGTACTAGTTATCAAAAGATACGCAAGGTGTGGGAAGGGGGGCGAGTGTCAAATTCTGGCAAACTAACGTTACTTCGCTACTCTTTGCGGTTTTTTTGTAATTGACTTGGTCGTTCTGGCCGAATCAGATTTTTTTTTGTTTAAGTAGCGGACATAATTCAATGTCCGGGAAATGGGATTAAATTTTCCACCGAAACTGATACCTGATTGGTCCGTTAGTTTTCCTCTATTGGAACATTCGATATGTTTTTTTTTTTGGTATTTCTCAAGTGGTCATTAAAGGAATGTGATAGGAGAGTATGTAGGTCAGTATAGTGATATGATAGGAGAGCCTGTAGGTCAGTATAGGAATGTGATAGGAGAGTATGTAGGTCAGTATAGTGATATGATAGGAGAGTCTGTAGGTCAGTATAGTGATATGATAGGAGAGTCTGTAGGTCAGTATAGGAATGTGATAGGAGAGTCTGTAGGTCAGTATAGGAATGTGATAGGAGAGTCTGTAGGTCAGTATAGGAATGTGATAGGAGAGTCTGTAGGTCAGTATAGGAATGTGATAGGAGAGTCTGTAAACTGGGGAGACGAACTATATATTTATTTTTAATTTTCAAATAGCCGATGTGTGTGTGTGTGCACCCACTTAATATGGTGCTTACACTTGGCCTTCCCCAGTGTGTACTCACGTTGTTTATAACTTTAAATGTGCAGCTGAAGGCACAGATACTATTTGTGTGTGTGTGCATTACACACTCCAGGGTATTTGAATTATTCAGGAGAATCTGTTAACGGGTGTGGCATGTGTTGGATGGGGGTCGGGTATAAAATAAAGACTTGCCGTTGTTGTTGTTGTTGTTGTAAATATTCAATCAGTGTAAAAAAAAAAAGATCAAACCCATATATTAGTTGTAGATTGAACCCATTCATCCCAGTTGTTTCATCTAATTGTAAAGACGGATGAAGTTCCGGTACATTTATATACACACGATGACACATAAATATCTGTTTAGTGTAAATCCCGACTGTTTTATCTATTTTTGGTCTCCATACAATGATATACTTAGTGATGGACTGTTATAACAACATATACTTCAATCTAAATAATATATATATATATATATATATACAGTCTATCAGTAGTGTGTGTGTGTGTGTGTTTGCGTGTGTGTGTGCTGATAAAAATGATCTTGTTGGGGCACGAGACCCTTAGCTGTTTCCACAAAAAAATAAACTCATTAACGGTTGTCAAATTTCCCCAGAAATCTGTTCCGCGATCCACTGAACAAAAACCCAGTCCCAACACAAATCACCGTACAACGCTGCCTCAGTTTTATTATAATCATGAAACCGATTCAATATGCGTGCCAACTGAACAAATTAAACAGGATATTATGAGAGCATTGTAGATTTGAACAATTCGTTTCACAGATAAAAACACAATCTCCCCGCCCTGCCCCGGGTATCTCTTCACTGTTAACATTGGATGTCATTGTCATTTCATACCCACACACACACATACACATGGCAACTTATCACACAATATCATTGTTAGCATCTTACAGTAAACCCATAAGTTAAAGTGGTAGAAAGACTGTGTGTTGTTGTACACTGTTGTATGATTAACAGTTAAAGTGGTAGAAAGACTGTGTGTTGTTGTACACTGTTGTATGATTAACAGTTAAAGTGGTAGAAAGATGGTGTGTTGTACACTGTTGTATGATTAACAGTTAAAGTGTTAGAAAGATGGTGTGTTGTACACTGTTGTATGATTAACAGTTAAAGTGTTAGAAAGATGGTGTGTTGTACACTGTTGTATGATTAACAGTTAAAGTGTTAGAAAGATGGTGTGTTGTACACTTTTGTATGATTAACAGTTAAAGTGGTAGAAAGATGGTGTTGTTGTACACTGTTGTATGATTAACAGTTAAAGTGGTAGAAAGATGGTGTTGTTGTACACTGTTGTATGATTAACAGTTAAAGTGGTAGAAAGATGGTGTTGTTGTACACTGTTGTATGATTAACAGTTAAAGTGGTAGAAAGATGGTGTTGTTGTACACTGTTGTATGATTAACAGTTAAAGTGGTAGAAAGATGGTGTTGTTGTACACTGTTGTATGATTAACAGTTAAAGCGGTAGAAAGATCGTGTGTTGTACACTGTTGCAGATAATCTTGAGTTGGCATATTGTTTTATAATGAAGTTCTCTTAAGTCACTTGGAGTGATTTGAAACACATTTTGAATGTACCTATCTGAAATTGAAACTCATTTTGCTTATCCCGATTTTTCCAATTTTATTGTCAGAAATCAATAATCAATGCGGATGATCTTTCGGGGGGGGGGGTGTTAATAAAACCAGGCCAAGCGTGGCGTCTGTAATTTTTATTTCTATGTAAGAGAGAAAAAACATAGAAGTATGTAATCAAATACACGTATAAATAAACAAACTAGGTTTTTAAATAATTCAACTGTTTCAAGTGGCCAAGTTTTTAAATAATTCAACTGTTTCAAGTGGCCAGGTTTTTAAATAATTCAACTGTTTCAAGTGGCCAGGTTTTTAAATAATTCAACTGTTTCAAGTGGCCAGGTTTTTAAATAATTCAACTGTTTCAAGTGGCCAGGTTTTTAAATAATTCAACTGTTTCAAGTGGCCAGGTTTTTAAATAATTCAACTGTTCCAAGTGGCCATTCATTGCAAAATAAGGATGTTTGTTTTTTGGTCTCGTTTTATTTTTTTAAGTTGCCTCAAGTTTGATGAGTTGTTTTTACTTTCAGTTAAATCAGGATTTATAACAAACAAATAAATAAGCGTGCCTTAAGATTCAATCAAATCTCCATAGATTCAATCATCAATACATTGATTCCAAGCATCACTCCATAGATTCAAAATATTCCCTCCATTCATTGATTCAAATAATGCCGCTTGTCGGATTACGGAAACGTGGCGGCGATCTGGTTTTAAAAGATTGGACGGCTGTGTGCCAATATCTCCGTGGTGGTTCCCCGGTCATTGCAGCCCCCGGACTAAATTTGTATGTGCACAACTCTCCAATACGAATGGCTACCATCAACGTTACATCCAGTATTAGCCCACATGTAGGACGTGTTGTGTATATTATTATTTGGATCACAGTGGTTTGATACTGTCGCGTATGTAATCATAACAACTCGACAGAAACCCCGGCCTGTTTTTTATTTTTTAAATATATTTTTTTTTCATCTCCTCATTCCATGTTTGTAAACAATGTGTTGAGTCAGGGAACGGGGTGTGCGTGTAGTGTGTGTGTGTGTGTGTGTGTTTGTTTGTGTGTGTGTGTGTGGTGATGATTCAATTAATCTGGTTTTCTGAATCAGTTGAGAGTTGTTTGTTCATTGCTGTGGTCCGTACTTTTTGTCCCACGCAGGCTATTTGTGGACATCTCTCTCTCTTGCTATGTATTTTTAGCCGCCGCCCGCTCCCCCATCTCATCCAAGGGACGATATTTGTGTTGCTCAAAATACCCTCACAATCTCCAGGGATGTCTGGTGTTAGCTCCCCTTACGCCCCTCCCCCCCAAGTTGATAGGCTCGTCCAGTCTATGTTCATGTCTCAATATAATGAGTTCAATCATAGACGAAATGTCTGGGTTTTTTTTTCTTTAATTATTTTCCTGAGTTGTGACACAGTGGCGTTCCAGTGACAGTTCCCCGGGCTTTCAATTGTTTTGTCACCTTAGAAAGAATTATTTTTTATATTCCCTCCAGACGTCACTGAATTTAAATTGTTTGGTATATGTCAAATACCCCCCCCCCCCACACACACACCTTTTCCAAAAAAAAAGGTGGAACTCGAGGTGGAGTGTCCTGCCACCTTGCACACCTTGGGATGGAGTGTTCTGCCACCTTGCACACCTTGGGATGGAGTGTCCTGCCCCTTGCACACCTTGGGATGGAGTATCCTGCCCTTTGCACAACTTGGGATGGAGTGTCCTGCCCCCCTTGCACACCTCGGGATGGAGTGTCTTGCCCCCTTGCACACCTCGGGATGGAGTGTCCTGCCCCTTGCACACCTTGAGATGGAGTGTCCTGCCCCCTTGCACACCTCGGTATAGAGTGTCTTACCCACTTACACAACTCGGGATTCCAATAGGAGGTTATGAGTTCGATCCTCGACGATTGCCAAAGGAATCCTTTCCAGGTCTTTCAAATCCACCCAGTTTTAAATGGGTACGGGACTTAAGTTATGGAAGTAAAGGCGGCTGGGCGTTGTTCTAGGCCAGGGGTCGGCAACCTTTTGAGACGAAAGAGCCAAAAGTTATAATTTAAAATTTTCTCAGGTTTTAAAGAGCCACTAAAATTAATGTTCTAATATTATGGTATTTGATTAGGCCGCAATTTGACATCGAAAGAGCCGCAACTTGACATCGAAAGAGCCGCATGCGGCTTGCGAGCCGCAGGTTGCCGACCCCTGTTCTAGGCACACAATTACTTAATGAAGTCGTGACCAAAGAGACAAATGAATTCTACACTTCGGGCAAAGGGGGGGGGGACTTTACTTTGAATGATACTTGCAGCATCGATCTACTTTACTTTGAATGTGTCACGGGTTGTGACTAATATGTCGAAACTATCCCCTTACTCCAACCCTTAACTTAATAATATTACTAACGTTAAGGTGTATATTATACCATGTATAGTAATATACGTTCCCGTGTTCCAGTTTCCCCCCTTTTTTAACCCACCCCCGTTAATTGCGTCATCAGCCAGGTGTACGAGGCAGGGAGGTAACAGAAACACGTTACATTCCAGGGGAAATATTCTCTGACCACCGGACTATTCTCCGGTCGGCTTCTTCAAAGGGACAGCGACCCGCTCGATGTCCAGTTACTAAGGTCTTTGTCTATACGACGTATTTCTCCCCCCCCCCTCCTCATCTAGATCCACCTCCTAATTTGAAAGTTTGAAAGAAACCTATATTATATTTGATTGGCTAAGGGTCACGTGGGAGAAAGGGATATGAAGAATGAAATATAGATTCGCGGACATTCGACCGTGGGCTCTCGAGTGAGAGGGTCGATTAGTGAATAGAGATTCGACGGAGGGTCTTAGTAGTGACCGAGTCGATTGTTGGGTCTCTGAGTGAGAGAGACAGAGAGAGAGAGACGGAGATAGAGAGAATTAACTAGCGATAACGCATTTGTTCCCATCATTCATTTTATATTGGATTATTTGCTGCAGTTTGAATTCTTTGCTTTTGACAAGTCACCAGATCCCTATTACGGACTGGTGCCTTTGTATAATAAACAAATCTTAGTGTTGTACACACGCTTGTGGAATTGATTATTCATCACTTGTTATACGTCTAATTGTTGGTGAGACTGTGTGTGGCAGAAACACAAATATAAATACGAGTCATCATTGAGTCAGCCCTCATACTCTTAGCAACAAGCCAAGGATACCCTCAAAGGGGACCTCAACATCTGGGGGCCCGTCTGGGATCCTCAACAGAATGATACTTGCGGCATCGGTCTACTTTACTTTGAATGATACTTGCAGCATCGGTCTACTTTACTTTGAATGATACTTGCAGCATCGGTCTACTTTACTTTGAATGATACTTGCAGCATCGGTCTACTTTACAAGCCACATTTAATTGTGTTATGAAGGTAAACTAATCAGGTCATTGTAACGTCACTACGTGATGGCTGACATCTTTAATGTCTCAAGTTAAATGTACTTTTTTTTTTTAAATAAACCAACTGGACGACCTTGATCTTATCGGATACTCAGGTGTGTGTGTGTGTGCGCGCGTGTGTGTGTGCGCGCGCGCTGTTACTGTACTTGTGTTTGCCATACGTTGTATTGACTGAAAGTTCAATTCCTTAACAAGGTAAAAGTATAGTTGAGATAAATTAGAATTCTACCTATAGTGTAAATAACCAACCTGGAGCCTTGGAGTCGGATACATGAAAGTTATCAGTCGACTAGGTACCTGGTGATAGTACTTTACAGGACCGGTATAAGCTTTTTTGGGGGGGGGGGGCTAGACCGAGATTTAGGCACAATGCAAACATACTTGGGGGGGGGGCTAGACCGAGATTTAGGCAATGCAATGCAAACATACTTGGGGGGGGGCTAGACCGAGATTTAGGCACAATGCAAACATACTTGGGGGGGGGCTAGACCGAGATTTAGGCACAATGCAAACATACTTGGGGGGGGCTAGACCGAGATTTAGGCACAATGCAAACATACTTGGGGGGGGGCTAGACCGAGATTTAGGCACAATGCAAACATACTTGGGGGGGGCTAGACCGAGATTTAGGCACAATGCAAACATACTTGGGGGGGGGGGCTAGACCGAGATTTAGGCACAATGCAAACATACTTGGGGGGGGGGCTAGACCGAGATTTAGGCACAATGCAAACATACTTGGGGGGGGGGGGCAATCGAATCATACATGATAGTAATTTGTACTGTGAAGGTGCCATGGTATATATATGAGAACGGTTCTTATTATGTCTCCCTGGGCAAGGCCCTGTATTGACCACTGTCTGTGACATGACATCCCATTATAATAAAAGCAAACATCACACCCGAACCCCCCCCCCCCCCCCCTTCTTTATACCACCGAGAGCAGAAGAAAGTACTGTATCATACTTTTAATTAAGAAATGAGTTTTCCATTTAGTTGTATTATGAGAGAGACATCCATGTCATGCTGCAATCAATGGGACCGTACTTGGACCCAACTGACCTACATCCGAGTGTCGCACGTGTGGTTAGTCGCGG
Source organism: Bulinus truncatus (assembly GCA_021962125.1). Lineage (NCBI taxonomy): Eukaryota > Metazoa > Mollusca > Gastropoda > Planorbidae > Bulinus > Bulinus truncatus. The sequence continues at coordinate 1,854,586 of JAGDYQ010000037.1, read as the reverse complement.
AGTCATTTGGTTCAATACATGAACTTGATATTGTGTATACCTGCCAGCCATACCTGGACTCATGTGGAGTTAAACTTTGTTTCCCTTTGCTGTGGAGTTAAACTTTGTTTCCCTTTGCTGTGGAGTTAAACTTTGTTTCCCTTTGCTGTCGGATTTTAGGTTTTCGTTGTTGCTTTCTTGGACTTCGACACTTCGCTGTTACTGACCACTTGGTGCGTATGATTCTGCGTTGTGGTAGTTATTTACTTGGACTTCCACACTTCGCTGTTACTGACCACTGGGTGCGTATGATTCTGCGTTGTGGTAGTTATTTACTTGGACTTCCACACTTCGCTGTGACTGACCACTGGGTGTGTATGATTCTGCGTTGTGGTAGTTATTTACTTGGACTTCCACACTTCGCTGTGACTGACCACTGGGTGCGTATGATTCTGCGTTGTGGTAGTTATTTACTTGGACTTCCACACTTCGCTGTTACTGACCACTGGGTGCGTATGATTCTGCGTTGTGGTAGTTATTTACTTGGACTTCCACACTTCGCTGTGACTGACCACTGGGTGCGTATGATTCTGCGTTGTGGTAGTTATTTACTTGGACTTCCACACTTCGCTGTTACTGACCACTGGGTGTGTATGATTCCGTTTTGTTGTTTCATCTCAACATAAGACCGAAAAATTACATTGAGACAACATGCTGGACTTCACACTGTAGTATGACGTAATAATAAACGAATCGTAACATTCATTCTTAAATGTGTATATATATATATATATATATATATATATATATATATATATATATATATATATATATATAAACATCCGTTACAGTCGATTTTAAGTTCCCTTAGTCCAGTGGTCGGCAAACTTATCAGCCAAAGAGCCAAATAGAACATTACAACAACTAAAAAAAATAGTGGGAGCCAAATCTGCTTGTTTAGTAAACTTTTATTACACTAAATTTTATTACACTAAATAAATAGTACACTAAATAAAACTAAATGCCAGAGCCGCACTTTGCCGACCACTGCCTTAGCCTAATAAGCCATCACGGCGTAGTTTGTGTGGTCAACACAACGACCAGCCGCCTTTACCCCCTAACGAATGTCAGGTACCCGTTTACAGCTGGGAGGCATTGCAAGACTTTACACCAAATTTCATCTGGAAAAAAATGTTTCCCTTGGTCGTCACCGAGGATCGAACCCGGGACTCTCAGTACGTCATTAACTGGGTCACCGTTAAATGTGCTTGATTCTGGATTATGTAGTTCCAATATTTTAACGTGAATATCGTTTGTGCTCATTCCAGGATTAGAGTGTTGAACATATAACGTGATGGTTCAGTGTGTGTGTGTGATCCATCTAGGACTTTTGAGATTTAACGTCTAAGATGGACTCAGTCGGGATGTTATCGGATGTTGTTATTGTTCATTATCTGTAACTATGTTTGTCTTCCTAGGATAGTCTTCCTCCCTCCCTCCCTCCCTCCCACGCATTCAACAAGGAGATGACATCAAGTGGCGGCGCGTGCCCCCACCCCCCAACCCTCCGTGTCTATTTATAATTGAAATAACCCGTAACTTTGAATGAACTGACCGCTGGGGTGCGCGGGTCATGCAGTGTAGACAGCCTGCCCACCCCGCGAGCTACTTTACTTACAAACAACTCAAATGTAGTCGTGTCCCTCTGAAGTGGCTACAAGTACGTGGCTCGGGCCAGCAGCAGAAATCTAAAAATAAACAACAAACGATCCATTCGGCGACATCTGGTGACCCCCCACCCACCCACCCCTTTCCTCTCTCTCTCTCTCTCTCTACCTCCTCACCCACGAAAGATTTAATTATCAACTGGTTATTATTATTTTTATATTTCCGGTTGATTGACTCAACAGATTTTTCGTTTAGATGAAGGGTAAAAAAAAAAATCATCAACCCATGAACCGATGGGGGTCAAGGGTTAGAGGTGAGACGAAATTAAGATGGCGCACACGAGGGTTGTTATATAGGTAGGGCCACTGTGTGTATCACCATCACTTTAGTGGATAGTTTTTTTTTTTGGCTGATCAGTGACATCCATGTAAGTCATTTTATTGAACTCCGTTTGTTTTTTTTTTAAATTTATATTTACTTTTATGTGTGTGTCTCATCTTTTTGTGGGGGATTTTTTTTTTGCCCCTCATATGACATGTCATGATGACGTAACATATCATCACGACGTAACATATCATTCACTTGACATCTGTGCTGTTTGTTTGTAACACCGGCTATATGCACGAAACTATTTACTTATTTTTTCCGTACAGGCTACACCTTACATAATGTTAGAAGGTAAATACTATTACATTCCCCTCGTGTATCAATACATTGTATGGTGTGTGTGTGTGGTGGGGGAGGGGGTGAATAATGTGATCTCATTCAGTAGCACCACGTCTGTTATTGAGTTATGACTCGGGAGTCCCCGGGGGAGGGGGGGGGGTTACATTGACTCACACATTCACAGAGGAATTTCTTGTAAAAAATAAAAGTACTCTCCCCCAACGGGAAATACAATGGTCATTTTGTCCTCGTGGTTTGTACTGGACAGGATGTCAATATTGGATAGTGACATGTGGTAGCGTTCGTTGGTCCGAGGTCTGAAACATCCAGCCAAAAAAAAAAACTGGATTATAGCTGAATTCTTCTGTTTGCAGTTCGGATGTGTTATTCGGGGGGGGGGGGGTGAGGGGGGGAGAGAGAAGATTTACACATCTTGACGGCACCGCTGATTGGTTCTCGTGTGGTCACTTGACCCATTTATATTAGTTCAGGGAGAAGATGGTAATTGAAAAATTCCCCCCCACCCCCACCTACCATCAGTCAAAGAGGTGTCTGACAGACCAGGTGAAAATATTTCATTCCATGGCTCATCATTCCCGATGTTTCTCTGTCTGATTGTGTTGGCATTTCAGTGTGATTTAAGTTTTTTAAGGATTTATACAAACTCTGGCATCGTCACGTGGAAATGGAAGTCTGCTGGGTTTATCCTTGTCCCTGGAGAGTTTATCGGATAACACACATCTGGGTTAGTTCACTCATATATATATATATATATATAGTGTATACCATTGATAGATGCATATATTATAATATATATATACATCTATCAAATGTTTTTTTTTCATTTAATGTAAAATGGGGGGGGGGGGTTCGCCTTTCACTCACCGCTGGTTCACTGATCAGTTACGTTCCTTGTAAGGATATGTTTAATCTCTTAGACCATGGATCGAAGGGTGCCGGGCCGCCCGAGAAACATTAAATTATTTCCTCTTTATTCACTCTGGTGGATTTATTTCGGGATTGTGTGACTTTCAGTGGACGACAAATAATCAACGCCCCCCCCTCCAGCAGGCCGTGGTGAAATTATCCATCGTTGTGGCTGGCGAGAAAAACAGTTGGGGGACCGCTGCTATAAACCACTCTAGGACTTTTTTCTTGTAGTGCCCTTTTTTCACCGACCCCCGACCCCCCCCCCCCAACCACCACCACCACAGCCGATAGTGCAATGACCATGCAGGCACTACGGGAGACTTGGAGGGAACCGTAACCCCTGGGATCACTGATAGATAAAAAAAAGAGTATGAACAACTTTCTCCCGGATCCTCACTGACCTATGAAACTTTCTATTATGGCCGACACGGTGTACGTTTTCTTTGAACCGCTGTCGGTGATAATTAAAATCCCGGCCCCCGTGCCATTTATACATTTATCTTTGTATACAAAAAAAAAATGCGTCAATATTGTTTTTTTTTTCCTTACCGTCTGTCGAATCTGATACTGTCTTTGTTTGTAGGGATGAAACTATGCAACGTTATTGACTGTTATTCATATCTACTGAACCAGCTTTGTTCAACTTTTTAACATCTATTTTATTTTCTACATTAGATTGTGTCTGAACCATTTTTTTAGTATTTGGCAAAAAAATACTATTTCTTGAATGTTGACCACCTATTTGAGTCTTACATTGTGCTAACTTGTGCGCGCGCATAGTTCTTTTTTGTCTTAATTGTACTAACTTGTGCGCGCGCATAGTTCTTTTTTGTCTTACATTGTACTAACTCGTGCGCGCGCATAGTTCTTTCTTTGTTTTTGCGAGTTGCGTTCGCACACTTTTCTACACCATCGTGGCTGTTTCACACCCAAGGGGGACGCTGTAGTTCCCCGCGCCTCCACATATGTCTTCGTCGTGTCCATTCTGTTGACATCTCATCTCTGTGATCACGTGACAGTTTATCAATACCTGGAGATTTCGCGCCGCCACTAATTAGTTAGTCAAGACAAGTTAATGGCCCAGCGAATCACATCGCGATAGCCCCCCCCCCCGCCGCCCCCTGTGTACATTAGGACAATAGATTTGAGGACCCCTGAATGTAGCAACAAGTTTTTTATCGCCCGCCGCCGCCACTACTTCAGATCAATATAAAATGTTGTGTTCCATATTTGTATATGTGGACGTTCACTCTGGTTTATTACTGGACAAATAAAGGGCGAAGAATGTTGAAGTTTCTAGTCTCCAAATCGACGTGACTGGACCAAAGACTTCTACACACACGTGCACGCACGCACACACACATACAACCTTTTCCCGTTCCTTATAGATTTTAATGCGTTGTCCCCCCCCCCCCCAAAAAAAAAGTTTTCTGTATTGATGTACACAATGTATAATCGTTTCTTGAAGTGTCTGACTGGTTATGAAGTATATACACTTTATCGCTATAGAAACAATAACATACCTTGATTACATATAAACTATCACATGCCTTTATTTACTACATATAAACTATCACAAGCCTTGATTATATATAAAATATCACATGCCTGGATTATGTATAAACTATTCATTGGACCTGCCAGTTAATGGTTCCGTCAGTTTCGGTTTAGGTTGTTGAACTGCCTGTCACCAGACAGGTTTAACCATTCCTCTTGTAATCTTTCCATTTCTAAATAGTATCCAACCATTTCTACCTTTAACTAAAAAAAAAAAATATTAAAAAACCTTGACCGTGAAAGTTATCAGCTTTTTGTGTCGTTTCACTTTCTGTTGGTTGTGTGTGTGTGTGGGTTCATTAAATCTTGAAACTCAAATTTGGACTCGTTCTCGTCTAGTGAGAATGCTCACATTAGGCCCACTTGTGAATTCTTCATGACAATACAATTTTTCAATTCATTCACATCTTTTAAGACTTGCGAATCTTATTATTTATCTGATATCAACTATCTGCTGTCCGAAAGTTATGTTGTTGTTGTTGCTGTTTCTTGATGACTGAATGAGTAATTGTAATGGGCAGAGGCGGAAACTAAGATAGTTTGTTGGGGACGACCAGGGTGGAGATTAAATAAATATTGTCGGGCCCTTGAGATATAGGGCAATATCTAAAACAATATGAAGTTGGGGGGGTTTCGCTGGGTGTTAAGGTGGACTTTGCGGGACCCCCTGAGTATTCTGCGTCCTAGGCGCGGGTCCCGGTGCGCCCAAGGTTACATCGGTCTGTGTGTGTGTGTGGGTGGGGGACAAGGGTGTGTTATCCTATCGTAAAAGTCTGAGAACCGCTGTTTTTTTTATTATTATTATTATTTCTATTTCATTGCATGTCTTCTCTTCAATGGGGGTGGGGTGGGGTGGGGGGGGGGGGAATTGTTCTTTCTCTACCCAAAAAATGCGTCGTCACGTGACGGGAGGCTACAATCACGAACTTCATAAATCTTTTTTTTTTTGGAATAACCTCATTTGTTATTTTTTTTTTGTTCAACTGTCAAACGTGTTTTACCGTTACATGACGTTTACCTGTGTGTGCTTGGCGTGACAAAAGATTACAGCACGGGCCAAAAAAAATTTTTTTCCATTTTCATGCTCTGGTATGATGTGCAGGTATTCAGGGTTTGTTTTTTTTTTGTCGCTCGTTATTTTTTTCTAACAAGCCGTGAAAACTCAAAATGTTGTTCTGTGTCACTGCAAGGAAAAGATTTTCACCGACTTGGTCCAGCCAATGTAGTCTGTAGTGACCTTTTCTATGTAAATAGCCGTTTACTCACTGACCACATAGACGCCGGACAAAAGGCTGCAGACCAGAAGTAGCCTTATGCCGTTGGGGGGGGGCAGGGGGGCCCCTATGCCGTGCCTTGATTCTCATACGCGGTATCGAGAGTTCAGCTGTTGTTTTTTTACAGCCAGGTGCCAATAACGATCTCCTTTTAGCGCGGACCAGCTCGAGGCCGAATATGGCCGGGGAGGTCACCGTATTGGTCACCACCTAAGGGCGCAACTGCACAGACTCACTCAAAACGACCGAAAGGTTAGGAAGTTGACTGGGAGGTTAGAACCAGAGTCACGCACGACGCCCTTAGATAGTGCTAGCAACATGACCATCAGAGTTTTTGATATGATTGACAACTTTTTGTTACATCACAATAGATTATACAATAGATTACACAATAGATTACAGGTCGAAGATGTCGTAGAATGCAGGGCCGGCCTTACGATCTGCGGGGCCCGATTTAGCGGATGCGTGCGAGGCCCCCTCTTATATTTCAATAACAAGTATTGCTATTAATAGAAATGTAAGTTGCGGGGCCCATGCCAGGCGTGGGGACCAATGTGGAGCTATCGGTCAAATCGGCCTAAGGTCGGCCCTGGTAGAATGAAATTGTTGCTGTATGCTGGCTGTTTCCCTTGATGTCTGTATCATGGCATGTCACCAGATTATGTTTGTATGTATGTCGCCGACGACACTTGTCAGTTACCGAGTGACACGTACAACACACCATGCGGTGAGTGACAGTGACGAGCCAGGGATGTGAAGCGACGTGAAATTTCACGCTGACGGAGAGAAAATGCCAAATATTACAGTGAGGGTTTGAGGGGGGGGATAACGTTTTGTCAGTGTGTTCACCAGTTTTGCAGGAAGTTATTTTGCTCCGTCTCAACCTCCCCCCTCCCCACCTCCCTCTTGATGTTGTCGACTGTCCGGATATTCTGTGAATACAAGCCTGCCACTTGTTATACACGCTGACATAGTCATTGTGGATTTGTCTGTCTTTTTTAAAGTGTGTTCATTCGAAGTGTGGATCTCTGTACCAATAGGCTAATGTTGGTGGTGTCTTATAGCTGGTGTTGGTGGTGTCTTATTGCTGTTATAGCTGGTGTTGGTGGTGTCTGCGATGTCGTTGAAAGGGGACACAAGTCAAATATCTGTGTTGCTCTGGATTATGTTTGGATATTTCCTAAAGATTATTTAAAATTTCGACTTCACTAATGGAGTAGCGTGAAACTAGGACATCTTTACACAACTAAACTACCAGTGAAACTAGGACATCTTTACACAACTAAACTACCAGTGAAACTAGGACATCTTTACACAACAACTAAACTACCAGTGAAACTAGGACATCTTTACACAACAACTAAACTACCAGTGAAACTAGGACATCTTTACACAACTAAACTACCAGTGAAACTAGGACATCTTTACACAACAACTAAACTACCAGTGAAACTAGGACATCTTTACACAACTAAACTACCAGTGAAACTAGGACATCTTTACACAACAACTAAACTACCAGTGAAACTAGGACATCTTTACACAACTACCCAACTACCAGTGAAACTAGGAATTTTTTTTTAAACCCATATCGCCTATCATTTATTCTGTCAGCTCGTTTTCTTGAAAATATTCTCACGCAAAGTTGAATGGGTTCATTGTACATTTTCTGATTTTCATTTTCGTATTTCCGGACAAAACGCCAAACTCGGCAAATATTTCTTGTTTGTGTGGACCCGGTTCATTCGTTGAAGTCACTCGTGACGTTCAGTCGTGGACGGGGGGGGGGGGGTCTCCATCCCCGGGTACACCCTTCGACAGAAGTCTGGCTGATATCCGACTGACCACTCTCCGCGTGTACCGGTGCTGACCAAGATCAGGAGGGTCACTAGGATGACCGTGCTGCATGTGACGGACAGACAAAGTTTGCCACGGCAGTGCGACATGTCCATCGACGGATTGGTCAAGCAGCTCTGCTCCGAGCTGGAGCAGGTGGACTTCGTCAGCCGTTTGGACCAGAAGCGCCGACGGTTTCACAGCTCCAGATGTGTAAGGAATCTGGTCAACAACGCATTTTGTTATTTTGTTATGCCGCGCGACTGTTGAACGAACTGAGGGCCCCGGGTTCGATCTCCGGTGAGGTCCTTATGAATTTTCAGGTCATGGTGAAAGTTTCCGCTATTTCTCCCGTGGTTCCTCCTTGGCCTTTGCACTCCATATTATGTGGTGGGGATAAAATAGGTGCACCATACAGACTGTCCCGTTAGTGGTTTATAGGATGTAAGAGATATCGCATGCTTACAAGGACTTCCCTGATCCCCAAAAAAGTTTCCAATATTTCTACTTCCTGATTCCTATTATTCGTGTTAATGTATGTTAATGTATGTAACCAGGCTAAATACGGAGTTTTGCCAACGAGAATTTCTCCACCCAGCCCAGCTTGATTATCAGTTGAATAAATTGACCACTAGATCTGTTATTGATTATCGGTTGAATGAATTGACCACTAGATCTGTTGTTGATTATCGGTTGAATAGATTGACCAATAGATCTGTTATTGATTATCCATTGAATAGATTGACCAATAGATCTGTTGCTGATTATCGGTTGAATAGATTGACCAATGGATCTGTTGTTGATTATCGGTTGAATAGGTTGACCAATGGATCTGTTGTTGTTTCTTCTTTCAGCTGTCCACCCCTCAGCCCATCACCCTCCATGCTGAGAAACCAGTGGTCAAGCCCTGCAAGAACAGTTTACCCTTCAGCAGTCTGAAGCAGGCCTGCAGCATGCCAGACAATTTGGACAAACTGTCCAGGAAGAAACACTACTTCAGCCTTATAGGTGAGTGGACCGACCTGGCTAACAACTGATGTCATAATTTTATCATCAGGTCAGAGTGACCATCTGTTGAGTAAACCTTGATCACCCTTGATCACATTGTAAACACTGGTGCTGGTCTTAAATGGGGTCATTCTCACACATGTGACTGACATAATAAACACTGGTACTGTCTTATGTTTACCTGTTAACATTACCAAGTTAAATTAAATTTTTTTTTTTCTGAATTAAACCATAACTGACATGAGATATTAATTTAGGATCAGATAAAAGTAACCTCATAACTTGTAGAAATCTCATATTCCAATGGGAGATTGTTGTCAAGGTATATTAAAATGTCAAGGTATGTTAAGTTGTCAAGGTATGTTAAGTTGTCAAGGTATGTTAAGTTGTCAAGGTATATTAAAATGTCAAGGTATATTAAGTTGTCAAGGTATATTAAGTTGTCAAGGTATGTTAAGTTGTCAAGGTATATTAAAATGTCAAGGTATATTAAAATGTCAAGGTATATTAAGGTGTCAAGGTATATTAAGGTGTCAAGGTATATTAAGGTGTCAAGGTATATTAAGTTGTCAAGGTATGTTAACTGTACTAATCTTTTAGAATACTCTTCTTTTATCTGACACATAATAAATGAGTATGTTTTGGTTCCCTCTATCATCAGTCACATGATCAATGTTCCCCTGTCCTTAGAGTTGTTCCCATTTTATCAAAAGTTTAATATGAAACAAATTTAAAGCTACATCAAATATTTATAGACTATTTGCACACAGCATAATTAAAAAGAAAACTTTTTTTCAACTGTTCAGTATATCGAACGTTCTTTCGGATAAAGTATGTTAACTGAATCTGTGCCCATCTTCTCTGACCATCATCAGGTTCCGATGCCCAGAGTTTCACCAGTCAACAAAGTGGGGGTGACGAGTCCTCTGACGAGTCTGAATATTCTGTGGACTACCCTGAGAAATCCCTCAGCACCCGGTCATCTCATGCCATGCTGGCTGCACTTGACCAGGTTTGACCAACGTCCTTTTTTTTTTTTTTTTAAGTTTTTTAATCTTAGCATTTAAACGTTGAGTTTGAACAGCAGATGATTTTTTAGAATATCATAAAATGGGAAATCCTTTTACGCCTTCATTTGTCTCAGATGTATGATCATAACTTGACCTACGCCGAGGCACTCTGGGATCATGTGACCATGGATCCTGATGAGCTGGGCTTCCGTGCTGGTGATCTGATATGTGTGCTGGACGCATCTAACAAGCACTGGTGGTTTGGCGTTCTTGACGGGCGCGAGGGTTGGTTCCCCACCAATTACGTCAGGGTAAGTTTATTTCTAAATCTGCAACCAGTTCTGTCAACCCAGAAAATACCAGTTCTGTCAACCCAGAAAATGGGAGCAATGGAAAATTTTAAATCTTCTTGATTGTTTCAACATTAATCTAGCCATCGTTTCAACATTAATCTAGCCATACTTCCTTCTTGTATGACTCAATTTATCAGTTTCCCAGATTTCACTTAAATTGCTGGGAATTTATGTTCTAATAACTTACACATACCTTGCTCTATCTCTTCATTATTTCACTTCCACTGGTAAAGCAAGAAGGTTCCATAATGTAAACAAAGCAAAAGTACTATAATGATTCAACCATGTGTGAACTTTGACCCATAATTATTATTTTTCAGTCCTGCGGCCAGTCTATAGAATAATGGATTCTTTTTTTTAAAGTCACATTCTTGATGAAATACAATTTCAGTCAGTTGTCAAAACCATTCTTGTCACATGACATGGTTTTTAAGAATTCGTTTGTTGAATAATTTTTTGTTACATTAATTATGCATTTAGAAGGTGAACCTGCGTAAAAACGTCTGATTTATTAACCTGCTTTGGGAAATTCCCTGAAGTATGAACTGATGTAATTAGTCCCAGTGGAACTTAATTAGCAATAGCTACAAAAAATGCAATGTTGTGTTACTTGTGTTCAGGCCAATCAGCTTGAATTTGAATGCCCTGTGATGCATTTTTTTTTTTAGTCTTTATGTCATATAAAAAAATGTGTCCTTCATGTATTGTACAGACGGATGGATGGATAATGTGTCCTTTATGTATGGTACAGATGGATGGATCATTGTGCGGTTTATAGCACTTGACTGTCAACCTGAATGTCCTGGGTTCGATCCACCGTGAGAACAGGCTGAACGTTTCCAGATCCTAATGAAAGTAGTTGAAAGTCCACCATGTCCACCAATCTTTAAATGGTATATGACACTAGTTGGGGAATTAAAGGCGGCTGGGCGTAGTGCTAGCCACACAAGTCACTAAATATGTTTGTGGCAATAGAACACTGAATTCTACACTTCGTCTCCCCAAATGGCCCTTAATGGCTAAGGGAACTTTACTTACTTTTATTCATTATTTATGATTTTTATTGTGCTTCATATCATATTTATGATTTATTTGATATTACTGTACTTCTGTTCATCATATTTATGATTCATTTGATATTACTGTACTTCTGTTCATCATATTTATGATTCATTTGATATTACTGTACTTCTGTTCATCATATTTATGATTCATTTGATATTACTGTACTTCTGTTCATCATATTTATGATTCATTTGATATTACTGTACTTCTGTTCATCATATTTATGATTCATTTGATATTCGTTTTTTTAGTTAAGAGTGAACCAAGAGATCATGGAGGAAGAGTTGTCCTACTTGCTGGCTGAGAAAGAGGAAATGGTTGCACCCGAACCACTGGTAACGTTATGGGGGCCCCAAGCCACGTTGACAAGAACCAGGCTCGGGCCAATGTGGTGAACGAAATTCTCAATGCTGAGAGAGACTACGTCAAACATCTGAGAGATGTGGTTGAGGTAAAAAAAAAAACTGGGAGGTCAAATGTCACTAGCTTTGTTGTTTTCTTTTTTATTTGGAAATAATCGACAAAATTTTCCATTAATATTTATTACGGTTTATGTTATGTACTTCATTGTTGATGTTGTGCCCGGTAAATGAACTTGTATTGGTTTCTCTCTCCAGGGCTATGTAAGACAGGCTCGTAAGAGACCAGAGATGTTCCCCATAGAGAAGGTGACCATTATATTCAGTAACATTGAAGACATTTACCAGTTCGCCACTCAACTTCTTGAGTGTCTCCAGCAGTGCATCCACCCTGAGAAGCCGCACTTGAGTGAAATTGGTCAGTGTTTCTTGGAAAAGGTGAGTTGGTGTCGTTAAGAATCTATTCATGAAAATCTCCTATTTTTACAGCAATTTTGACTGAGTCAATCGAAGTTTTCAAAGTTAACTTTTTGTGTGTGTGTGTGTGTGTAGGATAACTATTACAGTTCATTTTCAAATTCATTTTAGCTGCATGTCCCCGCCATATATTGTAACTTGTCATTGATTTAAAACACAATTAGACCGTGGCATATTTTGTTGTTGTCACAGGTGAAAGGTTTTGAGATGTACTCGGACTACTGCAACAATCACCCGGCTGCCTGCGAGGAACTGAGAGAGTTGTATCGCAACAAGAGATACAGACATTTCTTTGAGGTAAAAATTGGTTACATTTTTTTTACAATTCCTACACCGGTACATAACGTTTCCTTGTCAAGAGTTGGTTGTTTTAAAGTTTTGTTTTTATTTTTTCTTTGTGTGTAACAATGGATACTTTTTAAGACCCATTTTTTTATTGCATTCTTTTGTTAATAAAATGTAATTCAACCTCCCCCCCCCTCCCCCAAATAGTGAAAAGTCATTTCTGGTAATTGGAAATTTTATGCACTTCCTTGAACCTTTGTGTTACGACAAAGAAAATCTAGTAAATTTATTATGAGAAATCAATTCCTCCAAGACAATGTTACAATTTACCTCTTGAATTTTCTATGGAGAGGGGTATAGGTGGGGGGGGGGGGAGTTCAGTAAATGATTATGTACTAAAGGGCCATGCAGTAGTTTTTCTCAGTTTGATGCCAGTCTTTGAGAAGCCCCCTTCCCCCTCCCTGAATGATTTTTTTTTTTTGAAAATAACAAGAATTTGCTGCTAGTGCTGCCCCCTAACTTCCGGTGCTTGCTTATGTGGCCCCCTTTCTGTATCACTGCATGGTCCTGATGTCCAGCTACATAATTAATGAGCATGCTGAACACTCACCTTGTAAACGTAATGGTCAACATAATGACCAGTGTAATATTTTTTTTTTCTGTTGCCAGGCCTGCAGGTTACTTCAAGAGATGATAGAGATACCACTGGAAGGTTTTCTTCTGACCCCCGTCCAGAAGATCTGCAAGTATCACCTTCAGTTGGCCGAGTTGTTCAAGTTCACCCCTGCTGACCACCCGGACTATCCCTACGTGGAGGCTGCGCTTGAGGCCATGAAGAAGATCGCCACCCTGATCAACGAGCGCAAGCGTAAGATGGAGAGCATAGAAAAGTTGGCAGCATGGCAGCTGTTGGTGGATGACTGGGAGGTTAGTTTTGTTGTCGCCGCTTTAGCTCATTTATGAAATTAGTGCCTCATTGTTAAAGGAAACTCGAGAGGGGATAAAAAATTTAACCCACCATATATTTTTGTTACTATAAGATGCACTTTTTACCCCACAAGTGAGGGTGTGTCATAAATTTCAAAAGCTGTTTATCATGGCTGCAGATTTTTTTTCTTTCTCGTTTTCCTTCTCTAAAAACTGGGTGCGTCTTATGGTCAGGTGTTTCTCATTGTCTGTATAATATTGTACTTATTTTTTTAAATGCTTGCTCATCTTTACTAGGGCCAAGACATTTTAGTCGACAGCTCAGAGCTGATCTATTCTGGTGAACTAAACAAGGTCAACCACGCTGGCTGGTCCCAGGAGAGGTACTTCTTCCTGTTTGACCATCAGATGATCTACTGTAAGAAAGATCTTCTGAAGAAGTCCAGTTTCTGCTACAAAGGTCGAATTGAGATGGACGGATGTCAAGTCTACAACGTGCCAGATGGCAGAGGTCAGTACGCTTACTATATGTCCTTACCGAAAGTTGTCTGGTCTTTTATGTTTCCATTTCATGAATTCTTCCTTTAATCTGAACGTAAAACAAATTGTTAGAGCCTAATTGTACACCTCAATGATCTCTTTACTTCTATAACATTGACACTGACACTATTTACTGATCTCTTTACTTCTGTAACATTGACACTGACACTATTCACTGATCTCTTTATTTCTGTAACATTGACACTGACACTATTCACTGATCTCTTTACTTCTGTAACATTGACACTGACACTATTTACTGATCTCTTTACTTCTGTAACATTGACACTGACACTATTCACTGATCTCTTTACTTCTGTAACATTGACACTGACACTATTCACTGATCTCTTTACTTATGTAACATTGACACTGACACTATTCACTGATCTCTTTACTTCTGTAACATTGACTCTGACACTATTCACTGATCTCTTTACTTCTGTAACTTTGACACTGACACTATTTACTGATCTCTTTACTTCTGTAACATTGACACTATTCACTGATCTCTTTATTTCTGTAACATTGACACTGACACTATTCACTGATCTCTTTACTTCTGTAACATTGACACTGACACTATTCACTGATCTCTTTATTTCTGTAACATTGACACTGACACTATTCACTGATCTCTTTATTTCTGTAACATTGACACTGACACTATTTAATGGTTAAACTTGTCTCTGTCGCACACTTTAACTAACTTCTTTTTTTTCACAAATCATTAAGTCTCTCTCAAACCTGCTACTTTTAAAGTATAATTAAATTTCTTACATTTTTATCTGATGTTATCCTTAAATCATTTTTTTTCCTTATACTTCAGTAATATATAAATGTAGATACTTCAGTAATATATAAATGTTGATACTTCAGTAATATATAAATGTCAATACTTCAGTAATATATAAATGTTGATCCTTTTGCCAACTAAAACATTTCCCAGCTGATCTACCTTTAGGACTTTGAAATGTGTCAAATTTTCTTTTTCACATATCCATCGTCTTAAAGATAAAAAAAAAAGCACAAAAAATTTTTCTCCAAATGTTTAAGAGGGAGAAAAAAATGATGTTGACCCACACAGAGAGATGTTCACATAGAAAAACTGTGCTGCAGTAAATCATAAATAAATCTTTAAAGCATCAAAGCTGGGGGCATATCTATGGGTGAAAGTAAATAATGGCTTCATTAAAATCTGGCATGATATCTTCTCTCTCTCTCTCTCTCTCTCTCTCTCTCTCTCTCTCTCTCTCTCTCTCTCTCTCTCTCTCTCTCTCTCTCTCTCTCTTTCTCTTTCTCTTTCTCTTTCTCTCTCTCTTTCTCTCTCTTTCTCTTTCTCTTATTAGTCGCTACCTGTAGACAGGGGAGCACTGGTAAATAACTGTATTCTGTCGTGTGTTTCATTTCTTATCTGTTGACATCTCACTAAAATTAGAAAACTTTAGTTTTATAAATAACTTATTTTGGATCTTGATACATTTATATAAGTTCTATTCTCTTTGTTATTTTATAACTATGTATATGTTCTGTTCTCTTTGTTATCTTTATATCTCTGTACTTGTTATCCATAGCCCGTGATTTATTTTCAACAACTTTTTTTTTCTGTGTGTGTTGGTGCTGTAGAAGTATAGCTGGTGCAATACCCCTTGGGGTGGATTATCATTTGAGCTGAAGCTGCCTTGGGATAGAGCAGTGGACTAGTGTATATAGAGCAGTGGGCTAGTGTATATAGAGCAGTGGACTAGTGTATATAGAGCAGTGGACTAGTGTATATAGAGCAGTGGACTAGTGTATAGAGAGCAGTGGACTAGTGTATATAGAGCAGTGGACTAGTGTATTTAGAGCAGTGGACTAGTGTATTTAGAGCAGTGGACTAGTGTATTTAGAGCAGTGGACTAGTGTATATAGAGCAGTGGACTAGTGTATATAGAGCAGTGGACTAGTATATATAGAGTCTAACATCTTTGCTCCACTATGTACTGATTTTTTAAACTTATCTATAAAAATGCTGATCGAAAATTCCTTTTTATTAAATGTTTCAATAAACAAAAGATGGTGATTACAGGGGCACGCTGGTTTTCTTTCACTTTTTTCCTTGACTTGTTTATGCTGTGTGCTTACACGCGTGTATTGGAATGAATCGTTTTTATTATTAAGCGTATCAAATATTAAAGTATTTTATTTAATTAACTGGGTGTACTGCTATACATCTGCTCAACATCAAATACTATGTTCTGCAGTATTTTATTTAATTGGCTGGGTATTTTGTCATGTGTCATGCTATAAATCTGCTCAACATCAAATGTATCAAATATTATGCTCTGCAGTATTTTATTTAATTGTCTGCATAGCTCATCATTTGTAATGCTATAATTCTGTTCAATATCCAATGTTTTTCAGACACCCAGTACAATGTCAATGTGAGGAATGCTTGGAAGCTTCACGACACTCACAGGGACAAGTGGTACCTTCTGGTTGCCAAGACAACCGTCATCAAACAGAGGTGGCTGAAAGCATTCCAGGATGAAAGGAGGAGGGTCAAGGACGATGCTGAAAACAGTAAGTCATTGGATCCCAACAACGGCATTTGTTTAAAAACTCATTTAAACAGGAATCATAAATAGATATAATTAATGTTTACACACACTTTTATAAAAAATTGGATCTTTGTGCACACATTTTTCAGATTTTTCAAATTCATTTCAAAATTTGATGGAATTGACTTTAAAGTTGTTGTTTTTTATTTGTACTCCATGTTTAGACTTCAACATTCCCTCTCATGTGAAACAAGCAGTGATAACTAATTTCAAGCAGAAGACCAACCACAGTAAACCTAAAGGTGAGACTTGAATAAACAGTGTTTTTTATAGCGAGCGCACTCACACATGAAAGACATTTATCTTGTCTGAATATTCCTGTACATGTTGTACATATTGGTGTACATCATTAAAATATTTTATATATAAAGAAATTAAGTTTTATAATCATATATAAATATATATATATATATATGTCAGTGACTTGCTAAAAAATTCATTTTTTCATTAGGTAGAAATTCAGCTTTGAACACAATGGCATAAAAAAAGAACTAACCTAATTTTTCTAAATTTTAGTTGTCAGGCCTTTACGGAAATGTTTTCTGTATAGGCCGAGTGTATTATAAAAATGTTATTATAGAAAAAGTTTGTCTAAAAAAAGTTACATACAAGTGTATTGTGCACTTTTTAAGATAAAAGTTTAAGATGTATAATTTAATGGCAGGAAACATGATGTCAAGTATTTTATAACAGATTTTTTTTCACGATGCTGAATAGAGACAGTGTTTGTTGTTATATAAGAAAATACTTCACACTGCAGCTGGGTTGTTTTTTTTTTTGGGTTTTTTTTATTATCATCGCAAAAAATAAAATCAAAATATTTAAGGGTATCATTCCAAATTTCTATTTTGCAGAAGGAAAAAAAAATAATGTTTTAAAACACACATGGTTTTTAGAAAAGTCTTTAAAGATATTTAAAATAACATTTTTGAGCAAAATAAAAAATTAGCCATGTGTAAATAGATAATCAACTAAAGTTGTAAGGAAATATTTTCAAACAAAAACAAAACTTGTGTAAATAGATTAACCACTAAAACTGTAATGAAATATTTCAGGTATTTTACTGTGGCTGGCTCGCAAAACTTAAAAAAAACCAATTAAATCAGGTGATTCACTGATTCCATTCCTTCCTTTCCCCCCCACATCTGTGTTCTACTAAAAACTTTAACAAGTTCAATGTTTGTTTTGCTAATGAACTGACACAATGGGTCTTTGGTGTTCCTCCTGATCACTAGATGTCATATCACACTCTCTATTTTATCATCACTGACTTAATGGTCAGGTTATTTTCACTTCTACCAGATTTTTCGGTCACTTGTCTTGTCGTTATTAGTTGGTTGATATCATATGAAGCACATGTTGATATCAGGGGCAGTGACTTAGGGGAATCAATGGTTAGATAACTCTGTAGTATTTATTTTTAATAAATAAATTTCAAGCCTTTTTTTGTTTTTGAATTCTCCAGCAATATGTTCTATTTTCTGATTGTATTTAGTTTTATATTATTATGAATCATTATTCTTTTCTGGTTTTCAGACAAGTTTTATTTCAAATACATTGCTATTTCAATTGAGTTCTGAAAGTCTGATAATACTTCAAAAAGAACAAATAAAAAAAAATGTCTTTTCTTTTTGGGTCTTGCTCAGAATCTTAATACTTTGAAGTGCATCTTTTCTACATGGAAGTAAAATTAAATATCCTTCAGATTGATTTCTACTAATGAATTAAGACAGCATGGAATGTTTCATGTGATGATGTCATCATGACTGTGACTTGTTCCGTCACATTCTGCAAAACCTGACTTGTGTGAATCACTTTTTGTTTCTGTTTTTTGTTCACATTTTTAATTTTGTAGATGAAACATTTCTACATTGATTTAACTTTTCCTCATGTTCATCGAGCATGGTTATAATTTGACGGCCTGAATGTTTTTTTAACAAGAATAGTTTCAAATTTTTTTGTGAAGGGGAAAATCTTTTACATGACATTTAAATCTATGCAAAAAAAAAGTTTCAGTGTTGTATGTAAACATTGTGTATCTCAGGCTGTGGATATATTCAAATCATTTTATCAGATGTCCTGTTTCTAGTCCTGATTCTAGGCTTACTAATACATATAATAGGGAATGTCTTTTTTGTGTTCTGCATGATGTATTCTATGACAAATTTTGATATCATCACACCATATCATTCACTGGATTTCTTCCCTGAATTTATGCTATTATATTATCAACTGGTGACATATCTCTATTTCATATATAATTTAATAAAATATTCTTGTGTCAATCAATACGATTTTCATAAAATTGTATCAGCCCACATATTAACTTAAAAAAAAATAACACTGCATGTTATGTTATAAGCGATACTTATTTATATATGAATAATGCAATGTTATAAATAAGTATGGCCTATATAAGAACTATTTACCTGCATCACCTGTGATTCACATCCAGTTCTTGTATCATTAATTAAGATTCTGACCAAAAAAATATTTAGTTCACTAAATGATTAGTCAATTAGATTTTTTTAGTATGTAGTATGAAATATAATGAGCTAAAATTGTTACCAATATTTTCTTGTAATATTC
Source organism: Bulinus truncatus (assembly GCA_021962125.1). Lineage (NCBI taxonomy): Eukaryota > Metazoa > Mollusca > Gastropoda > Planorbidae > Bulinus > Bulinus truncatus. Next base: position 1,835,463 of record JAGDYQ010000037.1, on the reverse strand, counting down.
AAACATTAGGGAAATAATACAGTTTTAAAGTTTAGAATATCAATCATATATTTAAAAATTTAACTTTCCTAAATTTAACTTAATTGAGTGATTCCACTAGTAATTCAGTCATTATTTCTTTTTCATTATTTTAGTTGTTTTTTTTTTATTTATTTTTCAGGGAAAACTAAAATTACACGCACCACAAGTGCCATTGCAACATTACCTCGGACTAAGGGACGTCACAAAGTCAAATCAGATGGGACTCTTGAAAAAAGCAAAAAGATCAACTGGTTCTTCCTGGGGAAGGGAAAATCTTGATGACTAAAAAGAAGCGAATAATTTTTTATGCTCAGTCCAATTGGTTAGCATTGGTCTCACTTGATCAGCCAGTCAAAACTCACTAAACTGTGTACTTGGTCACATGATCAAATAAATATAAGCAGTCGAGGCTCTTGCTTGCTTCAGCTATACAGGCAGCTCTCGTTTGCCTTCAAAGGACCCACTGTTTTGAGCTTACCTGGAATCGTGCTTGCTGAAGAAAACATGGATCTGGTTGAAGTGCTGAGCTAGACAAATTATCTTGGACAGATGTGGAAATAATGAAATCTTTTAGAATACAAACAAAACTGTGACAAACAAAATGGGACAAATGAAAAGCAATTACTGTAATATATAAATGAAATGTGTACGAATTTCGGCTGACAGCAACAGCTGTACATATTATAAAGACTAAATTTGGAAAAATGGATTTGACTTACCGATGCTAACAATTTTATCTACAACATTTGTGAGTGAATTATGTATAAAACATTTTTTTTAAAAAGATATGGAACGTTTCAAAGCGCTAATAGCATTAGCTAAATTTTCAAAGTAATTTTTTTCTTTATGTCTAAGAGAAATACCTTTTTTCTACCTTGAAGAAGGCAGCTGCTATTTGAATTCATCAGCTGGAAAGTCAAGGGAAACAAACCTAATTGTTTCATAAATTTGTTGATAAACAGAATTGTGTAACTGCTGCCACATATATATATATATATATATATATAAATATATATTATTCATTAAAGACATTTTATTGATTCTTCTTTACCTTTGACTTAAAAATTTTGATTGTACATGTAACAATTTTTATGAGAAACATTATTTCGTTATATTAATCCCATCACTTACCTCGTCATCAAATGTTTGCTTCCATTTCAAGGTGCTGATGAGAAAAATATTGAAACAAAACTTGAGTCTTTCTTTCTTTTTTTTTCCTTAACCTGAGCAACAAGCCATGCAATAGGCCAACATTATCACGTGTCAGACCAGCCGACACTTTCCTAGAATATTTGATCAGCTGTGCATGGCTACATAATCAGATAAGCTACCATGTTCTTTCTGGATGAGACACTTAGAAAGATTTGGGCATACGTTATAATACGGCATCTGACTCGATATTTAATGAAACCATTAAATTGTTGGGACTGCACTTTGACGCTGCCTTCAGTGGAGCCTTTGAAAGACAAAATTTACTTTTTAAAAAAAAGTGCATTAATTTGATCAATTATCATCTTCAACCCTCCCAGAATTGCTTTGTATAATTATTTATTTATTTATGCACAAACATTTTTTTTGAACTGTATGATTGAATATGTCAATATAATTGTTTTGTTGTTTGTTTGTTTTTTTTAATGAAATTTTTAATTTGAAAATAATTGTTTCAATAGTTTTCATTGTGTCTAACTTTTTGCTGCAAGTTTTAATGTGCTAGTTATTTTTAGCATTGTCAAAAGTTATAAATATCTAAATCTTTGTTGTTGTTTTTTTTTTTTTTTTTTAAACACAATATTTTTAAACAATAATTGGTACATGCTGAACCAAACAAAAATGTATCAATCTTCCATGTTTTAATATATAACTAATAGAAATTAGAATCTGATTTGTATTTTGCTTTATTGACATTTTTTTCAGTTAAGCATCGTATAATAATGTTGTTTTTTTTTAATAAACTTTTATAACCGTTTTTATTTCAATTTAACATTTTCATGTTAAGTCAGTATCAAAAATGTTTTTAAAAAAAATTAAGCGGTGCAGACTGTAAATTATGGATTAATAGATGTAGATAAAAATACATGTATTATACAATTCAATATGTTTTCTGTACTCTATTTTTCAATTTCAAAATTCAATATCAGTGCTTTAAATCAAAGCACAAGTGAAGGGTTTCCACACATGAGACAGATGAGAGCCACATTCTGGTTCTTTAATGGTGCACCTCCTGGAAAGAGCGATATATATATCACAGTCAATTTAACAAGGTTAAATAGAAAAAAAGTCAACAAAATTGTTAAATGGGAGACACTTTAAGCTCAATAATGCTACACTTGAGCATTAGAGCTGCTAAGCACTGGTATACTTCAGCTGCACAAAGTTCAATTTTAACCAAAAAAACCTGTCCATTGCATTCACTTCTTGTTGGCAGATTTGATTCATTTTTTTTTTCCAAATTTTCTTTGGAATTAACAATTCTAACACATAACCACAAATAATGTACATACATTTTGATGTACATGGACCCAAATTTTTTTTTATTTATTATTTTATTTTGATTTCATGATTATAATGTGATATCCTTTTTATCTCGTCATTTTTATTTTAAATTGTTCAAGCCCAGTTTTTTTTTAACCCTGTTCATTTTTATAATTTATTTTTTTTACTGTAACTGCTTTCAGCCAACCAGACATAATCTCGTGCCCATATTTTGTATCAATTTCAATATTGTTTATTTTATCCTCATGAACTTGTAAATTATGTTACCGCTTCTTTGAAGGTGTTGCTTCGTATAAACGTAAACGAATTTCGTTATAAAACAGTTCAGAATGTGAAATGAGATGTTAATTTTAAATGGAAGAAAAATGTTGTCTAGTATTATTATTGTTTACATGATTAAAAAGAACTAAGCTAACTTCTTACTTTAATAAAAATGTATATTTAAAAACTTCTTTTTTTGCGTGTGTGTTACCAAGTCTGTTTATGACAATCTTTTCAGCATTTTCAACAAATTGTGATAGATATTACTTACATGTAAATCATCAGAAGTTTTGTCACTCTCCCATATTTTTTTATTTCTTAGCATCATTTTGATGACCACCGGTTGGGGTGGGACCAAACTCTACTGCCGTCTTCCTGTCCTGGTCGACCCGGGTGTAAATCAAGGTATATGGTTTGTAAATGTATATACTGTATATACATTGTATATAAATGTTGTAGGTTGTGAGAATTTTTTTTTTTTTTTTTGGTTATTTGCTAGCAGATGCGTTGCACATGAATGAAAGAAAACTTTTGATCTCTGAAACAAATTCAAATTAAGAATGCTTTGTAATCCACAACAATTGTGTAAATAGATTTCATATGTGTACTGTGTACAGTTTGTTCTGAATCTGTTTTAATTTATTTCTTTTGTCTCTTTTGATATGATTAATTTTCTCGAAATGTGTGCATCTCAACACTTGTATGTCATTTTTTTTTTAACAATGTCTTTATTAAACATAATTTTAATCAAAAGCATGTATTTTTTTTGTTTCATTTTATTGTTAATTGGTTTGTTGTGGATCACCCAAACTGAAATTTCATATTTTTCAAAAACTTTAAAAGGTTTTTTTCTCACTACTTTAAATCATACAGACATTTGATGTTTTCAAACATTTGCCCAATGCAATAAAAATGTCAAAAAAAAAAAAATTTAATGTAAAACGTTGTGTCTCTTGATGCGTGTACTATAAACAGGGAGAAAAAACTCAATAAGATACTACTAGCTTATTATTCTTAATAATGTGTAAACAAGACTTAGTCCAGAAGTTTCAGTTAGGGCGAACCCCTAGCCTAGCCCTCACAGTAAACAAGAGTTGCGTCCGCTGGTGTATGACTTATATACAATGAAGAAAAATAGTCAATGAAGATACTACCAGCTATATTGTAAAAATATGTGAACAAAGCTGAGACTAACGGTTCACAGCCACTTTGACCTATCTAGAAGGCCGCGAGCCAGCTTCAGTTAGACTGTTAGAGGAAAGACCCAAGCTAGCGGTTTCAATAAGGGGAAACAACTTGCCCGCACAGTAAACAAGAGTCATGCCTACCGGTCAAAGCGAATCATTTGTGCGTTGGTTTATGGTCTCGTTTGGGTGGATCTCATGGATTGTGTCTTTTGGTAGATGACGTGCGCCATCAGAGACGGATTTTAATGTATAAGTGTTAACGTCTGTATACATGCATGTCTGTCTTTTCCCGTTAAAATTTCTTTACGGCTTGTGGATTTCTTTTAATGTTGACTATATATAAAATAAAAAATCACTTTACAAAAATATGGTCAAAGAGAGATAACCGTGAAATTATTTTTAAATACTTTTTCCAGTCGCAGTTATCCTAGTCTCCAACCCAAATGTTTGCAAACAACGCATGGAACGTGCACTCGCTACAAAAAAATAATAGTGGTCAAAGAGAGATAACCGTTGAATTATTTTAAAATATCTTTCCTGTCGTAGTAACCCTAGTCTCCAACCCAAGCAAACAATACAGTTTGATGTAGGAAATGCATGTTTCCCTTGTTAGCCTGACCAAAATTAATTCCATTGACAAGTTAACGTGGGTAGGCATTGTTCTAGCGATACAATCACAAATATAATATTGACTGCGGCCATTGAAATCATATTTATCTTAATCTTTTTTTAATTATATTTCTGTGATCCATTTTGATTACACTGACAAAGTTGTTGTTTTT
>JAGDYQ010000037.1:1810811-1830219 GCA_021962125.1 Bulinus truncatus | reverse complement strand
AAAGTGTGGCTCCGGAGCCGCATGTGGCTCTTTGGCTCCTAAAGTGCGGCTCTGGCATGTAGATTTTTTTAGTGTACTATTTATTTAGTGTAATAAAATTTAGTGTAATAAAAGTTTACTAAACAGGCAGATTTGGCTCCCACTATTTTTTTTTTTAGTTGTTGTAATGTTCTATTTGGCTCTTTGACTGATAAGTTTGCCGACCACTGGGCTAAGGGAACTTAAAATCGACTATAATGGATGTTTTACATATATCCAAATGTATATATATATACACTATTTTCATTATTTTTCGTTACGAAACTGAAACCCCTTACATTCGAGGAACAATTATATGTAGATGACAGTAGCAACATTAATTTTTTTTTAAATTGAAAAAAGTTCCCCCACCTTTTCATTTTTGTTTTCACATATCGCGCAGTTTGACTATCGGTTTCAATTTAACACTGAATTTTTACATGACTTACTAGACTGCTTTTAAGCACATTCCAGTCAGTTGTTTCCATTGGTTTATATGCAAGGCATCTACCCTCATCTTCTAAACAGAATAGGGATCCGAGAATTCCATCTGTTGAAAAGCTAATCAATCTCACACGGATGCCCACAAACCGTCAAATTCTTGGAAACTTCGCTTTTCTGTTCAATATCCAGAAACGGCGACTGGATCGAATCAAAATTATTATTACGGATATAGAATTGCTCTTGAGGGAAATTCTAGACTTTCCACTATTATCCAGCACACTAACCAGAAAGAAACTCAATTGTCTGTTTGATTTATATGACAAAAACAAAAAGAAACCGTCTGATAAATTTACTACAACACTTTCTAAATTATTTGATGTCACCAACGTTAATGGAAAATGGAAAAGCAAGGAGGATAAGCTCTACCAGAGGCAAGTTAAGATTGGTTATTCAATGGTCAAACAAACCTGTTTAGATTCAATCCACCCAAGAAAACGAATCCGACTATCCAAAACTCAATCTCAAGCCAGCTCTTCTCAATCGCAACCTACACAAACACATACAACTGTCTCACAACCTACACAAACACATACAACTGTCTCAGAATCTTCGGATTCTGAAACCTCTGCTTCTTCACCCGACTCGACAACCTATTCTTCCACGTCATCTTCTGAATGCAAACCGAAATACCAAAGAGCAAGCACTACAACAGCGGGTTTGATAGTACTGAAAAACAACATTTCTACACATAAAGCATATGACGTTCTTGCAACCATTGCTGAACAGGGTCATGATGTGCCGGTTCCAAGTCAGGGGGGTGTTTGGAAACGAGTAATCTCTGAAGGACGGAGATGATTTCAAGTTCTTTTTATGAATTATGTCATTATGAATTATGTCATTACAAAACAACACGTTGGAAGAATCTACCAAATTTACACTAGGCAAGATGGAACTCACAAGCGATATATACTATTATAGCATTATTTCTGATACCAGAGTGGCACAACATCCTCACTCCCGCTTGCAACTTCATCTGCTATGAATGGGCAAATGCTTGATTCCATTTGCAACACTACAATGAAGAGTCCTTCAATGAACTGTTTACCTGACTCATCAGGGTAAAATCCAAGAACGTGCTGTGAAACTGATGGAGGAACTTCATGCGAAATCGAGAAAATTAGAATTTTTGAATCTAAAGTTCATAGGAAAAATATGTTTTACACATTTCTTGTACATTCTGTACATAATACTAACTGATCTGTATCTTATTTGTTAATAAAAGTTGATTAGTTATTATTATTACTCTTTTGAATTAAGCTAAAAAAAAAAGCTTGTCCTTTTTTTAAAAAAAAAATATTTTTTCACTATTTTCTTCCGAAAACGGGGGAGGTGGGGGAACTTTTTTAAGAAAAATCAAAAATGCAATTTATATTCTTAAATTACACATAAAAGTTCCTCGATTGCAAGTGGTTTCATTAAAATATTTTTTTGTTATCACCCTAATACACACACACACATTTAAGAATGAATGTTACGATTCATTTATTATTACGTCATACTATAGTGTGAAGTCTAGCATGTTGTCTCAATGTAATTTTTCGGTCTTATGTTGAGATAAAACAACAAAACGGAATCATACACACCCAGTGGTCAGTCACAGCGAAGTGTGGAAGTCCAAGTAAATAACTACCACAACGCAGAATCATACGCACCCAATGGTCAGTAACAGCGGAGTGTCGAAGTCCAAGAAAGCAACTACAACAACGCAGAATCATACGCACCAAGTGGTCAGTAACAGCGGAGTGTCGAAGTCCAAGAAAGCAACAACTAAAACCTAAAATCCGACAGCAAAGGGAAACAAAGTTTAACTCCACATGAGTCCAGGTAGGGCTGGCAGGTATACACAAATATCAAGTTCATGTATTGAACCAAATGACTCCGCGACTAACCACACGTGCGACACTCGAATGTAGGTCAGTTGGGTCCAAGTACGGTCCCATTGATTGCAGCATGACATGGATGCTTCGCTCATAATACAACTAAATGGAAAACTCATTTCTGAACTAAAAGTATGATACAGTACTTTCTTTTGCTCTCGGTGGTATAAAGAAAGGGGGGGGGTCGGTTCGGGTGTGATGTTTACTTTTATTATAATGGGATGTCATGTCATAGACAGCGGTCAATACAGGGCCTTGCCCGGGGAGACATAATAAGAACCGTTCTCATAGATATACCATGGCACCTTTACAGTACAAATTACTATCATGTATGATTCAATTGCCCCCCCCCCCACAAGTATGTTTGCATTGGGCCTAAATCTCTGTCTAGCCCCCCCCCCCCAAAAAAAAAAAAAAGCCTAGTACCGGTCCTGTAAAGTACTATCACGAGGTACCTAGTCGACTGATAACTTTCATGTATCCGACTCCACGGCTCCAGGTTGATTATTTACACTTTAAGTAGAATTCTAATTTATCTCAACTATACTTTTACCTTGTTAAGGAATTGAACTATCAGTCAATACAACGTATGACAAACACAAGTACAGTAACAGCGCGCGCGCACACACACACACACACACGCGCGCGCACACACACATACCTGAGTATCCGATAAGATCAAGGTCGTCCAGTTGGTTTATTTAAAAAAAAAAAGTACATTTAACTTGAGACATTAAAAATGTCAGCCATCACGTAGTGACGTTACAATGACCTGATTAGTTTACCTTCATAACACAATTAAATGTGGCTTGTAAAGTAGACCGATGCTGCAAGTATCATTCAAAGTAAAGTCCCCCCTTTGACGGAAGTGTAGAATTCATTTGTCTATTTGGTCACGACTTCATTAAGTAATTGTGTGCCTAGAACAGGGGTCGTCAACCGGCGGCTCGCAAGTCGCATGCGGCTCTTTCGATGTCAAGTTGCGGCTCTTTCGATGTCAAATTGCGGCCTAATCAAATACCATAATATTAGAACATTAATTTTAGTGGCTCTTTAAAACCTGAGAAAATTGTAAATTATAACTTTTGGCTCTTTCGTCTCAAAAGGTTGCCGACCCCTGGCCTAGAACAACGCCCACCCGCCTTAACTTCCATGACTATAGTCCCGTACCCATTTAAAACTGGGTGGATTTGAAAGACCTGGAAAAGATTCCGTTGGCAATCGTCGAGGATCGAACTCATAACCTCCTATTCGAATCCCGAGTTGTGTAAGTGGGCAAGACACTCTATACCGAGGTGTGCAAGGGGGCAGGACACTCCATCCCAAGGTGTGCAAGGGGCAGGACACTCCATCCCGAGGTGTGCAAGGGGCAGGACACTCCATCCCGAGGTGTGCAAGGGGCCAAGACACTCCATCCCGAGGTGTGCAAGGGGGGCAGGACACTCCATCCCAAGGTGTGCAAGGGGCAGGACACTCCACCTCGAGTTCCACCTTTTTTTTTTGGAAAAGGTGTGTGTGTGGGGGTGGGGTGGGTATTTGACATATGCCAAACAATTTAAATTCAGTGACGTATGGAGGGAATATAAAAAATAATTCTTTCTAAGGTGACAAAACGATTGAAAGCCCGGGGAACTGTCACTGGAACGCCACTGTGTCACAACTCAGGAAAGTAATTAAAGAAAAAAAAAAACCCAAGTCTATGATTGAGATCATTATAATGAGACATGAACATAGACTGGACGAGCCCATCAACTTGAGGGTGGGGGGGGGCGTAAGGGGAGCTAACACCAGACATCCATGGAGATTGTGAGGGTATTTTGAGCAACACAAATATCGTCCCTTGGATGAGATGGGGGAGCGGGCGGCGGCTAAAAATACATAGCGAGAGAGAGAGAGAGAGAGAGAGAGAGAGAGAGAGAGAGAGAGAGAGATGTCCACAAATAGCCTGCGTGGGACAAAAAGTACGGACCACAGCAATGAACAAACAACTCTCAACTGATTCAGAAAACCAGATTAATTGAATCATCACCACACACACACAAACACATACTACACGCACACCCCGTTCCCCAGTAGTCCCTGACTCAACACATTGTTTACAAACATGGAATGAGGAGATGAAAAAAAATATTTAAAAAAAAAAGGCCGGGTTTCTGTTGAGTTGTTATGATTACATATGCGACAGTATCAAACCACTGTGATCCAAATAATAATATACAGCACGTCCTGCATGTGGGCTAATACTGGATATAACGTTGATGGTAGCCATTCGTATTGGAGAGGTGTGCACATACAAATTTAGTCCGGGGGCTGCAATGACCGGGGAACCACCACGGAGATATTGGCACACAGCCGTCCAATCTTTTAAAACCAGATCGCCGCCATGTTTCCGTAATCCGACAAGTGGCATTATTTGAATCAATGAATGAAGGGAATATTTTGAATCAATGTATTGATGATTGAATCTGTAGAGATTTGATTGAATCTTTAAGGCACGTTTATTTATTTGTTTGTTATAAATCCTGATTTAACTGAATGTAAAAACAACTCATCAAACTTGAGGCAACTTAAAAAAATAAAACGAGACCAAAAAAAACAAAACAAACATCTTTATTTTGCAATGAATGGCCACTTGAAACAGTTGAATTATTTAAAAACCTGGCCACTTGAAACAGTTGAATTATTTGAAATCCTGGCCACTTGAAATAGTTGAATTATTTAAAAACCTGGCCACTTGAAATAGTTGAATTATTTAAAAACCTGGCCACTTGAAATAGTTGAATTATTTAAAAACCTGGCCACTTGAAATAGTTGAATTATTTAAAAACTCGGCCACTTGAAACAGTTGCATTATTTAAAAAGCTGGCCACTTGAAACAGTTGAATTAATTTTATACCTGGCCACTTGAGACAGTTGAATTATTTAAAAACCTGGCCTCTTGAAATAGTTGAATTATTTTAAAACCTGGCCACTTGAAAGTTGAATTATTTAAAAACCTGGCCACTTGAAACAGTTTAATTATTTAAAAACCTTCCCACTTGAAATAGTTGAATTATTTAAAAACCTGGCCTCTTGAAACAGTTGAATTATTTAAAAACCTGGCCACTTGAAATAGTTGAATTATTTTAAAACCTGGCCACTTGAAACAGTTGAATTATTTTAAAACCTGGCCACTTGAAATAGTTGAATTATTTTAAAACTTAGCCACTTGAAACAGTTGAATTATTTAAAAAGCTGGCCACTTGAAACAGTTGAATTAATTTAATACCTGGCCACTTGAGACAGTTGAATTATTTAAAAACCTGGCCACTTGAAATAGTTGAATTATTTAAAAACCTGGCCACTTGAAAGTTGAATTGTTTAAAAACCTGGCCACTTGAAACAGTTGAATTATTTTAAAACCTGGCCACTTGAAACAGTTGAATTATTTAAAAACCTGGCCACTTGAAACAGTTGAATTATTTAAAAACCTAGTTTGTTTTTTAAACGTGTATTTGATTATATACTTCTATTTTTTTCTCTTACATAGAAATAAAAATTACAGACGCCACGCTTGGCCTGGTTTTATTAACACCCCCTCCCCCGGAAAGATCATCCGCATTGATTACTGATTTCTGACAATAAAATTGGAAAAATCGTATTAAGCAAAATGAGTTTCAATTACAGATAGGTACATTCAAAATGAGTTTCAATTACAGATAGGTACATTCAAAATGAATTTCAATTACAGATAGTTACATTCAAAATGAGTTTCAATTACAGATAGATAAATTCAAAATGAGTTTCAATTACAGATAGGTACATTCAAAATGAGTTTCAAATCACTCAAAGTGACTTAACAGAACTTCACTATAAAACAATATGCCAACTCAAGTTTATCTGCAACAGTGTACAACACACCATCTTTCTACCACTTTAATTGTTAATCATACAACAGTGTACAACACACCATCTTTCTACCAGTTTAACTGTTAATCATACAACAGTGTACAACAACACACAGTCTTTCTACCACTTTAACTTATGGGTTTCCCGTAAGATGCCAACAATGATATTGTGTGATAAGTTGTCATGTGTGTGTGTGTGTGTGTGGGTATGAAATGACAATGACATTCAATGTTAACAGTTAAGAGATACCCGGGGCTGGGTGGGGAGATTGTGGTTTTATCTATGAACCGATTGTTCAAACCTACAATGCCCTCATAATATCCTTTTTAATTTGTTCAGTTGGCACGCATATTATTGAATCGGTTTCATGATTATAAAACTGACGCAGCGTTGTACGGTGATTTGTGTTGGGACTGGGTTTTTGTTCAGTGGATCGCGGAACAGATTTCTGGGGGAATTTGACAACCGTTAATGAGTTTCTATTTTTTTGTGGAATCAGCTAAGGGTCTCTTGCCCCAACCAGATTAACACACACACACACGCACGCACGCACACACACACACACACACGTCACACACACGCACGCACGCACACACACACGCACGCACGCACACACACACACACACTACTGATAGACTGTGAACAATATATATATACATATTATTTACATTGAAGAATATGTTGTTATAACAGTCCATCACTAAGTATATCATTGTATGGAGACCAAACATAGAGAAAACAGTCGGGATTTACACTCAACGGACATTTAGGTGTGATCGTGTGTGTATATAAATGCACCGGAACTTCATCCGTCTTTACAATTAGATTAAACAACTGGGATGGATGGGTTAAATCTGCAACTAATATATGGGTTTGATCTTTTTTTTACACTGAATATTTACAACAACAACAAACAACAACAACAACCGCAAGTCTTTATTTTATACCCGACCCCCCCCCCCCCATCCAACGCATGCCACACCCCGTTAACAGATTCTCCTGAATAATTCAAATACCCTGGAGTGTGTAATACACACACACACACGCACACACACAAATAGTCTCTGTGCCATGAGCTACACATTTAAAGTTATAAACAACGTGAGTACACACTGAGGAAGGCCAAGTGTACGCACCACATTAAGTGGGTGCACACACACACACACATCCGCTATTTGAAAATTTTAAAAAAAATATATGGTTCGTCTCCCCAGTTTACAGACTCTCCTATCACATTCCTATACTGACCTACAGACTCTCCTATCATATCACTATACTGACCTACAGACTCTCCTATCATATCACTATACTGACCTACAGACTCTCCTATCATATCACTATACTGACCTACAGACTCTCCTGTCACATTCCTATACAGACCTACAGACTCTCCTATCACATTCCTATACTGACCTACAGACTCTCCTATCACATTCCTATACTGACCTACAGACTCTCCTATCATATCACTATACTGACCTACAGACTCTCCTGTCACATTCCTATACTGACCTACAGACTCTCCTATCATATCACTATAGTGACCTACAGACTCTCCTGTCACATTCCTATACTGACCTACAGACTCTCCTGTCACATTCCTATACTGACCTACAGACTCTCCTATCACATTCCTATACTGACCTACAGACTCTCCTATCACATTCCTATACTGACCTACAGACTCTCCTATCATATCACTATACTGACCTACAGACTCTCCTGTCACATTCCTATACTGACCTACAGACTCTCCTATCATATCACTATAGTGACCTACAGACTCTCCTATCACATTCCTATACTGACCTACAGACTCTCCTGTCACATTCCTATACTGACCTACAGACTCTCCTATCATATCACTATACTGACCTACAGACTCTCCTGTCACATTCCTATACTGACCACTTGAGTAATACCAAAAAAAAAAAAACATATCATATGTTCCAATAGAGGAAAACTAACGGACCAATCAGGGATCAGTTTCGGTGGAAAATTTAAGCCCATTTCCCGGACATTGAATTATGTCCGCTACTTAAACAAAAAAAAATCTGATTCGACCAGAACGACCAAGTCAATTACAAAAAAAACCGCCAAGAGTAGTGACGTAACGTTAGTTTGCCAGAATTCGACACTCGCCCCCCTTCCCACACCTTGCGTATCTTTAGATAACTAGTACTCTGGGGTATCATTATAACTTCCAACTAGGCAATGTTTCGACACATAGAGCCCCCCCCCCAACCACCATCCCACCGTTGAGGAGAGTGGGCCCTTGGCAGCAGCTCCTGTTTGAGTAACGCAGAAGAATGAATCCTGCACTACACCGCTCCTGAATTCATTTATTTACCTGTGTCGGGACAATTGACCTCTATTAGCTAACCTTTGCGTTTGACATAATTGTTGTTTTTGTGGAAGCACAAAAAAAAACCAAGACACACAAGGACGATAACTATGGTTATTAACCTCTCCCGTGAGACAGTCGGTTGTGATCTCCCTTGACACGCCCCTAAGCTGTTATTTTTTTTTTAACAAAGATAACAAGATATCAACATGATAAAACCTTGAGACACATGTGGGGGATTATACGTGTCTTCGGCAGCACCCTGTCTACATTCACATCCAACTAATTGGACGAAAAATATACATAGTTTTACCAGGCAATGAGACCACTGATAAGGAATATTACAATCATCAAAAGCAAACGAAATACATGAAAACATTTCTGTACAAACCACAGAGGTTCTCAGACTTATTTGAAATATACTCCTGTGAATATCGCCCCCCCCCCCCCTGTGAGAAATGAAATGTCGATCTCTAGATTCTATAGACCACCAAAATGGGATGCCATTTTTTGTAGCGCCCGTCTAACATCCACGCCATAGCAGACAGTGCGAAGGGCCGTAAATACGCTTGGGTGGGAGACAGGACTGGCTCGGAATCAAACCCTGGAGCATGTAGATCGGGCTCGCCAACCAAAGCACCACCAAGTTACCCGGCCAGTTCTACAAAGGAGCCCATTTAGCAAAACACAGTTTAACAACTAAATGAGCAATTCTTACATGAATGCCAGGGAGTGCACTCGTATTCCTTAACGCTCCCCTGAACACAGTTTGGGAACCAGTACTCTATTAGCAGTTATTGTTTATTTCATATTTATTCACAGCCAACCGGTACGTGGAAATTGAACATGATTCGGTGGACTCTACATCTGGTTTTGACAAACTTTATAAGTGACAATTGAATTTCACAATTAAATGTTGACAATTGACTTTCACTATTAAATGCTACTCATATCAAATTCTAAACAATGTTCTATGAGTAACAAATGCTACACAACATTCTATCTGTAACAAATGCTACACAACATTCTATCTGTAACACATTTTCAATGCCAAGTGAAGAAACATAGGGATCTGTAACTTTAACATTATAATATCTATAACACGTGGCGGCTGTTAACTGTAGAAACAACAACGTGTTCAAAAACGTAAAGGTAAGTACATATTACCTTATACATGCAGCGCTAATAACATTGAACATTTTAGCCTACGACAAGTCTAACTCTTGTATCCGATGCTCACCAACAATCGGCAACTGGCAACAAAATGTCAACCGTAGAGACTGTAGAAGTAGCATGTCAACAAATGTACTCACCCTTCTGAACTTGGCCAACTTGGCAGACAGAACGTCCCTGTCCCCTCGAGACGACCTCCTGAGCTCCACCAGGCTCTGGAGCGACTCGCCCGAGTTCATGGCCGCCGCCGACACCACGTCACTGGAGCTGCTGGCGGCGCTCATAGCGGCCGACGGGGAGACCCTGGCGGTGTCGCCGCTGATGCTGGCCAGACTGTTGGCATTGATGAGCAGGGCGCGCCGAGACTCTAGGGAGTGACATCCACCTGATGAAGGAGGAGGGGGGAGAGTGTGAGTTGGAGGGTTAGTGAGTGAGTGATAAGGAGTGATGGGGGTGGGGGGGAGGAAGAAAGAACAGAAGGGAAACAGGTAAAGAGGAAGGAGAAAAAAAAACGTCATTAAGTTAGAGATTAAAAGTTGATTTAAGTGTGACTTTAAAGATCACGTGATATAACCGGATGTGAGATAACGATTATAAATAACCCTTACCTCTGTTTGAAATGAAACATTAAAAAAAAAAAATGAACGATTTATCTACCTTGAGCTTTACTATTCCTTCCTTACCTTGGATCCCAGAGAATTATCAACAGTGATATAACATGAAAAATGGCTTTAATTAAATACACAAAAGATGTTTTTTTTTTAAATCTTACATAAACTATTCAGCTCTTCAAAAAAATATAAACATAACAAATTGAAACGTACAGAATTAAATCTGTTATTGAGCAACGAATCAGAATAAATAAAACACAAAGACCAACGAAATGTTACGATACATGTAGCATGCGTATGAGTTGAAATGAACAATGAGCAGATCATGAGAGATTATTAACACATACAGCGTTAGTTTTAGAGTTTGAAACAACCAAAAGCCAGAAAGCGTGGATAAATATTAAAAAAAAACTACGAAACGGGAAAAAAATCGCGTAAAGTACACAGACATGTACACGTGTGAACCAACAAACCACCGGCAGAGTAGTACACTGGCACCACCCACAGATGAATGTAAAACTTGAATCGAGTCATCAGAAAAGAATCGTTTTGGCCATAATCAGGAACAGCGAGCGCCAATCCCCCCCCTCCTTTTTACCCACCCTCAACACAAACCACACATAAGGGATGCAAAGGGAAGCTACCTCCACATACAGCGACCAGAAAGGGGGGGGGGGGAGAACAACAATGTGTGCTGTATGAATGGGCGAATAGACCAAAGAGCACGTCAGTCGTGGGAGTATATATGACTGTGAGCATTATGACTGTGAGCATGTATGACAGTAAATGAGAGTTGACAGTAGCACGCTTATGTGCGTTAGCCACCAGGTTCTTACCAATACTGAACAATGTACATACACACACTTAAAGTGCCATTTGGTACACACACGGTGCCTAATGGTACACACACACAGTGCCAAATGGTACACACACAGTGCCAAATGGTACACACATACAGTGCCCGATGGCACAAAATACATTGCCAAATGGTACGCACACACACAGTGCCAAATGGTACACACACACAGTGCCAAATGGTACTCACACACAGTGCCAAATGGTACTCACACACAGTGCCAAATGGTACTCACACACAGTGCCAAATGGTACTCACACACAGTGCCAAATGGTACACACACACATTGCCAAATGGTACACACACATTGCCAAATGGTACACACACACAGTGCCAAATGGTACACACATATAGTGCCAAATGGTACACACATATAGTGCCAAATGGTACACACATACATTGCCAAATGGTACACACACAGTGCCACATGGTACACACATATAGTGCCAAATGGTACACACATATAGTGCCAAATGGTACACACATACATTGCCAAATGGTACACACATATAGTGCCAAATGGTACACACATACATTGCCAAATGGTACACACACACAGTGCCAAATGGTACACACTTATAGTGCCAAATGGTACACACATATAGTGCCAAATGGTACACACATATAGTGCCAAATGGTACACACATACATTGCCAAATGGTACACATAGTGCCAAATGGTACACACACACAGTGCCAAATGGTACACACATACATTGCCAAATGGTACACACATATAGTGCCAAATGGTACACACATATAGTGCCCGATGGCACAAAATACATTGCCAAATGGTACACACACACAGTGCCAAATGGTACACACACGCAGTGCCAAATGGTACACACACAGTGCCACATGGTACACACACGCAGTGCCATATGGTACACACACAGTGCCAAATGGAACACACACGCAGTGCCATATGGAACACACACGCAGTGCCATATGGTACACACACGCAGTGCCATATGGTACTCACACATAGTGCCATATGGTACACATACAAAGTGTCCGATAGTACACACATACAATGTCATATGGTACACACACGCAGTGCCATATGGCTCTTTCCCATATCAATATTACGAACGTCGGGTGGTGTGTGAACGGGGCCCTCAATGTCATAACCGTTATAAAAATTAAAACTTTTTCGCATGCTATAAATACAAAAAAAATAAAATATAACAGCTAACCTTCTTACAATGTGATGTGTCAACAGTGGTAATTGTATGTGTGTGTTTCTGTGAATGAATGTTCAAATCCCCACTACATCTATAGTTTGCAGGGCAACACACATAAAATACACACAAAGCACATTGCTGTTTAAAAAAAAAAAAAGTTTTCTACCAGTTACTAAAAAGAATGATGTCATTTGTGTTTTTTTTTTAAATACTGCAGCACCTAAATATAGTCAAATATGGCGGCTTTCGGGGAAAACCCCATTTAAATTAACGATGCTCATTTGGTTTAATTTTAACTCAATGGTTCACACCACAGATCGACAGAATAAAACAATTCAAACAAAGAAGCTTTCATTTTAAGGCACACTCAACAACCAAAAAATAATAAAGGCAACATGTCGTGAACAAAGCAAAACCGAAAACATAATGCACTGCAATAAAAAAAAGCGTGCGCATTAACAATAAATGACAGACATATGACAACTTCAAAAAAAAGATATTACTAATATAACAAGGTTAAAAAAAATTCTTTGTTTACTAGCTAGAACAAATCAGACATTTAGTATTGAAATGTCAGATATCATTTTGTTTGTTTTTTTTCGTTTCATAAAATCCTATCAACGTCATTCTCCAACGGTTACAGCTGATTGACAGTGATATTTAAAGCGCCCCCAATCAATTTGTCACAACTCTGGGAACGGCCGTGACACATCTGACATTTCGGTGCTGTATTTTATTATTACTAGCGTGTGACCCAGATTTCCCCATGATTTCATGCCACCCACCCCTCCCCCCCCCCAGCGACCTATTTGTCCAGTGTGACGATCAAACGTCAGGGCGTTCCTAGTGAGTAATAAATAAAAACGGCTACAACAGTGGACTCTACCGCACAAATGTCGGACCAGAGAGTCCCGGGTTCGATATTCGGCGAGAACCACAAGAGAATTTTTTTTTCCGGTCCTGGTGAAAGTTATCTCTCTTGTCTTCAGTGGCGTCTCCGTGACCACTGCACTAAAGGTCATGGTGGGGGATCAAAGAAGGGCCGCATTAAAAAAAAAAGTCGCATAAAGGATAGGAGAGATTTGCATGCCATCCGTCCAAGGGGACTTTATAGAACTGGTAAGTCAACAATTTAATGAGCCCAGTTGATTGGGGGGGGGGGTCAATTTAAAAAAAAAAAATTCAACGCAGATGTTCATGTTAATTGCTCGACTGCCGTCCTGGGGGTCTTTGGTTCGATCTCCGATGAGGATCAGTGTATTTTTCAGGTCTTGGTTTAAAATCCCCGCTATATCTCCCGTGATGGGGATGAAATGAGGGCCCCAATAAAAACCATCCCATTGGCAGGCTTGCGGAGCCGAGGAGCCATACTTTTTCCTGGAGCCGGAGCCGAAAAAATCAGGCGGCTCCACGGCTCCCAAATGTTTTTTTTTAAAAGCAGAATTTATTTTTTTTAGCTTTAAAATTCCAAATTTGTTTGATTGTTTGCCTCCTACAATTTGAAATGTTGTCATGTTTTACGAACGCCACAACAGTAACAGTATTTAAATGATAGCGTGCACCACAATAAATCTTTAATGGGGAATCGTTTTGTGTTCGTTTTAAATCTTCTTTACCCTCCGATTTTTTTTAATGGCATGTTATTTTGTTAAATATAAAGTTAAAACAGTTTTATTTCATAGAATAATTGTATCAATCATTTTAAAAATAAATTTTTACTACGACGACAAATAGAACGCGTGATTTTGTATATTATTTGACTGCGAATTTGTAATAGAAAACAAAATGGTCGCTTTCTGTATTTAACAATTTTATTATAAACAGAATAGCTGAAATAGAATAGATAAATGTATAAGACTGTGGGTCCGAATAACAACCAGACTTTATTGGGACGGGGTCGAATAAAAATCGGAGTTTATTGGTTCCCGGGTCCGAATAGTCACTTCAAATTTATAAATAATAAATATAAATACTGAAGTCTTTAAAATATTTTAAATAATGTATCATTTTACTATTTGCTAATTTGATCATTGAAATAACTTTTTATTACTTATGAAAATTGCGACTAGTGAAACCTCGGTCGAAAATAATGATATGATTCTGGATGCACTGAAATGGTTTGTTTTTAGTTAAATCGACAATGGACAATGCGTATATTTTTCAAGTTCCTGACTATGGGGGTGAACGCGGCAAAATTTGCATAACTTTTTGTCAGCGGCATGTTTGCGTGGCGCAATAACAAAAACATTTTTCTCGTGTGATACTATCTTAATAGGGAGACGGAGCCGAGCCGGAGCCGTCAAATTAGTGGGAGCCGGAGCCGTAAAATATTATGGCGGCTTTGCAGGCCTGCCCATTGGTGGTTTATAGAAATCTAAGAGAGTTCATCTCATACCCACAGGGGCGTCACACACACTGGTTCAAGTGTGTACGTTAGTCCAGGCTCATCACCGCAATCGCCTAGCAATGAATCTGAAACAAAACCTGGATTGATTCTTTACAAGGATAAATGCGTGTTAACGTGTTGACGAAAGTATGGGATCATCTGATTTGGGAGCACATTCCAACAAAACATGACATGATATAAGGCCGCATGGCAAGTGGTGTCATTTTGTTTTTTTTTTAAACTAAATACACTATTGTTTAAACGGTTTAATAAATAACACACACACACACACACACACAACCGCACCAAGCACATTCTACAAATGTAATGATTTATCGTGCATGTATGCAAATTAAACAGCAACAGCATGTATGCAAATTAAACAGCAACAGCAATTCAAACAAATCGCCATCAAGAAAATTAGTTGTCAAGGAAATAACTTTAGACGACGTCGTTGAAGAAGCGAGTTAGCACAGATTCCACTACTCATTGGTTCACTGGTTAGTATTTTAACTTCAGCCAACAACAACAACAAAAAAAAAATAATAACACAACCATCCATATTATTATTATTATTTTATATTCAAAACAATAAAATAAAAAAAGCCACACCGGCATATGGGTTAAAAGAGAAATATTGTTAATCAATGATACAGCTTACAAGTTCAGCTATTGAAAAACAATAAGAAAAAAATGTGTAAAAAAAAACACGGACAGACACATATGTTGCGGAATTCCCCCCCCCCCCCAAGACCCTGTAAAATGAAACATAATGCAGGCCAGGCAAGACACAAACAGAGAACAAATAAAGACCAGCCAAAATAATTAAAACACAGAAAAAGAAAGAAAAACAAAAAATAAATCCCAGCTTCTTTTTTTTTTTGGCCAAAAAAGCTTTAAAAACAACATAAATGATTTCCCCTTCCTGGCTAGTTAATAATGTTAAAAGGATTAGAGTGAGGCGTGGGGTGGGGGTAGATGAATCCCAGACACAAGAGAGATTGTTATTTGTTCATGTCATTCGTAAAAGCTCATCATGCTATTAAGAAGATGCAAGTTATTTCTGCAGTCCCTGGGGCAGACGAGTGGACAGGCTAAAAAAAAAGACAAGGGGGGCAGAGAGAGGTTGTGGCACATTGCCTACATTCTGCTTGCGAGAAATGAAACAATACCTTCGTCACTGTACTCCTCATCGACATCTTCTTCAACGGCGTCCTCTTCATCTTCCTCCATCTCGTCCTCTTCCATCAACTCGTCTTCCTCCTCCTCCTCCTCTGCATATTCTTCTTCCCCGCTATCTCCGTTCTCTACCAGCCCCTCGTCCTCCAAACTCTCTTCTGTTTGTGTGGTGGGGGGGGAGGTGGTGGTGATTGTGTGGTGGTGGTGGTGGTGGTGATGATGATGGATAAGAAATGAAGTTGGGAGACGGCTTTTTTTTTAAAAAACGTAAAATGTAAACGCATGCAAACAAAAACAAACTTACTTCAAATGTTGGTCCTTAGTGAAAGGACCGAACTCACAATATTACCTATAAATGGTAAACAATAGGTTTGTTTCTGGTTTAAACAGGTTTTTTTTTTATTATTTGTTATGTTTCTTAACTGACATCAGAAGAAACACACCCCATACAGTCAAGCAGCTTACAAAACAACAAACAACGACTCGATGACTGCGGGTCACGTGACCGGACAGCGCCTTACTATCATTGACAAAAAACACAAATCAACACCCACAATCACTGGATTGGACAGACAGGATGAAACGACAAGAAAAATAAAAATGATAAACGAAACAGAAAGAAAATCCATCAGTGATTCTCAAAACTTATGGAAAGTCACATCTGCACACACCCGGTACTTGGGAGCAGCCGATTAGCAGGACGGAAATGTCCAGAAAATAAAAAAAAACGCATCGCCGCAGGATGAAATATCGTTAACTTTGCTGTAACAAACTTAACACGCGACCAAATCATTTAGGAAACGAAAAACATCATTATACTGCGTCCTGCGACAGTGGTATTACAGTATGAGTGCGTCCTGTGACAGTGGTATTACAGTATGAGTGCGTCCTGCGACAGTGGTATTACAGTATGAGTGCGTCCTGCGACAGTGGTATTACAGTATGAGTGCGTCCTGCGACAGTGGTATTACAGTATGAGTGCGTCCTGCGACAGTGGTATTACAGTATCAGTGCGTCCTGCGACAGTGGTATTACAAACAAACAAAAATGGGTGAACTTTATCGAATACGTTTTATAAATTGGCTAAAAGCGAGCCGCGCATTTGGTTCTTACTAAAAGTACACATAGTGATTTACCGAAAGAATTCTTTCTGTCTCTCTCCATTTATTGATTTACCTAAAGAAATCTCTCTGTCTCTGTACATTTAGGGATTTACCTAACAACTCTCTCTTTAAATTTAATCAATTTTTTCTTGGCATTATAATGAAGACCAAATTGTATACACATTACAAAAAAAAACAGTTCTATAAACAGTGTGCGCTACTAAGCCTGTTACCGGTAGATTGCAAAAGGCTAAATCGGGGCAGAAAACTAACTACAAGTGAAAGATAACTCCTAAATCTCTTACCTATGTCTGATTTAGGTCGGGGCCGCTTGCGGAGCTTGCCGGCCTCCTTGCGGTACTTGACACCTCCAGTGTCCATCACCTGCTCCAGCAGGTCCGCCCAGCGGACCGTGATGTCGGACTTGGGTCGCTCGGTGGCCGGAGAAGGCGATTTGGACTTTCTCAGCCGGACGCCGGCCTGTTGCATAAGGACAAAGAAATGTACTTTTGAAAGAAAAAAAAATGAATGTAGTCAATGTACATATTATTTGATCACAGGCCACACTTGTGCCGCGGGTCCACACGGGGAGGGGATGTAATTAGATTGTTAAGGGAGGGACGCTATGATGATTTTTTGTGTGTGCGGCCTTCAATGATATAATTTTTTGTGCGGCCTTCAATGATATAATTTTTTTCTATATCTCCATTAATTTTGTTCAATACATTTTGACCATTTGACTATGGTGTGGCACTATTTATAGTTGTTTGTTTTGTTTTTTTTTTTTTTAACTAGGGGGGCACGGCTAACATTGACCGCTTGACCTCGTCTAGAATGGACAGCCTCACATGCCACAAGTTCAATGTTCTGTAGAGCAATGAACTGTTTTACGTAGTGAGCCTGATATGACACGTCACACACACACACATACACACAATCTATGTGTGAGGCAAGGTCAACAGGAGACTTAAACATTCATTAACCTGGTTCTGTAGATTGCAACGGTAGGCTCACCTTTGTGGGGTGGGGGGGGGGGGAGACAGGAGGAAAAGTTAACCAGGGGTGGGGTGTGGGGGCTTTATCTTATGAATGTCACGTGAAAGATTGAATTATTCAATGAAAAGTTTTGCTTGAATCAAACTGAAAAATTATGAGTTTCATATTTCACGGGTCATCTCAATCATGAGTATGTATATTCTTTAAGTGAAATTATGATGACCAACGAATGCTGCATGATACAACGATTGTGTACTACATGTGGGCAATACATAGCAATGTACCAAGGGAAATGACCAGCCTTCTAAACTGGAGTTGCTCAAGAGTGGCTTCCATTACCACACTACACATTAACACACATGTGATGTCCCCGTGAGGACGAGATAGTTAATCCCTTAAATCCTATGAGCCACTAACGGGGCGTTTTTTTTTTGTAGTGCCCTACTTTCATCCCCACCATAGCCGATGGTAGAGCAGTAGCCATGGAGGACCCACGGGAAACATAAAAGGGACTTTCACCATGACCCCTGAAAAAATTCCCTTGGCTGTCACCGGGAGATGGAACAATCGGATCGCCTGTCGAGCGCTTTACCGCACGACCATCTGCCCCCACTCACAGACAACATAGAGAAACGGATTTCGTAAAGACAAAGTGATATTATGCGACGATGACGCATCAACTGGGCACTAAATTATTTTTAAAAAGCAACAACCAAAAAAAAACATAACTTGCAAATGCAACCAAAACATATTTACATTGATATTATAAGGAAAACGACAACACAATTTACCTGCATCGACTCTGTGCTGGAGGTCACGTTGACATCATTCTGTATCCCCGAGTCGTTGCTGTTGCTGGATGTTATCTCCCCTTTATCAGCCCCGAGACTGGACGAGGACGAGTTCCTGGCGGTGGAGTTCTGGGATTCCCCGCAGTCCCTCGACCGCCGCCGCCTCCCTCCCTGCGGGCTAGACGAGAGGGTCTGGTAGATGCAGGGAGACAGCCTGTCGCTCGGGGAGGCGGGGCTGGGGACCAGAGTCCTCTCCCCTTCCGCTGATACATCCAAAACGCCCGGGGAATATGACCGCGGGGTCGAAACCTCGTCCGAGTTCTGAAATTCCTGCGAGCTGAAGTCGTACTCTGAGAAGGAGTCGCCCGAAAGACGGGAGGTACCGGCGAACCTGGCCCTGCCCGGACGAGCTACTCAGGCGACGATGGACAGCGGGACCGAAGTCAGCCGTCGGGGTCCTGTCGTTGTCCTCGTGGGCGGTGACGCTGTGCTGGAGAGA
>JAGDYQ010000037.1:1791049-1810311 GCA_021962125.1 Bulinus truncatus | reverse complement strand
TAGGAGCTTATGTGAATATGTAGAATTTTATGGGAATATGTAGGAGATTATGGGAATATGTAGGAACTTATGGGAATATGTAGGAGCTTATGGGAATATGTAGTAGCTTATGGGAATATCTGGGAGCTTATGGGAATACCTGGAAGCTTATGGGAATATGTAGGAGCTTATGGGAATATGTAGGAGCTAATGGTAATATTAGGAGCTTATGGGAATATATGGAAGCGTATGGCAATATGTAGGAGCTTATGGGAATATATGGGAGCTTATGGGAATATCTGGGATCATATAGGAATATCTGGGAGCTTATGGGAATATCGTAGAGCTTATGGGAATATGTAGGAGCTTATGGGAATATATGGGAGCTTATGGGAATATATGGGAGCTTATGGGAATATGTAGGAACTTGTGGGAATACGTAGGAGCTTATGGGAATATCTGGGAGCTTATGGGAATATCTTGGAGCTTATGGGAATATCGTGGAGCTTATGGGAATATCTTGGAGCTTATGGGAATATCTTGGAGCTTATGGGAATATCTTGGAGCTTATGGGAATATGTAGGAGCTTATGGGGATATATAGGAGCTTATGGGAATATGTAGGAGCTTTTGGGAATATCTGGGATATTTTGGGAATACCTGGAAGCTTATGGGAATATGTAGGAGCTTATGGGAATATGTAGGAGCTAATGGTAATATTAGGAGCTTATGTGATTATATGGGAGCTTATGGCAATATGTAGGAGCTTATGGGAATATCTGGGAGCTTATGGGAATATCTTGGAGCTTGTGGGAATATGTAGTAGCTTATGTGAATATGTAGGAGCTTTTGGGAATATCTGGGATATTTTGGGAATATCTGTGAGATTTTGGGAATATTTAGGATCTTATGGGAATATGTAGGAGCTTATGTGAATATGTAGGAGTTTATGTGAATATATGGGAGCTTATGATAATTTTTGGGAGCTTATGGGAATATGTTTGAGCATATGGGAATATGTAGGAGCTTATGGGAATATGTGCCAATTGATTCTACTCCTGTTTAGTATTTGGCGAATGGGACTATAGGCTTTGTGTTTATTTTCAACCAAGTAATGTCAAAATGTTACGCATCAGTAAATTATACTCCTATGGCAATATGTAGGAGCTTTTGGGAATATATGGGAGCTTATGGGAATATCTGGGATCATATAGGAATATCTGGGAGCTTATGGGAATATCGTAGAAGCTTATGGGAATATGTAGGAGCTTATGGGAATATGTAGGGGCTTATGGGAATATTAGGAGCTTATGGGAATATGGAGGAGCTTATGGGAATATGTAGTAGCTTATGGGAATATCTGGGAGCTTATGGGAATACCTGGAAGCTTATGGGAATATGTAGGAGCTTATGGGAATATCTTGGATCTTGTGGGAATATGTAGGAGCTTATGGGAATATGTAGGAGCTTTTGGGAATATCTGGGATATTTTGGGAATATCTTGGAGCTTATGGGAATATTTAGGATCTTATGGGAATATGTAAGGGCTTATGGGAATATGTAGGAGCTTATGGGAATATGTAGGAGCTATTATGAATATATGGAAGCTTATGGTAATTTTTGGGAGCTTATGGGAATATGTGGGAGCTTATGGGAATATCTGGGAGCTTATGGGATTATGTAGGAGCTTATGGGAAAATGTAGGAGCTTATGCGAATATGTAGGAGCTTATGGGAATATATGGGAGATTATGGGAATTTTCGGGAGCTCATGGGAATATGTAGGAGCTTATGGGAATATGTAGGAGCTAATGGTAATATTAGGAGCTTATGGGAATATATGGGAGCTTATGGCAATATGTAGGAGCTTATGGGAATATATGGGAGCTTATGGGAATTCCTGGGATCATATAGGAATATCTGGGAGCTTATGGGAATATCTTAGAGCTTGTGGGAATATGTAGGAGCTTATGGGAATATGTAGGAGCTTATGGGAATATATGGGAGCTTATGGGAATATGTAGGAACTTGTGGGAATACGTAGGAGCTTCTGGGAATACGTAGGAGTTTATGGGAATATCTGGGAGCTTATGGGAATATCTTGGAGCTTATGGGAATATCGTGGAGCTTATGGGAATATCTTGGAGCTTATGGGAATATCTTGGAGCTTATGGGAATATCTAGGAGCTTATGGGAATATGTTGGAGCTTATGGGAATATGTAGGAGCTTTTGGGAATATCTGGGATATTTTGGGAATATCTGGGAGCTTATGAGATTATTTAGGAGCTTATGTGAATATGTAGAAGCTTATGGGAATATGTAGGAGCTTATGGGAATATGTAGGGGCTTATGGGAATATTAGGCGCTTATGGGAATATGTAGGAGCTTATGTGAATATGTAGTAGCTTATGGGAATATCTGGGAGCTTATGGGAATATCTGGGAGCTTATGGGAATACCTGGAAGCTTATGGGAATATGTAGGAGCTTATGGGAATATGTAGGAGCTAATGGTAATATTAGGAGCTTATGGGAATATATGGGAGCTTATGGCAATATGTAGGAGCTTATGGGAATATATGGGAGCTTATGGGAATATCTGGGATCATATAGGAATATCTGGGAGCTTATGGGAATATCTTGGAGCTTGTGGGAATATGTAGGAGCTTATGGGAATATGTAGGGGCTTATGGGAATATGTAGGAGCTTATGGGAATATGTAGGAGCTTATGGGAATATGTAGTAGCTTATGGGAATATCTGGGAGCTTATGGGAATACCTGGAAGCTTATGGGAATATGTAGGAGCTTATGGGAATATATGGGAGCTTATGGGAATATCTTGGATCTTGTGGGAATATGTAGGAGCTTATGGGAATATGTAGGAGCTTTTGGGAATATCTGGGATATTTTGGGAATATCTTGGAGCTTATGGGAATATTTAGGATCTTATGGGAATATGTAAGGGCTTATGGGAATATGTAGGAGCTTATGGGAATATGTAGGAGCTATTATGAATATATGGAAGCTTATGGTAATTTTTGGGAGCTTATGGGAATATGTGGGAGCTTATGGGAATATCTGGGAGCTTATGGGATTATGTAGGAGCTTATGGGAAAATGTAGGAGCTTATGCGAATATGTAGGAGCTTATGGGAATATATGGGAGATTATGGGAATTTTCGGGAGCTCATGGGAATATACATAACT
The DNA here is from genome assembly GCA_021962125.1 of Bulinus truncatus. Taxonomy (NCBI): domain Eukaryota; kingdom Metazoa; phylum Mollusca; class Gastropoda; family Planorbidae; genus Bulinus; species Bulinus truncatus. The sequence continues at coordinate 1,807,128 of JAGDYQ010000037.1, read as the reverse complement.
CATGGGAATATGTGGAAGCTTATGGGTATATGTAGGCGCTTATGGGAATATGTAGAAGCTTATAGGAATATCTGGGAGCTTATGAGAATATCTAGGAGCTTTTGGGAATATCTGGGATATTTTGGGAATATCTGGGAGCTTATGGGATTATTTAGGAGCTTATGTGAATATGTAGAAGCTTATGGGAATATTTGGGGCTTATGGGAATATGTAGGAGCTTATGGGAATATGTAGGAACTTATGGGAATATGTAGTAGCCTATGTTAATATGTAGGCGCTAATGGGAATATGTAGGAGCTTATGGGAATATGTAGGAGCTTATGGGAATATCTGGGAGCTTATGGGAATATCTAGGAGCTTATGGGAATATCTGGGAGCTTATGGGAATACCTGGAAGCTTATGGCAATATGTAGGAGCTTGTGGGAATATGTACGAGCTTACGGGAATATGTAAGGACTTATGGGAATATGTATGAGCATATGGGAATATCTGGGAGCTTATGGGATTATGTAGGAGCTTATGGGAATATGTGGAAGCTTATGCGTATATGTAGGAGCTTATGGGAATATATGGGAGATTATGGGAATTTTCGGGAGCTCATGGGAATATGTATAACTCATGGGAATATGTGGAAGCTTATGGGTATATGTAGGCGCTTATGGGAATATGTAGAAGCTTATAGGAATATCTGGGAGCTTATGAGAATATCTGGGAGCTTATCGGAATATCTGAGAGCTTATGGGAATATTTAGGAGCTTATGGGAATATGTAGGAGCTTTTGGGAATATGTATCAGCTTATGGGAATATATGGGAGCTTATGGGAATATATGGGAGCTTATGGGAATATGTAGGAACTTGTGGGAATACGTAGGAGCTTATGGGAATATCTGGGAGCTTATGGGAATATCTGGGAGCTTATGGGAATATGTAGGAGCTTATGGGAATATGTAGGAGCTTTTGGGAATATCTGGAATATTTTGGGAATATCTGGGAGCTTATGAGATTATTTAGGAGCTTATGTGAATATGTAGAAGCTTATGGGAATATGTAGGAGCTTATGGGAATATGTAGGAGCTTATGGGAATATGTAGTAGCTTATGGGAATATCTGGGAGCTTATGGGAATACCTGGAAGCTTATGGGAATATGTAGGAGCTTATGGGAATATGTAGGAGCTAATGGTAATATTAGGAGCTTATGGGAATATATGGGAGCTTATGGCAATATGTAGGAGCTTATGGGAATATATGGGAGCTTATGGGAATATATGGGAGCTTATGGGAATATCTGGGATCATATAGGAATATCTGGGAGCTTATGGGAATATCTTAGAGCTTGTGGGAATATGTAGGAGCTTATGGGAATATATGGGAGCTTATGGGAATATCTGGGATCATATAGGAATATCTGGGAGCTTATGGGAATATCTTAGAGCTTGTGGGAATATGTAGGAGCTTATGGGAATATGTAGGAGCTTATGGGAATATATGGGAGCTTATGGGAATATATGGGAGCTTATGGGAATATGTAGGAACTTGTGGGAATACGTAGGAGCTTCTGGGAATACGTAGGAGTTTATGGGAATATCTGGGAGCTTATGGGAATATCTTAGAGCTTATGGGAATATCGAGGAGCTTATGGGAATATCTTGGAGCTTATGGGAATATCTTGGAGCTTATGGGAATATCTAGGAGCTTATGGGAATATGTTGGAGCTTATGGGAATATGTAGAAGCTTTTGGGAATATCTGGGATATTTTGGGAATATCTGGGAGCTTATGAGATTATTTAGGAGCTTATGTGAATATGTAGAAGCTTATAGGAATATGTAGGAACTTATGGGAATATGTAGGGGCTTATGGGAATATTAGGCGCTTATGGGAATATTTAGGAGCTTATGTGAATATGTAGTAGCTTATGGGAATATCTGGGAGCTTATGGGAATATCTGGGAGCTTATGGGAATACCTGGAAGCTTATGGGAATATGTAGGAGCTTATGGTAATATGTAGGAGCTAATGGTAATTTTAGGAGCTTATGGGAATATATGGGAGCTTATGGGAATATCTGGGATCATATAGGAATATCTGGGAGCTTATGGGAATATCTTGGAGCTTGTGGGAATATGTAGGAGCTTATGGGAATATGTAGGAGCTTTTGGGAATATCTGGGATATTTTGGGAATATCTTGGAGCTTATGGGAATATTTAGGATCTTATGGGAATATGTAGAATTTTATGGGAATATGTAAGGGCTCATGGGAATATTAGGAGCTTATGGGAATATATGGAAGCTTATGGTAATTTTTTGGAGCTTATGGGAATATGTGGGAGCTTATGGGAATATGTAGTAGTTTATGGGAATATGTAGGAGCTTATGTTAATATGTAGGAGCTAATGGGAATATGTAGGAGCTTATGGGAATATGTAGTAGCTTATGGGAATTTCTGGGAGCTTATGGGAAAATCTTGGAGCTTGTGGGAATATGTAGGAGCTTTTGGGAACATGTAGGAGCTTTTGGGAATATCTGGGATATTTTGGGAATATCTTGGAGCTTTTGGGAATATTTAGGATCTTATGGGAATATGTAGAATCTTATCTGAATATGTAAGGGCTTATGGGAATATTAGGAGCTTATGGGAATATGTAGGAGCTTATATGAATATATGGAAGCTTATGGTAATTTTTTGGTGCTTATGGGAATAAGTGGGAGCTTATGGGAATATGTAGTAGTTTATGGGAATATGTGGGAGCTTATGGGAATATCTGGGAGCTTATGGGAATACCTGGAAGCTTATGGGAATATGTAGGAGCTTATGGGAATATGTAGGAGCTATTGGTAATATTAGGAGCTTATGGGAATATATGGGAGCTTATGGTAATATGTAGGAGCTTATGGGAATATATGGGAGCTTATGGGAATGTCTGGGATCATATAGGAATATCTGGGAGCTTATGGGAATATCTTGGCGCTTGTGGGAATATGTAGGAGCTTATGGGAATATGTAGGATCTTTTGGGAATATCTGGGATATTTTGGGAATATCTTGGAGCTTATGGGAATATTTAGGATCTTATGGGAATATGTAGAATCTTATGGGAATATGTAAGGGCTTATGGGAATATTAGGAGCTTATGGGAATATATGGAAGCTTATGGTAATTTTTTGGAGCTTATGGGAATTTCTGGGAGCTTATGGGAATATCTGGGAGCTTATGGGAATACCTGGAATCTTATGGGAATATGTAGGAGCTTATGGGAATATGTAGGAGCTTATGGTAATATTAGGAGCTTATGGGAATATGTAGGAGGTTATGTGAATATATGGGAGCTTATGGTAATTTTTGGGAGCTTATGGGAATAAGTATGAGCATATGGAAATATGTGTGAAATTATGGGAATATGTAGGAGCTTATGGGAATATGTAGGAGCTTATGGGAATATGTAGGAGCTAATGGGAATATGTTGGAGCTTATTGGAATATGTAGAAGCTTATGTGAATATGTAGAAGCTTATGGGAATATGTAGTAGCTTATGGGAATATCTGGGAGCTTATGGGAATATCTGGAAGCTTATGGGTATATCTGGAAGCTTATGGGAATATGTAGGAGCTTTTGGGAATAAATGGGAGCATATGGGAATTGTTGGGAGCTTATGGGAATAGGTATGAGCTTATGGGAATATGTATGAGCTTTTGGGAATATATGGGAGTATATGGGAATTTTTGGGAGCTTATAAGAATGGGTATGAGCTTATGGGAATATCTGGGAGCTTATGTCAATATCTGGGAGCATATGTGAATATGTAAGAGCTTTTGGGAATAAGTGGGAGCTTTTGGGAATATGTGCCAATTGATTCTACTCCTTTTTAGTATTTGGCGAATGGGACTATATGCTTTGTGTTTATTTTTAACCAAGTAAGGTCAAAATGTTAGGCATCCATAAATTCTACTATTTTTCAATATTTGAAAGGGACTATAAGCTTTGTTTAAATTTTCTGCTATACAATGATCCATTGCCATGCATAAGTAGATTAAACTCTATGTCAATTATCGAAAAAGAGAGATAAGGAAAGAGAGAGAGAGAAACAGATCTGTATGACTTAACATGATTGCAAGGGTTAGTAGTTTTAGTAGTGTTAGTTAAATACTCAAACTAAATGGAGAGGGAGGGGGAATAAATTAATTATTAAACAAATATTTGTACAACAGAAATGGCTTACTTACCATGCTTTAATTGAATAAAAACAAAAATACTTCCCCTTCCTTACAATGGGGTAGCTAACGTTTCATTGTTCAGTGTGTGGTCAGACCATTCCCTTTTTTTTTTTAGTTTTGTTACTTGTCTGCTGATATGGTCATGGGCAAAAAATGTTGACACCAGTTTTTTTTGCCTTCTTGTCAGCTCAAATCTTTACAATAAATGGTTTCTGCAAAGGGTGCTGTCCAAGGTACCAGTCCGAGCTTCTTTTCTTTTTCTATCACATCTATATTGCACTTACATGGAGCTGACTGGTGTTTGAAATCTGCCAATAATGCAAAATATTATTTTTGGTTAGCAGAATTTGTATTGAAAAATTGAAAATAAAAAGTATATACTACCAATTATTGAAATGATTTGTAAAAAGAATGGGAGGGGGGGGGGCTATTTCCCTTGTATCAGAAAAATGTGTCCCTTGTATTATACATGGCCTGGAGGGAGCTAGCATCTCACACCGTAAGAGGACTGTCATCAGACCATCATATGTGCTCATCTGGTAGAGAACAGGCTTAAAATTAATGGAATGCTGGCTAACAGTTTCACTTAATAAATTAAATAACTTTTTTTGAAATTTAAACTGAAAATACTTCACCGTAAAAATATTTCTGTTCATGCAAGATGGTCTTTGAATGCTCAGGTACTTGTTGATTGTTGTGGTCATTTGCATCATTGCTGACTTTGGTGAAGGGTTAAATATTCTTCTGGCTAGCTCATGTATATTTAGATTTAATGGCTCTTTAAAAAGCTGCTCCAGTTTCAGTCCAAGCTTTTCTTTACTCCCATCCAATTGGTTTTTTGACTTGAAAAACCTGTCAATGAAAAAAGTTGGAGGGTTAAATATTCTTCTGGCTGGCTCATGTATATTTAGATTTAATGGCTCTTTAAAGGGCTGCCCAGGTAAATAAAAATTACAAAAACATAGCGAAATATTAAGATTGTTCAGAAAACTATTTTATACTTGACTTTGACTTTTATTTGTATTTTATTTTGAATAGCTTTATATTTACAGACCAATGGCAAGTTTTTTTTGACATAATGTCAAAAAAGCTTGCTTGGATGCAACCCCGTAGCATGCGGGGGGACAGGGAGCCGGGGCCCCTCTGCGTTTTGTCTGGCCTCCCCTGCTTATTTGTCATACTTAGTAAAATGTTTTACCTGCCCCCCCCCCCGCTATTGCTTGGCCCCTGCTGTAGAATGCCTGGCCCCTCCTGTAGAATTTTCACGCAACGGGGCTGCTTGGATGTAAAATATGATAAGTGCACTATGTCTATTTTAGACTCCTATTAAGGGTTTAGCTTTTTTTTTCCCTTAAAATATTTTAGTTTGTGTTTTTAAGGATTGCCCTTTGATTTTAGGTGTGTGCCCTTAATGCACAACAGAAAGAATTTTATGATTTGGTGCAAAGAAACACAAAATTAACAAGTTTTAGTGAGTTTTACACTTGAGTTGGATTTTTCCTTTAATTACTATATTATTGTTCAATGTCTCCAAATTTTAAAGTTTTCTAATAACTGGCTTTGCCCAATGATGAAAAATGCATGTCTCAGTGATTTCCCTATTGGTGCATTAATCCGAAATTTGTCTGGGCACAGAATGGATAAGCATTTTTAGAATATAAATAAAACTAATTTCTGCATGAAGTTTCCTTAAAATTTACAGAACTATCACGAAATTATCTGATCTTAATTTACATAAATGTCATGAATTAATATTTTAATATATACGTTTCATCTTTCAGTTTTAAAGAAAAAAAATTCATGTTCACGCTTGCTCATTATAAACACCCCTGCCCAGTAATTTCTAAAGAGACACCAATAGTGTAGCCTAGTTTTTTTGTTTAATTTGATTGTGTATGTGATTCTAGATTTTATTAGAGTGTGAGCAATCAGTCGAATGGTTAAATATTACATAATAATGTATATCATGTTGAATATTGTGTATATAACACATTACCGCAATAATTTTGTTCAGTAATTAAATTGTATTGATTCATTAAGTTTTTTTAGAGCATTTTCTATTGTCCCCGTTTTGTCTGTCCGTGTACACCCTAGATCTCAACAACCATAAGTCCTAGACCCATGATGTATATATCATTTTGTAGGTCTTGGCCTGCCATGTGTACATCAAAAGTTCATTTCGCGATAGGACCTCTGAGGGCCGGGCTTCAGGTCTCCTAAGGGGCTTATATATTATATATACACCTTGTACGTTCAATAGCCCGTTCATTTGGTGCGAAATACTGCAGCACGTAGTTTCACCAAGATTTATTAAGAAACTCATCAAATGAAATAGTAAGCTTGTGTTCTGAGTTTAATTGAAAGTATCAGAGCTATGCAACAATTGACGGAGTTTTCGGACGATTAAATGACTATAATTTCGATTGTTTTCAATTATGAGTCCTATTTCAGTAACTACAAACCACTTGTAGTTAGATTTAAGAGACAATAATTTTTTTTCAAATATAAAGAAACGTCTTTATAATTTTTTTTTACAGATATATGCATTACACAATTAAATTTATAAACATTTCCAAAATTTACAAATATTTACTGAAAGCTAACAAACGTACTGATACATAACATGAAAATGCGCTAACACGTCCTGTGTCCAGAATGGAACAGGCTTAATTGCTTGTTTTTTGTTATTCCCGTAATCAATGTTGTCTGTGGGTTTATAGACTTGGCGTCGCCCATCAACCTCTCCGGTTCAGCGGCGAATATTTTAGACTTTACCAAGTTATCCATTAAGCTTTAAGTTTTATTTGTATTCAAATTTTGTCCCAGCCTCCTTAATTATGTCTGTATATAGCTACACCGACACTTTAGATATTCTTTTTTTAAAGTAATATAAAACAACCTTTTTTTGTGTTTTTTAAAGTTTTTATGGGCTGTAACCTTCATTTAATCGTCTGCTGCGTTTAATATTTAAATTAATCACTTGCACTGAATGTGATAAATTTTGTTGCATTTGCGTGTAGGCCTATTCCTTTCAGTTGGGTATCTCATTTTAATGGACGGTTTATTTATTTTTTCAAGAAAAAATTCAATATCCGAGTATAGGTCATCTGTTGTAATGTTTTATGATTCATACAGGTACATATTGAAAAGGGCCAATAGCTATTTCATGTCATGATGTAATTTCCAGCTATATCTCCCGTGGTGCTTCCAAAGTCATTGTATATCGTCATTAGCGGGATGAAAGAATTGCACCATAAAACCAACCCATTAGTGGTTTATAGAATCCTAGAGATTGTATCTCATCCTTACACGGACTTCACAAACCCTTACACACACGCGCACACGCGCACACACACACTCTTAAACAAAGCATGGGTAATAAATATGCTTGTTCATTTCTCACCAACTAATTAAAAAAAATTGTGATGACAAATGTGAAAGATTAAACAAATATTTTGAAAGACTGGTAAACAAATAAACGTTTATCGACTGGCTTGAAAAAGAAAGAAAAGTATTCCTAGGTGATGCAAGCAGAGGTCATGGACACATGGGCGTCCTAGGAATTTTTTCAGAGGGGGGGGGGCAAAAAAACATTTTTTTATTTAACTGACAACGCCATACCGGTTTATTTCTCAATTAAATTCAAGTATAACATTATTTATATTGACATAAATAAAAGCGTTTGAATATTCAAACGTTTTGACAATAAGTCAGCGGCGTAGCGTGGGTATCGGCGGCCCAGGGCGGAAGACTATTTTGCCTCCCTCTCATTTAAGTAGCCCCCCCCTAAAAAGTAATAAAAAAGTGCCGCCCGGTGCGGACCGCACCCACCGCCCCCCCCCCAGGTACGCCACTGCAATAAGTACAAGCATGTTCCGACTTCAGTTTTTTTTTTAATTTGGCCTTCTGTAGCTTGATTTGACCTTCGAAAATGTTTTTGGCATTCAGGTTTTTTTGTGTTATCTGGCACTCTTTGTTAGTTTAAAATTTCTGCCACTGAGTGAATTTTTAAATGTATCTTTAATTAATTCAGACATTTAAAAATGTTGAATGTTTTATATATATATATATATATATATATATATATATATATATATATATATATATATATATATTGTCTAGGAAATCGACTTACCTCCTGTCAATGTTTCCGAGTTCTATGGATAAGTTGAGAGCTTTGATTATATCTGTGACAGGTCAGCTACTTTCTTTGGAGAAGTTGCAACATGTATGTTTGTATCAGTGACAGAACTGCTGAGTATTGGGAGAAATTGAAACCTTCATGTTAGGATCAGTGACAGAACTGCTGAGTATTGGGAGAAATTGAAACCTTCATGTTAGGATCAGTGACAGAACTGCTGAGTATTGGGAGAAATTGAAACCTTCATGTTAGGATCAGTGACAGAACTGCTGAGTATTGGGAGAAATTGAAACCTTCATGTTAGGGTCAGTGACAGAACTGCTTATTGGAGAATATGAGATATGGATGTTTGTATCTCAAATATACATTTGGAACTTTATAAATATTTTACCCCCAAGATTAATTTTTGCTAAGACACTCTAACGATTATTTTTAAAATCCAAAACAAAATATAACAACAAATGAAATGTAACCTAAACAATCCAGGTAGAAATATCACAACGAATAACTGAACCACACACTAAATCCACTAGTCACACTACAAGCTACACATGGTCGAAACATTATTTCGTGCAGACCGTGGACAGTGGTTTCACAAAGCCGATAAACATTTGGCGTAGAGGTTATAATCTCACGAGTTCATGGTCACTGTGTTGTATATTTCCTTGATATTGTTAATACTGATTTATCTCCAATGCAAGTTTGTCCCTTCTGCACTCTATGCTCAAAACAATTTGTTTAAATATCCAAAGATATAATAATAAAAAAATAAGAAATGTAACGTTAACAATCCAAGAAGAAAAGTCACAGGTTACAATAGACACAATCTCCACAGGTTACAATAGGCACAATCTCCACGTAACAAGGCGGGACGTTCACGTGTTACACAACACACTATCAGCTACCTGTGGTCAGCTGTGTTGTCCACTACTAATGTTGCCAAAAAGTCATTTGATGTCTTAGAGACACAGGTAAAAGTTTCAGTGGACTGTCGGGGTTTCGACTACTTCAAACATTTTAAATTGTGTAAATACGAAGACTAGCGAATACAATATGAAACGAGATGTAAATATTTTGTTTATTACTCTAGCGTGTTGTCAGAAATTTGCTTATTGAATTTTGGCTTCTTTTGTGAATAGAATCTGGCAACACTGGCTCCTACATTGACTGGTCACACTCTCTCCTCCCCTTACCCATCCTCGCCGTTCATTCAACCGTCCTAACTCTAACATTATGTGATGTAAACAACTCTTGTAAGATTACGTCCAGATATAATTTAATTTGCATGTGGTCGTACGTCTTATTGTTGTTTAACAGTGTGGAATAAGTAGGTTGATGGTTGAACAAACACACGTTAACTTTAGTACATTGATGTTCAGACTTATCTGTTACAACTGAACAAGTTAACTTTAGTACATTGATGTTCAGACTTATCTGTTACAACTCAACAAGTTAACTTTAGTGCATTGATGTTCAGACTTATCTGTTACAACTGAACAAGTTAACTTTAGTACATTGATGTTTAGACTTATCTGTTACAACTGAACAAGTTAACTTTAGTACATTGATGTTCAGACTTAACTGTTACAATTTGAACAAAAAAAAAACCCACAGTTAACTTTAGTCCACTGATGTAGAGACAACTGTTACTACTTTACACCCAGGTCACCAACAAATCCAACAGTTGTATTCAGTCTTAACTGAGCTAAACTACAAGGGACATAACTGGGTATTTTATTTAGTGAATTTGTTGTGTGTGTGTGTGTGTGTATGCCAGAGCACTCTTGAAGGAATTTTTACTGGACGACACGGAAAGGTCCCGGGGGGGGGGGGGGGTAGGAGGGTGTTTAAAAAAATGTATTTAGTGCAACGTTAGTGGCCAATTATTTAACAAGGGGGGGGGGTGTCCAGCATTTTAAAAAACCCGTGGCCACAGTAGAAGAATGAGAAACCTTCCATGACCGCATATGACTCTTCCCGGGAACGCATAATACTCTTACAGGAACAGCATAGGACTCTTCCCGGGACCGCATATGAATCATCACGGACCGCCTTATTTTATAAGGGCCGCATGCTGCCCGCAAGCCGCGAACTCGACACCTCTTGATAAAATACGCGAACACAAAAAAGTTAAAAATTAACGAATCTCTAATATGTCTGTCTGTTTATAAAGTAAAAGTTGACATTTGATTTAGTCAAAACTTGGTGTGAAACAAAGAGGAAAAAACTCATCAATGGGATCTGTTTCCGTATGGCTATCTTTATTTATCTAATGATGCTAACAATTGACAGTAATCCCCAAAAGACAAAATTCTGTGACGTCTCAGCTGGCGGTAATGTTCAGAGTCATCGGGCTTGATTTGAGTCCAGTTGACCCAGATACACACCTGACCTGGGCTCCGTTCAGACTGAGGTCAAACGTTTGGTTGACGACATTGCTGGATCTGAATAGAGTAGGCGGGAAAAATTACAGTGAGAAATACAGACAGACAGACAGCGGGTATACAGTCAGAAATACAGACAGCAGGTATACATACAGAAACACAGACAAAATATAGACAGACATCAGGTATACAGACAGAAATACAGACAACAGGCAAGCAGACAAAATACAGACAAACAGCAAGGTATACAGACAGAAATAGAGACAGAACGAACAGACATGAACTACGACCTATGACAACGCGCTAAAGCAGCAGCTCTGTGCAAATAGAACCATTTCGTAAAAACTATGACGTAACACATTTTCAAAATAATCTGAATAACGGGGGGGGGGGAATAAACAAACATTATAACATTATAACTTTATAATGTCATATTATTTTACTATTATAACTTTAGCTTTTTTTCAGGTACCGGAACGCCATCGTGTCATAAAGAAATAACACTGAAAATAGTGCGTGCAGTAAACAAGAGTCTACGGAAACAAGATAAAAATCAATGGGCCGATTCTCCCTTTATCAAAACATTCATTAATTTTACTTAATTTTCTAAAGACGCTCACCCCCTAGTTCTTTTTTTTTATGTATTAAAATAACAATACCAGTGAACGTAGAACTAAAGCAGTACCTGTAAATGCCACAGTTGTAGTCAGCGGGAAGATTCAGTTGGCTGGAGAATAACTTCTGGCTGGGAAATATAAAGGGAGTAAAACTGGTAGTTTTTGGTTGAGCTAACTCCCATGAAACTGTTTTCTGTGGAGAATGGAGAAAAAAAAATAGTAACTTCCAGGAAACATTGTGGTTTAGTTTATGTTTCTAATTCTGTTGGTACTTACTACTGATGAGGTAATAGTTTTATACCTTGGCCAGATCTTCAATGCTTTAATATCAGAGAGGCGCTTGTATGTTAGTGTGTGTGTGTTAATGAATGTGTGCAGAGGCGCAACTAGACCAAACTTTCAGGGGGGGGGGGGCAAAAAAATCACTTGTATTAAACATCATGAGATACTACTTACTTACATGTGACTAATTTTGGTCTAATCTTATAATTTTTTTTATTTCGGGGGGGGGGGGGGGCAAATGCCCCCAATGCCCCCCTAGTTGCGCCACTGAATGTGTGTGTGTGTGTGTGTTAATGAATGTGTGTGTGTGTGTGTGTGTGTTAATTAATGTGTGTGCGTGTGTTAAGTGCAAGAAGGGCCGTTTTTAGGTTTCTGGAACTTTTAGGCAGATGCTGAGAGATCTTTAGGTTTCCTATCCATAGACTCATAGAGCTTTGGATTTGCTAGGTATAGTCTCATAGAACTTTGGATTTGTTAGGTATAGTCTCATAGAACTTTGGATTTGTTAGGTATAGTCTCATAGAACATAAAGGTCCCTAGGCAGATACTCAGAGATCTTGGTGTTTCCTAGGTAAAAGTTACCAGAACGAGGCTCTCATAGCATGTAATGTGATACTAGCTTTACTGTAACAGGACCCTACACAAGTATAACGTACTTGTGGTCATACATATTGCTTACATTTGTATTTCATTCACATTAGTATTTATTATGGAAAAAAAATACACATAATGATATTCATCACGAAAGAATATCTTGACATAATAATAAATCGTACGGACACTTACATTTGTTATTTCAATTGATGTACAATAGATCAATGTAACAGTCCCTGCAACTATTTTTGAGGGTACAACTGCAGACGTGTTCTGTCTCTCTGTCGCAACTGTTGATTAGTTGAGAATGTATATATATATATATATATATATATATATATATACAGTGGATTCCGCTTAATTGGGACACCGCTTAATTGGGACAGCCGCTTATTTGGGACAAATCTCAAAGAAACCAAACCAAGAAGCCAATAGTAAATGTGTTTGTTTAACTGGGACAGCCGCTTAATTGGGACAAAAAGCCTCGGTCCCGATGTGTCCCAATAAAGCGGAATCGACTGTATATATATATATATACATACATATATATATATATATATATATATATATATATATATATATATATATATTTATAGGAAGAGAGGGAGGTAAAAAAAATCATACAACTATTGTGATATGTTTGATAATGTGGTTACTAGTGCATGTTTTTGATTTATTTACTTTTTAATGATTTTTTTTAATTCTCATGTTTTGGTAAAAAAAAAAAAAAAGAAAAAAAGAAATTCAATTGGTGTACATTAGGGCAAGTGGGACGGATGGCCGAGTGGTGTAGATACTCGACTGTCAACCTGAGAGTCCTGGGTTCGATCCTCGGTGAGGCCCGTGGAATTTTTCCAGGTGAAATTAGGTGCAAAGTCGTCCCACAAGTCCACCCAGCTTAAAATGGGTACCTGACTTAAGTTGAGGAAGTAAAGGCGTTGTGCTAACCACACAATCCCTTCATATGCCGAGGTTATAGAAACAGTTGAATTCTACACTTCATCTGCCCCGATGGCCCGTTAGGGCTAAGAAGGGAACTTTACTTACATTAGAACAATAGTGAGCAGCGAAAGTGGAATCAATAACAAAAATTACATTCAATAAATACTAAACTATCCATGAAATGGTTGATATTTGATCTGATAATTTTGTAAGTTAAACATGTCTAACGTTTCAGACTGAACGATTCACAGTTCGGGGTCAAAATGAGATCACATATGACTAATTTCTTTTATGATCAATATTAGGGATGTGACGGAGCTGATGAAAATCCGCATCCGTCGGATTCAAATGCAGATTCGGATTTGGGTCAACACTTGGCTAAAAGGGAGTATACCAAGGTGTCAGTCCCGCATATCCATTCCGAGGTTTAGAAATCTCGGATGAAAACAGTGTTTGGCGTGAGGGGGTGTATCTAAAATACGTTCATGATCATAATCTATGGACAGCTGAGTAACGGTCCAAGAGTTTAGTTACGATTTCTACGGCCGTGTTTGATCTGAAAACGGTAATTTTTCGAATCCGATGATTTTTTTTTTAAATCCTTCGGATTCAAATTTGCTCAAAAATCGTCGAAGTTCGAATGTCGTCGGATTCGAATTCGAACTTCGTCACATCCCTAATCAATATCACTTCTCCATCACATGACACACCACCACCACATACTCCACCATCACACATTTTACCATCACACACCCACCATTTCACAATTCAACATCACATGCCATTCCACCATCACACACTCCACCATCACACACTCCACTATCAAACATTCACTGTCACACACTCCACCATCACACAACACACTCCACTTTCAAACATTTCACCATCACACACTCCACCATCACATACTCTATCATCACATACCCACACAACCATCACAAATTCTACTCACTTGTCATTGTACCGTTGGCTTCCGCAACCATCTCTGGACCTTCAGGTGTGGCCGGAATGTAGCACGCATAACGTTTGACATCTTGACATTTCACAGGGGAGACACGAAGTGCGAAAATTTTCACTGGACGTGAGACATCCCTGATGGAGTATTTGTTCATAAATATAAATATCTTAAACTTGTATCTATCAATATCTCAAACTTGAATTTATCAATATCTTAAACTTGTATCTATCAATATCTCAAACTTGAATTTATCAATATCTCAAACTTGTATTTATCAATATCTCAAACTTGAATTTATCAATATCTCAAAGTTGAATTTATCAATATCTCAAACTTGTAATTATCAATAACTCAAACTTGAATTTATCAATATCTTAAACTTGTATCTATCAATATCTCAAACTTGAATTTATCAATATCTCAAACTTGTATTTATCAATATCTCAAACTTGAATTTATCAATATCTCAAAGTTGAATTTATCAATATCTCAAACTTGTAATTATCAATAACTCAAACTTGAATTTATCAATATCTTAAACTTGTATCTATCAATATCTCAAACTTGAATTTATCAATATCTCAAACTTGTATTTATCAATAACTCAAACTTGAATTTATCAATATCTTAAACTTGTATCTATCAATATCTCAAACTTGGATTTATCAATATCTCAAACTTGTATTTATCAATATCTCAAAGTTGAATTTATCAATATCTCAAACTTGTAATTATCAATATCTTAAACTTGTATCTATCAATATCTCAAAGTTGAATTTATCAATATCTTAAACTTGTATCTATCAATATCTCAAACTTGTATTTATCAATATACTAAACTAAAAAAAATGTATGAAAGAAAGAAAGAGCAAAACCAATTACTGCACATCTCGTTAGGGCAGTCCGACCATATTCAAATGACAACAGAATTCAAGCTGCCCTGGTTAAGCCCCAGCCCGGGGGGTAGGGCAAACTTATCGAACCACGGGACCTTAAGGGTTATTAAATTTGACCAAATGCCAGCCCAAAGGGGAAAGATAAATTGAAGTGAATATTTAAAAAATAACGCCATTGTTTTGACGTCATTGATGTGAGGTCATTGGTGTGAACGGATGGAGAGAGGAGCAGAGCGGATCAAACAGCTGGACGGGACGTACTTGGCCCGCGGGGGTTTGGGGGGGGGGGGGGGGATCGTAGTTTGCCTACACCCTGCACTAGCCTATATATCCGTAATATCAGATGCGACGTGGGTCACTCACTGCTTAGCTATGAAGGTCGACTTGTCCAGCGTCTCATTCAAACTGACCGTGTAGCTCCCGTCCATGCTTCGCTGGAAGACGACCATCGGCGTCGGTGGTGAGTTCAGAGGTTCAGTTCGAAATATGATGAGCACGGGTGGAGGGGTGGGGTCACTATATGAGCAGGCGAGTATAGCGGCGCCCGTCAGAGGGAGTGGCGGCAAGGAAATCAGTAGTTCTGTGGAGGAATTGTGGGGAATATAAACAAAGAATTGTTAGATCTTCATTGAACGTTTGGTTATACTTTTTAAAAAAATATTAAAGTGTTATGTTTCTTTATATTGTGCAGGGGCGCAACCAGTATGTTGAAGTTGGTAGGGTCCAAAATATTAGGGAAGATAAAAATTTGTATGTCTGCCCCCCAAATTTTGGTAGGGTCGAAAACCAGTGGCTTGATTTTTGGTAGGGTCCGGACCCGCACTAGCCGTACATCGGTTGCACTCATGATATTGTGTATAAATCTGCTGGTGTGTGTGTGTGTGTGTGTTTGAGTGTGTATGTGTGCGTGCGCGCGCGTGTGTGTGTGTGTGTGTGTGTTCTACATGTATTGGCGCTCTCCTGTATTATTTTCATGGTGTTGTACAGCTCCATGCTTCTCAGTAGGTCGCACGCCTACGTCAAGGGGTCAGGGAAAGGGCGACGCAGGGGGG
>JAGDYQ010000037.1:1596300-1790549 GCA_021962125.1 Bulinus truncatus | reverse complement strand
ACTTATGGGAATATCTGGGAGTTTATGGCAATATCTGAGAGTTTATGGGAATATGTAGGAGATTATGTGAATATTAGGAGCTTATGGGAATATGTAGGAGCTTATGGGAATATGCAAGAGCTTATGGGAATATGCGTGAGCTTATGGGAATATGCGGGAGCTTATCGTAATATGCGGGAGCATATCGGAATATGTGGGAGCTTATAGGAATATGTGGGAACTTATGGGAATATTTGGGAGCTTATGGGAATATGTAGGAGCTTATGGGAGTATGTAGGAAATTATTGACATATGTAGGAACTTATGGGAATATTAGGAACTTATGGGAATATGTAGGACTTATGGGAATATCTGGGAGCTTATGGCAATATCTGAGAGTTTATGGGAATATGTAGGAGATTATGTGAATATTAGGAGCTTATGGGAATATGTAGGAGCTTATGGGAATATGCAGGAGCTTATGGGAATATGCGTGAGCTTATGGGAAGATGCGGGAGCTTATCGTAATATGTGGGAACTTATGGGAATATTTGGGAGCTTATGGGAATATTAGGAGCTTATGGGAATATGTAGGAGCTTATGAGAATATGTAGGAGCTTATGTGAATATATGAGAGCTTATGGTAATTTTTGGGAGCTAATGAGAATATGTATGAGCATATGGGAATATGTGGGAGCATATGGGAATATGTGGTAGCTTATGGGAATATGTAGGAGCTTATGGGAATATGTAGGAGCATATGGGAATATGTAGGAGCTTATGGGAATATGTAGGAGCTTATGGGAATATATAGGAGCTTATGGGAATATGTTAAGCTTATGGGAATATGTAGGAGCTTCTGGGAATATCTGGGAGCATAGGGCAATATCTGGGAGCTTATGTGAATATGTAGGAGCTTTTGGGAATAAGTGGGAGCTTATGGGAATATGTGCCAATTGATTCTACTCCTGTTTAGTATTTGGCGAATGGGACCAAAGGCTTTGTGTTTATTTCCAACCAAGTAAGGTCAAAATTTTACGCATCAGTAAATTCTACTCCTATTTCTCAATATTTGAAAGGGACTATAAGCTTCGTTTAAATTTTCTGCTATACAATGATCAATTGCATTGCATAAGTAGATTCAACTCTATGTCAATTATCGAAAAAGAGAGATAAAGAAAGAGAGAGAGAGATAGATAGAGAGAGAGAGAGAGAGAGAGAGAGAGAGAGAGGAGAGAGTGAGTGAGAGAGAGAGAGAGATAGATAGAGAGAGAGAGAGAGAGAGAGAGAGAGAGAGGAGAGAGTGAGTGAGAGAGAGAGAAAGAGAGCTGTATTACTTAACATGATTGCAATGGTTAGTAGTTTTAGTAGTGTTAGTTAAATACTCAAACTAAATGGGGGAGGGAGGGGGAATAAATTAATTATTAAAAAAATATTTGTACAACAGAAATGACTTACTTACCATGCTTAATTGAAATGATTTTTAAAAAGAATGGGAGGGGGGGGGGCTATTTACCTATTCCCCTTGTATTCAGAAAAGTGTGTCCCTTGTTTTATACATCGCCAGGAGGGCGCTAGCATCTCACACCATATGGGGACTGTCATCAGACCATCATAAGTGCTCATCTGGTAGAGAACAGGCTGAAAATTAATGGAAGGCTGGCTAACAGTTTAATTTAATAAATTAAATACATTTTTTTTCAACTGAAAATACTTCACCGTAAATATTTCTGTTCATGCAAGATGGTCTTGAAATGCTCAGGTACTTGTTGATTGTTGTGGTCATTAGCATCTTTGCTGGCATTGGTGGAGGGCTAAATATTCTTCTGGCTGGCTCATATATATTTAGATTTAATGGCTCTTTAAAGGGCTGCCCAGGTAAATAAAAATCACAAAAACATAGCGAAACATTAAGAATTTTCAGAAAATTATTTTATTCTTTACTTTGACTGTTTATTTGTATTTTATTTTGAATAGCTTTAAATTTACAGACCAATGGCAAGTTTTTGACATAATGTCAAAAAAAGCTTGCTTGGATCTAAAATATGATAAGTGCACTATGTCTATTTTAGACTCCTATTACGGGTTTTGCTTTTTTTTTTCCCTCAAAATATTTTAGTTTAGATAAACCACTGGAACATGTTTTGTGTTTTTAAGGATTGCCCTTTGATTTTAGGTTAGTGCCCTTAATGTACAACAGAAAGAATTTATGATTTCGTGCAAAGAAACACAAAATTAACATGTTTTAGTGAGTTTTACACTTGAGTTGTCCCCGTTTTGTCTGTCTGTCTGTCATCACCCTAGATCTCAACAACATAAGTCCTAGACCCATGATGTATATATCATTTTGTAGGTCTTGGCCTGCCAAGAAATGACTTTTTTCATTTCGCGATCTGACCTCTGAGGGCCGTAAAAGGGGGCTTAGTACCGTTTTTTACTATATAAGCTATATTAATAAAGGAGCGCCTATATCTCAGCAACTATAAGTCCTAGACCCATGAGGTATATATCATTTTGTAGGTCTTGGCCTGCCATGTGTACATCAAAAGTTCATTTTGCGATAGGATCTCTGAGGGCCGGGCTTCAGGGCTCCTAAGGGCTCCTATATTATATATACACCTTGTACGTTCAATAACCCATTCATTTGGTGCGAAATACTGCAGCACGTAGTTTCACCAAGATTTATTAAGAAACTCATCAAATGAAATAGTAAGCTTGTGTTCTGAGTTTAATTGAAAGTATCAGAGCTATGCAAAAATTGACGGAGTTTTCGGACGATTAAATGACTATAATTTCGAATGTTTTCAATTATGAGTCCTATTTCAGTAACCACAAACCACTTGTAGTTAGATTTAAGAGACAATAATTTTTTTTCAAATATAAAGAAACGTCTTTATAATTTTTTTTTTACAGATATATGCATTACACAATTGAATTTATAAACATTTCCAAACGTACTGATACATAACACGAAAATGCGCTAACACGTCCTGTGTCCAGAATGGAACAGGCTTAATTACTTATGACTAAATTATTGTTTAATATCTCCAAATTTTAAAGTTTTCTAATAACTGACTTTGCCCAATGATGAAAAATGCATGTCTCAGTGATTTCCCTATTGGTGCATTAATCCAAATTTTGTTTAGGCACAGAATTGATAAACATTTTTTAGAATTTAAATAAAACTAAATTCTGCATGAAGTTTCCTTATAATTTACAGAACTGTCATGAAATTATCCGATCTTAATTTACAGAAATGTCATGAATTAATATTTTAATATTAACGTTTCATCTTTCAGTTGAAAAAAAAAAATTCATGTTCACACTTGCTCATTATAAACGTCCAGGCCCGTAGCCAGGTCAAAGTAAGCAGGGGGGCACCAATACCCAGCAAGGGGGCACCTTCTCATTTTAGTTACTTTTTCTTTATTTTTTCCTCTTTTTCTTCTTTTTAAGGTGGGGGTGGGGTACTCCACACCTAGCCGGGGGGGGGGGGGCACGGCTCCCCAGTGCCCCCCCTTGGCTACGGGGCGGTAAACGCCCCTGCCTAGTAATTTCTAAAGAGACACCAATAGTGTAGCCTAGCTGTTTTTTTTTAAATTTGATTGTGTACGTGATTCTAGCTTTTATTAGATTGTGTACGTGATTCTAGCTTTTATTAGAGTGTGTACGTGACTCTAGCTTTTATTAGATTGTGTACGTGATTCTAGCTTTTAATAGATTGTGTACGTGATTCTAGCTTTTATTAGATTGTGTGCGTGATTCTAGCTTTTATTAGAGTGTGTACGTGATTCTAGCTTTTATTAGAGTGTGTACGTGATTCTAGCTTTTATTAGATTGTGTACGTGATTCTAGCTTTTATTAGATTGTGTGCGTGATTCTAGCTTTTATTAGATTGTGTACGTGATTCTAGCTTTTATTAGATTGTGTACGTGTTTCTAGCTTTTATTAGATTGTGTACGTGATTCTAGCTTTTATTAGAGTGTGAGCAATCGGTCGAATGGTCAAACATTATATAATAATTTATGTCAGGTTGAATATTGTTTATATAACACATGACCTCAATCATTTTGTTCAGTGATTAAATTGTATTGATTCATTAAGTTTTTGTTGTTTTTTATTCCCGTAATCCATGTTGTCTGTGGGTCTATAGACTTGGCGACGCCCATCACCTCTCCGGTTCAGCGGCGAATATTTTAGACTTTACCAAGCTATCCATTAAGCTTTAAGTTTTATTTGTATTCAAATTTTGTCCCAACCTCCTTAATTATGTCTATATATATATAGCTACACCGACACTTTAGATATTCTTTTTTAAAAGTAATACAAAACAACCCTTTTTATTGTTTTTAAAGTTTTTATGGGCTGTAACCTTAATTTAATCGTCTGCTGCGTTTAACATTTAAATTAATCACTTGCACTGAATGGGATAAATTTTGTGTAGGCTATTTCTTTCAGTTGGGTATCTCATTTTAATGTACTGCTTTTTATTTTTTCAAGAAAGTATTCAATATTCGAGTATAGGTCATCTGTTGAAATGTTTTATGATTCATACAAGTACGTATTGGTGAGGACCAATAGCTATTTCAGGTCATGATGTAAGTTCCAGCTATATCTCCCGTGGTGCTTCCATAGTCATTGCACTATCGTCATTAGCGGGATGAAAGAGTTGCACCATAAAACCAACCCATTAGTGGTTTATAGAATCCTAGAGATTGTATCTCATCCTTACACGGACTTTACAAACCCTTACACACACGCACACACACACACTTTTAAACAGAAGACAAAGCATGGGTAATAAATATGCTTGTTCATTTCTCATCAACTATTAAAAAAAATTGTGATGACAAATGTGACAGATTAAACAAATATTTTGAAAGACTGGTAAACAAATAAACGTTTATCGACTGGCTAGAAAAAAAAAAGAAAAATATTGATAGTAGATGCAAGCAGAGGTCATGGGCACATGGGCGTCCTAGGAACTTTTCCAGAGGAAAAACATTTTTTAATGTAACTGACAACGCCATACAGGTTTATTTCTCAATTAAATTCAAGTTAAGTATAACATTATTTATATTGACATAAATAAATACATTTGAATATTCAAAAATTTTGACAATAACTACAAGCATGTTCCGAGTTTAATTTTTTTTTTTAATTTGGCCTTCTGTAGCTTGATTTGACCTTCGAAAATGTTTTTGGCGTTCAGGTTTTTTTGTTATCTGGCACTCTTGTTAGTTTAAAATTTCTGCCACTGAGTGAATTTTTAAATGTATCTTTAATTAATTCAGACATTTAAAAATAAATGAATATAAAAAGATGGATATGAGAATTTTTTTTACAGGCTCAATAAATGTAGACTCTACATTGTAGAGCAATCGCGGGATTCCGAAAAGCAAATTAGGGCGACTGCAGCATCTGACTTATTGAGAAAAACAGTACAAGTTCAAAAGCCAGACACAACTGAAGCAACTTTTCTAATTGGGAGGTATGTCTTGACATACGACCTTTCAAATGAGTTGAAATTGCTGATCCGTGATTGTTGGACCCCTGATAAAGTATGATTTTTAGAGATGACGGTGTTGGGAAACAGAGATTTTAGATATGCTTGGTTATCAAACTATTCACCGTGGGTTGTATACTCGCAAATGTTTAAAGGTGCCTTTTGCAAATATTGCCTGTTGTTTCCGAAAAAAGTAATTCCAGGAGTTGAGGGGTCATTTGTCATCAAACCATGCACAAAATTTTAAGATTTCAACGAATATGCACGTAGCCACATGCAAAAAGCACGTGGCACAAAGGCTCTCAATAAGTATGCAAGCTATTTTGTTGCATTATTGGAAGCAAAAGTAGTTTCTATAGATGTGCAGTTGAACTCATCATTTAGAAGACGAATTCAAGAAAATTGTAACAAACTGGGTCCCATCATTTCTACAATCCTTTTTTGCGGCATGCATGATTTGGCACTTCGTGGAAAAGAATCAAATTCTGGTAATTTTTATGACCAGTTAGAATTTCGTGTTGAATCTGGAGATGAAGTTCTTGGTAATCATTTGTCAATTGGACCTTGTAGTGCTAAGTATATCTCGGCAACTACACAAAACACTATAATCGAAACTTGTGGGTCTCTCTTGCGTGAAGACGTTGTTCGTGAAGCAAATAATTCAGTTGCATTTTCTATACTTGCCGACGAGACAACATACATTTCAGGCATTTAGCAGATGTCACTTGGTGTTAGATTTGTCAAAGAACACCATCATTACAAATTTATTAGAATTTGGATTAGATATGACAAATCTTGTTAGTCGAGGATAAGACGGATGTTCTGCAATGGCAGGTAAAGAAGGAGGAGTCCAAGTAATAATTCGAAAAAAACAACCCAAATGCAGCATTTGTATATTGAAGTTCACATAAACTAAATCTTGTGAACAATTTAAATAATGGGAATGCTGTACGAAACACAATAGGAACAATTAAGTCAATTATAGTGTTGTTTTTTTTTGAGAAAGTAATCAGCGAAGAAAACTAATTCCAAATGTTCCTTTGCTTTGTGAAACTAGATGGACTCTTAAATATAAAAGCTTGCGGAATTTTGCTGAAAATGTGACAGAAATTGTTAAACAACTGGAATATTTAGAACAATCTGGAAAAAGCAAGTAAGTTGCACATCAGTTACTTTGTGCTGTAAGAGGTTAGGTTCGGGGTACAATTGTTGTTTGTTTAGTTATACAAAAATATTCATCAAAGCTAGAAGCTGTGACCCCAAAATTGCAGTCATTGCACTTAGATTTACTAGCAGTACAAACATACATTGAAGAATTGTTGACTATATAGTCTGTTGATCGACAAAATTGAGATGAGAGGTGTAAGGAAATTTTTAGTTACAAAAGGTGTTGCAGATGACATTGGCGTCGACATTCAACCTGCACGAAAAGTTGGAAGACAAATGAACAGGGAAAATCCAAAAGTTGAGGATTATTTTAGAATGACTGTTTTACGCCCTACCTTGATTCTATTATATCATCTGGAAACTCGTTTTTGTGTAGACAATAAATCAGCATTTTTCCCTTTTTGATGACAAAACTAGAAAGACTCGCATTTAAGGATCAAGCCGGGGCTATTGTTCAATATTACGCATTTGACAATTTAATCTAGGAGAGTGAAACTTTGTATGATATATGAAAATGTAAAACTAGTAAAGGGGGGGGGAGAGAAACATTGACTCTATGTGAGATTTTAGATGAAACAAATTTTTTCCCCATGTTTAAGATGGCTTTTTTTTTACAGCATTGGCTCTTCCAGTAACAACATGCACAATCGCGAGATCATTTAGCACCCTAAGACGAGTAAAAACGTGGCTACACTCAACAACTGGTGATGATCGTTTATCTGGTCTTTGTATGATGAGCATCCACAGAAAAAGATTATCTCAAAACAAGATATAATTTTTTTTTTATGTTTGATATATTACATTGTCTTCTATGTAATAAATTTTCAGGATATTTAGTTCAGTTTTATTGTAACAACTTTATGATATTTTTCCAAAATGTAGGGGGGGGGGAATGCCTTGAATACGCCCATGCACGGGCATATAACAGTTATATATTTTTTTGGAATGGAAAGGATGTAGTTAAACAGAGGAAAGTATCAATGCATGTCTAGTGAGGGAGTTTGGGCCCATCCGAAATCGGGGCCGGCAGATAAATCCGCCTTTGTTTCTACCACTATGCAAAGTTCAATGCACTGCCCAGAGTCCATGCTATTGTAATAATACAATAATTTATCACAGGCCAGACAAGAGCCCAGATGAGCCCTGGTTTTTTAAATGGTGTCTTGGCTCTACAGACACGATTCTTTTTCGTTTATTTCTAACGAAGGTAGGGTAGCATATACAAATACTCTTCTAATAAAACTTCTTATGTATTTGGGGGACATCGAGCAAGGACTTTCAAGAGATTTTTGGGGCCCCAGGCCATCAGATGTAATAGAAATTAATTCTCGAAGTTGGCCCGTAATACATGGGTGCCCTAGTAGGTCGGCTAATTCGCTTTTCCAATTAGAAGGGCTCAGTTAATAAATAGGTCAAAGTACAGTAAGTGTTATATGTAATAATAAACTAATTATAATCAATTTATAGGACCAGGTTTATTTATTTTGTTTTTTAATCTGTTACAAGCCACAATATTCTGACGTCTATGTTCAACACGATATAGAACAATAGTATAATAATAATACATTTATTCCATCTGAATCTTTTCGTGAATTATCATTAATTTTTATTTTGTTATTTGTATCCATAGCTTTTAGTCAGTGTCGTACTTGTATTAGTTGCCCCAGGGGCGGACTCTGAAAATACAGTTCCCCATCTAACCACGCCACCCCTCGTAGTTAATAAGCCTCTACTATTTACAGTACCCTACATCAAGACTTGTACAAACTAGTTCACCTGTACACATTTCTACTATCTGCAGTACCCGACATCACGACTTGAACAAACTAGCTCACATGTACACATTTCCAGAATCACACCCACTCAACGAGTTCGACGAACTCTTCCTGTCAACAATTAGCCACCTGATTTATCTCCCCCCCCTGACCTTTCATACTATGGCCATACACAGCACACAAACATAAGGTCATGAGGAGGGGTGGGGGGTGGGGGTGCAATATTGAACATTTACGACAATCCTACAGTAAATCGAATCAGCGAAAAAATAATCAGACAAAAGGCAAACACGTTGACAACGAAAACAAATATATGACCCAATGTTGAACTGGATGCATAAGAATGTATATATATGTATACTATGCAACTTTTTCTCAAAAAAGTAAATTATAAAAAAAAATGTATTTAATATTTCCAAAAAAAAATTGGACGTTTGTTTGAAACACACTCATTAACATTTGTACAAAGTTATTTTATGATATCTACAATAGATTTTAAAAATTGGTTCTTTGAAAATTTTTGAAAATATGTCTTAAAATTACACTTTTTTACCCAAAAAAGTCACAAAATACATTTTTAATTAAAACTTTTTTTAATATTTTTTTTTATTTCTTTGTTCAGTAATTGGTATGTTGTATGCATGTGCCAAAAATGGCTAGTGTAGCTTAAAAAATAAAAAAAAAATAGAAAAAACAACTAGCAGAAACCTTAAATGGCTCATGGACCACCTTAATTATGCTAAAAATTGACAGTAATCCCCCAAAAGACAAACTTCTGTGACGTCTCAACTGGCGGTAATGTTCAGAGTCATCGGGCTTGATTTGAGTCCAGTTGACCCAGATACACACCTGACCTGGGCTCCGTTCAGACTGAGGTCAAACGTTTGGTTGACGACATTACTGGATCTGAATGGAGTAGGCGGGGAAAAATTACAGTGAGAAATACAGACAGACAGACAGCGGGTATACAGACAGAAACACAAACAAAATAAAAACAGACGTCAGGTATACAGACAGAAATACAGTCAACGGGCATACAGACAAAATACAGACAGACAGCAAGGTATACAGACAGAAATAGAGACAGACAGAACAGACATGAACTACGACCTATGACAACGCGCTATGACGTAACACATTTTCAAAATCAACTGAATAACGGGGGGGGGGAATAAACAAACATTATAACATTATAACTTTATAATGTCATATTATTTTACTATTATAACTTTATAATGTCATATTATTTTACTATTATAACTTTATAATGTCATATTATTTTACTATTATAACTTTAGCTTTTTTTCAGGTACCGGAACGCCATCATGTCATAAAGAAATAACACTGAAAATAGTGCGTGCAGTAAACAAGAGTCTACGGAAAAAAGATATAAATCAACGGCCAAATCTTTATCAAAACATTCATTAATTTTACTTAATTTTCTAAAGACGCTCACCCCTAGTTCTTTTTTTATGTATTAAAATAACAATACCAGTGAACGTAGAACTAAAGCAATACCTGTAAATGCCACAGTTATAGTCAGCGGGAAGATTCAATTGACTAGAGAATAACTTCTGGCTGGGAAATATAAAGGGAGTAAAACTGGTAGTTTTTGGTTGAGCTAACTCCCATGAAACTGTTTTCTGTGGAGAATGGACAAAAAAAAAATAAATAGTAACTTCCAGGAAACATTGTGGTTTCGTTTATGTTACTAATTCTATTGGTACTATTGATGAGGTAATAGTTTTATACCTTGGCCAGATCTTCAATGCCTTTAATATCAGAGAGGCGCTTGTATGTTAGTGTGTGTGTGTGTGTGTGTTAATGAATGTGTGCAGAGGCGCAACTAGACCAAACTTTCAGGGGGGGGGGCAAAAAAAATCACTTGTATTAAACATCATGAGATACAACTTACTTACATGTGACTAATTTTGGTCTAATCTTATAATTTTTTTTATTATGCCCCCAATGCCCCCCCCCCTAGTTGCGCCACTGAATGTGTGTGTGTGTGTTAATGAATGTGTGTGTGCGTGTGTTAAGTGCAAGAAGGGCCGTTGTTAGGTTTCTGGAAGTTCTAGGCAGATGCTCAGAGATCTTTAGGTTTCCTATCCATAGACTCATAGAACTTTGGATTGGCTAGGTATAGACTCATAGAACTTTGGATTTGATGGGTATAGTCTCAAAGAACTTTGGATTTGATGGGTATAGTCTCAAAGAACTTTGGATTGGCTAGGTATAGACTCATAGAACTTTGGATTTGATGGGTATAGTCTCAAAGAACTTTGGATTTGATGGGTATAGTCTCAAAGAACTTTGGATTGGCTAGGTATAGACTCATAGAACTTTGGATTTGATAGGTATCGTCTCATAGAACATAAAGGTCCCTAGGAAGATACTCAGAGATCTTAGTGTTTCCTAGGTAAAAGTTACCAGATCGAGGATCTCATAGCATGTAATGTGATACTAGTTTTACTGTAACAGGACCCTACACAAGTATAACGTACTTGTGGTCATTCATATTGCTTATATTTGTATTTCATTCACATTATTGTTTATTATGGAAACAAGCAATTAAGCCTGTTCCATTCTGGACACAGGACGTGTTAGCGCATTTTCGTGTTATGTATCAGTACGTTTGTTAGCTTTCAGTAAATATTTGTAAATTTTGTAAATGTTTATAAATTCAATTGTGTAATGCATATATCTGTAAAAAAAAAATTATAAAGACGTTTTTTTATATTTGAAAAAAAATTATTTTCTCTTAAATCTAACTACAAGTGGTTTGTGGTTACTGAAATAGGACTCATAATTGAAAACATTCGAAATTATAGTCATTTAATCGTCCGAAAACTCCGTCAATTGTTGCATAGCTCTGATACTTTCAATTAAACTCAGAACACAAGCTTACTATTTCATTTGATGAGTTTCTTAATAAATCTTGGTGAAACTACGTGCTGCAGTATTTCGCACCAAATGAATGGGTTATTGAACGTACAAGGTGTATATATAATATATAAGCCCCTTAGGAGCCCTGAAGCCCGGCCCTCAGAGGTCCTATCGCAAAATGAACTTTTGATGTACACATGGCAGGCCAAGACCTACAAAATGATATATACATCATGGATCTAGGACTTATGGTTGCTGAGATATAGGGCGCTCCTTTATTAATATAGCTTATATAGTAAAAAAAACGGTACTAAGGCCCCTTTTACGGCCCTCAGAAGTCAGATCGCGAAATGAACTTTTGCTGCACACATGGCAGGCCAAGACCTACAAAATGATATATACATCATGGGTCTAGGACTTATGGTTGTTGAGATCTAGGGTGATGACAGACAGACAGACAGACAAAACGGGGACAATAGAGCATTTTCTAATAGAGCATTTTTTTTAGAAAATGCTCTAAAAATACAAATAATGATAGTCATCACGAAAGAATATCTTGACATAATAATAAATCGTACGGACACTTACATTTGCTATTTCAATTGATGTGCAGTAGACCAGTGTAACAGTACCTGCAACTATTTTTGAGGGTACAACTGCTGACGTGTTCTGTCTCTCTGTCGAAACTGTTGATTAGTTGAGAATTTATATATATATATATATATATATATATATATATATATATATATATATATATATATATATATAGGAAGAGAGGGAGGGAAGAAAAATCATACAACTACTGTGATATGTTTGATAATGTGGTTACTAGTACATGTTTTTGATTTATTTACTTTTCAATGATTTTTTTTAATTCTCATGTTTTGGTAAAAAAAAAAAAAAGAAATTCAATTGGTGTACATTAGAACAATAGTGAGCAGCGAAACTGGAATCAATAACAAAAATTACATTCAATAAATATGTTTACTAAACTATCCATGAAATCGTTGATATATGATCTGATAATTTTGTAAGTTAAACATCTCTAACGTTTCAGACTGAACGATTCACAGTTTGGGGTTAAAATGAGATAACATATGATTAATTTCTTTTATGATCAATATCAGGGATGTGACGGAGCTGATGAAAATCCGCATCCGTCGGATTCGGATTTGGCAAATATAAATCCGTCGGATTCGAATGCAGATTCGGATTTGGGTCAACACTTGGCTAAAAGGGAGATACCAAGGTGTCAGTCCCGCATATTCATTCCGAGGTTTAGAAAGCTGGATGAAAACAATGTATGGCGTGAGGTAGTGTTGTTTTCGTTGACGAAAACTAAAACTAAAACCTTCGTTGACGAAAATGTTGACTTTTCGTCAACGAGAACTAAAACTAAAACTAAAATTAGAAGCAAGACTAAAACTAGACGAAAACTGAAATTATTACAGAAAAGACGAAATAAAAACTGAAACTAAAATATAGTGTTGCTTTCGTTCACGAAAACTAAAACTAAAACCTTCGTTAACGAAAATGTTGACTTTTCGTCAAGGAGAACTAAAACTAAAATTAGAAGCAAGACTAAAACTAGATGAAAACTAAAATTATTACAGGAAAAACGAAATAAAAACTGAAACTAAAATATGACCTGGGACTAAAACAACACTAGCGTGAGGAGTGTATCTAAAATACGTTCATGACCAAACATGACGTCTAATCTATGGACAGCTGAGTAACGGTCCAAGAGTTTAGTTTTATCTGTTTTCTTTATTTCGGGTTTTCGGAAGTCTCTAGGTTTTTAAATTTTAGTTACGATTTCTACGGCCGTGTTTGATCTGAAAACGGTAATTTTTCAAATTCGAATCCGATGGATTTTTTAAAAATCCGTCGGATTCGAATTTGCTCAAAAAACGTCGAAGTTCGAATGTCGTCGGATTCGAATTCGAACTTCGTCACATCCCTAATGAATATCACTTATCCATCACATGACACACCACCACCACATACTCCACCATCACACACTTTACCATCACACACCCACCATTTCACAATTCAACATCACATGCCATTCCACCATCACACACTCCACCATCACACACTCCACTATCAAAAATTTCACCATCACACACTCCACTATCACACAACACACTCCACTATCAAACATTTCACCATCGCACACTCCACCATCACACAACACACTCCACTTTCAAACATTTCACCATCACACACTCCACCATCACATAATTACTCCACGATCACACACACACTCCACTATCAAACATTCCACTATCACACACTCCACCATCACATAATTACTCCACGATCACACACACAATCCACCATCAAACATTCCACCATCACATACTCTATCATCACATACCCACACAACCATCACAAATTCTACTCACTTGTCATTGTACCGTTGGCTTCCGCAACCATCTCTGGACCTTCAGGTGTGGCCGGAATGTAGCACGCATAACGTTTGACATCTTGACATTTCACAGGGGAGATACGAAGTGCGAAAATTTTCACTGGACGTGAGACATCCCTGATGGAGTATTTGTTCATAAATATAAATAACTCAAACTTGAATTTATCAATATCTCAAACTTGAATTTATCAATATCTCAAACTTGTAATTATCAACATCTTAAACTTGTATCTATCAATATCTCAAACTTGAATTTATCAATATCTCAAACTTGTAATTATCAATATCTTAAACTTGTATCCATCAGTATATCAAACTTGTATTTATCAATATACTAAACTAACAAAAAATGTCAGAAAGAAATAACCAATTACTGCACATCTCGTTAGGGCAGTCCGACCATATTCAAATGACAACAGAATTCAAGCTGCCCTGGTTATGCCCCAGCCCGGGGGGTAGGGCAAACTTATCAACCACGGGACCTTATGGGTTTTTAAATTTGACCAAATGCCACCCCAAAGGGGAAAGATAAATTGAAGTGAATATTTAAAAAGTAACGCCATTGTTTTGACGTCATTGGTGTGAGGTCATTGGTGTGAACGGATGGAGAGAGGAGCAGAGCGGATCAAACAGCTGGACGGGACGTACTTGGCCCGCGGGGGGGGGGGGGGGTCGTAGCCTATATATCCGTAATATCAGATGCGACGTGGATCACTCACTGCTTAGCTATGAAGGTCGACTTGTCCAAAGTCTCATTCAAACTGACTGTGTAGTTCCCGTCCATGCTTCGCTGGAAGACGACCATCGGCGTCGGTGGTGAGTTCAGAGGTTCAGTTCGAAATATGATGAGCACGGGTGGAGGGGTGGGGTCACTGTATGAACAGGCGAGTATAGCGGCGCCCGTCAGGGGGAGTGGTGGCAAGGAAATCAGTAGTTCTGTGGAGGAATTGGGGAAGGGGGCAAATATAAACAAACAAGTATTAGATCTTCATTGAACGTTTGGTTATACTTTAAAAAAATATTAAAGTGTTATGTTTCTTTATATTGTGCAGGGGCGCAACCAGTATGTTGAAGTTGGTAGGGTCCAAAATATTAGGGAAGATGAAAATTGGTATGTCTGCCCCCCAAATTTTTGTAGGGTCGAAAACCAGTGGCTTGATTTTTGGTAGGGTCCGGACCCGCACTACCCGTACATCGGTTGCGCCCATGGTATTGTGTATACATGTGCTGGTGTGTGTGTGTTTGAGTGTGTATGTGTGTGTGTGTGTGCTCTACATGTATTGAAGCTCTCCTGTATTATTTTCATGGTGTTATACAGCTCCATGCTCCTCAGTCGGTCGCACGCGTACGCCAAGGGGTAAGGGAAAGGCGACGCAGGGGGTAAGGGAAAGTCGACGCAGGGGGGTAAGCAGCGACATTTGATTTTCGTTTAAAACAACCAAGAGAGGTCGCCATTTTTGCTATGTGACTCATCACCAAACCCCGCACTCCGTTATAAATATTCGCGAACTTAAGTGTGAGGAATACTCGTGGGCATACTCTCGCACCCTTTTGAGTACATTCGCGAAAAGGGTTGAGAACCTGTGGCGTAGTGGGGGGCGGGGAGGGGGCAAGGGGGCATCATGCCCCGGCGCTACTCACAAAGGGGCGCCAAATGGTATATTTTACATATAGTGTTATATGGTTTTCAAATGGGGGGCACTAAAAATGTATAGTGCCCCGGGCGCTGTTTGAGAACCGCTGGTATAGTTCATATTTAATAGTTTACGGCATCTCCTCAAGTTACACGCACGGTAGTGTTTCTCATTTCCCCAGATTTACAACGGAAGGTGAGAAATGAGATAGGAGTATGCTGGACCCAGCAATGTCATTAGACGGACATGTCTTCATATGTGTTTGAATTATAATAAATAAAGTACTGGTACCTAACCCCCCAATAAACCATCTAATAAAGCGTGTGTACAGTTGCTTTGACCTACCAGCTCGAGGTAATCGCGTCCCCAGAATATATTGCGATCTGAAACGTAACATTATTAATGCCAGAGATGTAACCCATTTGGTTCATCATAGTTAAACACGGCTATATCCGTTAATTAGTATAAAATGAAATTTTTTTGACTCATATTTGTTAAAAATAAAATCTAAAAAATTATTAATTGCAAAATGAATGATTGAATCATACATTATCATGGAGAAGACACATGTATGTAAAGTTTTAAGGAAATGTATCACTACGAAGTGCCTCAAAAATCAATTACCAAACAAATTTTACCAAAAAAAAAAGAAGCAAGTTTTGAGTGGAGAAAACGGTTAGAAAAATTATTTAAATTGGATGGAAGGGGTAAAAGTAGAAAACTAGGAATACACTGTCTTTCTGACACTATGATCTAGGAATACACTGTCTTTCTGACACTATGATCTAGGAATACACTGTCTTTCTGACACTATGACCTAGGAATACACTGTCTTCCTGACACTATGATCTAGGAATACACTGTCTTTCTGACACTATGATCTAGGAATACACTGTCTTTCTGACACTATGATCTAGGAATACACTGTCTTTATGACACTATAATTTTAAAAAAACCGACTAGAGCGACTGCTGCTACATTTTGTCTTTTGCACTTATTTATCTGTGGATCTCAAGAAACCATAGAGATTTATCCCCGCTCTGCAGAATTTTTATTTCATCCACGGCATTGGTTTTTTCTTAAATTGAGCACTGGTTGTACGTATGCTGTATAGTGTAAAACGTGTTGTTTGTATGCCGTATTGTGTAAAACGTATTGTATGTATGCCGTATTGTGTACTACGTGTTGCTTGTATGCCGTATTGTGTAGAATGTATTGTATGTATGCCGTATTGTGTACAACGTGTTGTTTGTATGCCGTATTGTGTAGAACGTGTTGCATGTTTGCCGTATTGTGTAAAACATGTTGTTCTCGCTGTTATGTTAGAGATCAGTGGTTGTATGAGTCAGTTTAATGAGGAAAATTTGCTTTCTGAAAATTTTCATTTTAATTTTACTAATTGGTGCTTCAGCAAGTAATCTATAAACTCAAAGAAAATCATTCTTACTAGAAGCAGTTGTTGCTGCTGTTGTCACAGTTGATGCGGTCGGTGCCGATGCTGTGCTGGACATCATGTTTGTTGAGGGATTCAATACTAACGTTGTTATCGATGATGTCGTTGGTGCTGGTGTCGCTGGTGCTGGAGTTGTGGCTGTCGTTGATGGAGGTGGTGACGGTAATGTTGTTGATGTTGTTGTCGGTGGAGCCGGTGTTGTGGTTGCCATGGTTATTGTTTGAGACGATGGACTTGGCGGTGGGGGTAATGTTGTGGTTGGCATGGTTGTTGTTTGTGGTGGAGGTGTTGGTGGTTGTGTTGTGGTTGTAGTTGTCATGGTTGTTGTTTGTGATGGTGGTGCTGGCGGCGGAGCCGGTGTCGTGATTTCCGTTGTTGTTGTTTGTGGTGGAGGTGTTGGTGGTTGTGTGGTGGTTGTAGTTATCATGGTTGTTGTTTGTGATGGTGGTGTTGGTGGTTGTGTTGTGGTGGATGTTGATGATGTTGCTGGTGGTGTTGATGCTGTTACTGGTGTTGGCTGCTGTGTTGTGACTGCCGCTGTTGAAGTCGGTGTAGTCGTAGGTGTTGGTGTCGGTGGGGGTGGCGGCGGTGACGTAGCAGCAGTTTTCGTTGTCGTCGTCGTCGATGCTGTAGTGGATGATGTTGTTGATAATATCGTTGGCGACGGTAAGGTTGTTGTTGGTGGCGTTGTAGTTGACGCCATCGTCACTGGAGGGGCCGGAACTACCACTGGCGGCGATGGTAACGGAGCAGCCGGTGGCGTTGAAGCTGTGGTAGTCGCTGTAGTGGCCGGTGGTACCACAATAGACGACGGCTGCTGTGGTGGCGTAGTTCTCAAAGTGTTAACATTCGACACGGTGGTGTCTGTGGATAGCTGAGAAACAACAGCGAAACCTCTAGAGGCCAGAACTTGTGCCAATACCTCTGAGGACATCTGGCTGGCAGCCGTGTTGCTGGTCTCTGCAACGTCGAATAAATAATGATACAGTTTACATTTTCTAAGTCCGTCTGACTGTGACATAACTATTGCAGTGGGGAGGGATAATAGGTGCAGAACCGTTCTCTTGAATAGGTAGGTGCCTAGCTTTTCCATGCTTCCCAATGATAAGGGATAAGCTCAATATTTTTTAAATGCCAATTTTCTGTTTGTTTTTTTTTTTGGTTCAAAAAATAAGGAATCGGGCGGGTCTCGTATTAGGACAGGACTAAACTATTAGCAAAAGGGCTATTTTAGCACAATTAAGGCAGGGGCAGGATTTGCAATAGGTTTTCTTTGTTGGCAGATTTATTGGCTAGGGCCCTAAATGTATCCAAAGCCGCCCCCCCCCATCCCAAAAAATATTTTCTAAGAATTGCTCTGATATGAAAGTAGCTATTGATGTAGAGAATGGGAGTTTTTGTAATTTATAGCATGGTCGCTAGTTGGTTTGTTTGTTTGGTAAAAAGCTGCTGCAGTGTTGATGTATGCTTCAGAGACTAAAAAATATGAGTATTCTTTTTTTAATTATGAAATATTTATAAACAGACAAATATAGAGAAGTTAACAGACTTGCTACGTGCATACACTTGGTTAGACACACTGTTTGTCAAAATGGATGGCTGACTGATACATATACAGACTGACGTTCACGGCTATCTCACAAAATAATGTATTGATTAACCGAATAAAAACTAACAGGATGACTGTTTGACAGACTGACTGATGGACAGACTTAAAAATTTGACCGATTGATTGATTTGACTGATTGAATGGCCACAACTACAGGCGTAATACTCAACTGCTGGAGTTCACTTCCGTTGCGAGGAACCCGCAGACAACAATGAACACAACAAGCAACATGAGTAAAAGGGCAAGACCAATCAGCTTCAGTGTTTTGTAACTCTTCGGCTTCGTGTTTTGTATCAGCTGAACATCAGAGGCGTTGTCAAAACCAAAAGAGGGGTTAAATATTTGAGGGAATGAATCGAAATTGAGTGGCCCCTAATAAAAAACAAAACAAAAACAATTTTTAATACAATAAAGTAAGAATTAATTAAGTAAGCAAAAAAAAATATCGATTAAAAGTCGGCACTTTAAGGTGGAAAGCAATTAATAAAAAAAACTAGTACACAATTTTTAATTATATGTCATTGAACACCTCTATTTAAAAACTGTGCTTTGTGTAAAAACACGACATGTAATGGGATTGTCTGGTTAAGCACAACGCCCAGCCACCTATACTTTCCAAACTTAAGTCAGGCACCCATTTAAAGCTGGGTGGGCTTGTGGGACGTTAATCATTTTTCACCAGGAACTGGAAAAAAATCCCATTGGTTCTCATTGAGGATCGAACTCAGGACTTTCAGGTCGACAGTCAGTCGAGCTTCTACACCACTCGACTATCCATCCCACCTTACGGGCTCAAGGAACATTAACATTTCACTAGCTGTACCCTTCAAAACATTTGCATAGAGTTATATCCCCTTAGGCTTGATCGGCAGGCGAGGTTATTTTTTGGTTTCGGGCAGATCCGATTTTTTTTTTCATGATTATATTTTAAACTGGAGTACTGTTGTATTAATTCTTTACTTTCGATTTAACGCAGCGCCCAAATCGCTATTATTATATTATATGCTTCGTCGTTCCCGCGGACCATCTAAGTGTATGGGGGCCTATCTTTCGATAAACATAATCATTGTGCACTTATTTCAAATCATTATATAAAGTGTTTCTAAAGGCTTGTGTCAATTTTTTTAATAAAAAAAACTATTCGGGGGGGGGGGGGGCATGAAACCCCCTGTCCTATAGTTTTTAAAAAAGTGCTTGTAAACCCATGATTTAGAAAAATTGACCCATACATTGTGGTTGTTTTTTAATTTTTTGTTTTTACCTTATAATTTGACGGCAAGCCTGCAGCGTTGAAAAAATCTGGCGAATCAAAATTTCCGTTCTGCAAGTAAGATTCATAATTTTTACCTTTCACCTTTGTCCCGACAACCTGTAAACGAGGTATTGGCTCCATTGAACTTTACCTCTCTGTCTATTAAGGGGGAAAAAGAATCATTGAATAAATTCATTGCAGTCATTCTTTTTGAGATTGTTGACATTGGGCACAAAAAGTGCACATAATAATTAAATATGTAAATCTTGATTACAACGTTCAGCCCTAGCTACAAGATAACGCATAAAAAAGTAGGTATAAAGTATAAAGGGATATCAAGATTGAACTATACACCCCCAGAGATTGGGGCCTAGATCTACATTAGACTTCTTGGACTTAGATCTTTTGTTTTGTTAATTCACCTTACATCTTTGTTCAGATATTTATTATGGTAGGGCGGGGAGAAGAAGGCAACGTATGATATGGACCCTGCTGGCACACTCTATAGAGGGGGGTGGGGGTGTAGATGACTGTTCACATATTATATGACTTTAAACAATAAGACACAAATTACCCCTCCACATTATAAAAGTATATATAGTACATATATGTATATATAAATGTTCAGATATCCTCTTTTTATCTAAAAAAAAATTCATTCCCTCAGGGCAGTGGCGCAGAGAGCTTAACTCGCACCCCGGGGCATAATAGCTTTTTTAGCACCCCCTCATTCAAAAACCATATAATATTATATATATATATATAAAATATACCATTTGGCACCCCTTTGTGAGTAGCACCCGGTGCCTGATGACCCCCCCCCTTTTTTTTTCTATTTTTGATGTTTTATTTTTTGTTGGTGGGGGGTGGTGTAGGGGGGAAGGCTGAGACTAAGACAGCGGATCTCAACCTTTTTTTTACAGCCGTACCTCAACCAAAAGGTGCGAAAGTATGTCCGCAGTGACCCCCTCCCGTGTGAGTTAGCAAAATCAACATACTTATTTTCATAATGGAGTGTGCTCACCTTTCTAATGCGATATTTGGGCACGTGATTGTGTGACGGGTCACGCAGCAAAACTGGCTGACCTTCTTCAAACTCTTGGTTGTTTCAAACGAAAATTAAGTGTCGTCACTGCTCTCGCCTAGTTCACCTACACATAAAAACGGTTTTTTTTTATTCAATGGGATTACCAAGGACATACGAAAGAGTTATGTCACGTGATTAATCGAACTATGACTATAAAACTCAGATGGAATGGCAGAGTCGTAACACACATGATTTAGCGTACCGTGCCCATGTCTTCAGTATTACTGATTACGTGCTAGAGGATAAAAATATAGCCGCCCATCTAACTATGGTGTATGAATTTAAACTAAAGAGATCATCTTCGGCCACAAGAGGTCAGAGGGTAACGCGACTGACCGATATATTTTCCGATGTCATTCGTGTTGCCTGCAGGACAACTAAAGCGTGCAATGACCCACGTGATGACCAAAGCCATTGAGGGTGATCACCCTTGACAACTCTCCAGGTCTCTCTTAAATATCCGGAGAGGCGTTGAGCTAGTGCAAACCTTGAGAATTGTCAGCTACTCATAAGACGGTCCTACCTGGAGCTCGTATGTATCAAACTGACACAAAGCTAAACCAAATGCTGTCGAAGCATGTTAGATCATTGAATGCTTAAAACTCAAGATCTTAATGATGAACATATTGGGTGATTTAAAAAAAAACACGAATGGACAGCAAAAAAACGAAACATTTCATTGAAAGAAAGTTTTCTATTGATCAGGGCGGCTCTAGGCATAGGCGACATAGGCAGCTGCCTAGGGCGCCAAATCGCTAGGGGCGCCAAATTTTAGAAAAAAAAAACCTTCCTTTACTGTTCATGCAGAAGGGGTGGGCGTCCTAAAAGATGACTGTCTAAGGGCGCCAAATTGCCTGGGTACGGCTCTGCTATTGATCGTAACAATGACGTAGAAATGGAGAAAAAGGGTCTTTTGTCTATATTTTTTTTTAGCCTGTATAATCAGAAAAAAAATAGTTAATCGATCTTTTGTTATGTTTACTTTCGGTAAAAATTACATTAAAATTATATATCAAATAAATTATTACAAAATCCATATAAAGACAATTGTAATATAGTGATATAGCTGAACAACTTACATTCGAAGAAAGTTTACTTTGGAAATAGAAATAATTCCTCCGAGGAACTGTACACACCACGTCACACGTTCAGTTTGAATGATTTCTGCAATAATCCGTTCTTTTGTTTTTTTTAGTTTCGAACATACACGCGCAGTGCAATTCACCAATGTTTTGATGAGGTCCATTATCCTCTGGCTGGTACACTTACTTCTGTGTCAGAATTTAAAGATCACATAAAGATGGGACCAATTCAGAAGAAGAAAAAAATCCTCTAGTAAAGGTTGGACGTGGAGATCCCTCCACCCCCCCCCCCCCATTCCCCGGGGCTACAACTGATAATGTGTCCTTCATGTCTTCTGTACAGCCATGATTTATATAGCTTAGGATTTTAATGTCATGGCTTAATGTCAATAGATGATCATCTCTGAACAAACAACAGAAAACATCTTTTTTTTTTTTAAATAACTATTTTAAACATTCCATCTATTACGAGGGTGAAATAATCTCCAACACACATTGTTATTCCTCATATATTTCTTAAGTAAACTAACATTTAAAGACGATGTGTTTGTTAGGTAATAAGATAATCTACTCTAATTGACTGGATTTTTAAAAAATCTCACATTTATACGTAGATATGTTTCACAAATGTGCCGCATAAATTAAATACGCGTAATACATTCCGCATAAGATGGGACCACAGTATGTCACAAATTCGGTGATTATTTGAACAACAAGCAGCATAATTATTGAATTACTTGAAATTGAAACATTTTTTTCTGTTTAGAAGTAAATCTTGACAAATTAAAGTTACCCATCTTATTCTTATTGGGTGACTTGGTCATTTGATTATGAGCCCGAATAGTATTCTGTAGGTCACGGGTTCAAATCTTGTGACCTTCTTATTTATTTTATAGCTATTGTACACCCGGGATGTAATAAGGTCGCTATAAAAGCAATGCCCATTAACCGGATGAAGAGGTAAAATCTTCTTCTGACACGGAATTTGATTATAATGGTGAGTTAGTGCTCATTCTAATTTCATGTTGACTGTGAGCGACAAAAGACATTAGTATATCTATGTTAGTATATCTATGTTAGTATATCTATGTTAGTATATCTATGTTAGTGTATCTATGTTAGTATATCTATGTTAGTATATCTATGTTAGTATATCTATATTAGTATATCTATGCTAGTATATCTATGCTAGTATATCTATGCTAGTATATCTATGTTAGTGTATCTATGTTAGTGTATCTATGTTAGCGTATCTATGCTAGTATATCTATGCTAGTAAATCTATGCTAGTATATCTATGCTAGTATATCTATGTTAGTATATTTATGTTAGTATATCTATGTTAGTGTATCTATGTTAGTATATCTTTGTTAGTATATCTATGTTAGTATATCTATGTTAGTATATCTATGTTAGTATATCTATGTTAGTGTATCTATGTTAGTGTATCTATGTTAGTATATCTATGTTAGTGTATCTATGTTAGTGTATCTATGTTAGTATATCTATGTTAGTATATCTATGTTAGTATATCTATGTTAGTGTATCTATGTTAGTGTATCTATGTTAGTATATCTATGTTAGTATATCTATGTTAGTATATCTATATTAGTATATCTATGCTAGTATATCTATGTTAGTATATCTATGTTAGTGTATCTATGTTAGTGTATCTATGTTAGCGTATCTATGCTAGTATATCTATGCTAGTAAATCTATGCTAGTATATCTATGCTAGTATATCTATGTTAGTATATTTATGTTAGTATATCTATGTTAGTGTATCTATGTTAGTATATCTATGTTAGTATATCTACGTTAGTATGTCTATGTTAATATATCTATGTTAGTGTATCTATGTTAGTATATCTATGTTAGTATATCTATGTTAGTATATCTATGTTAGTATATCTATGTTAGTATATCTATGTTAGTGTATCTATGTTAGTGTATCTATGTTAGTATATCTATGTTAGTATATCTATGTTAGTGTATCTATGTTAGTGTATCTATGTTAGCGTATCTATGCTAGTATATCTATGCTAGTAAATCTATGCTAGTATATCTATGCTAGTATATCTATGTTAGTATATTTATGTTAGTATATCTATGTTAGTGTATCTATGTTAGTATATCTATGTTAGTATATCTATGTTAGTATGTCTATGTTAATATATCTATGTTAGTGTATCTATGTTAGTATATCTATGTTAGTATATCTATGTTAGTGTATCGATGTTAGTGTATCTATGTTAGCGTATTTATGCTAGTATATCTATGCTAGTAAATCTATGCTAGTATATCTATGCTAGTATATCTATGTTAGTATATTTATGTTAGTATATCTATGTTAGTATATCTATGTTAGTGTATCTATGTTAGTATATCTATGTTAGTATATCTATGTTAGTATGTCTATGTTAATATATCTATGTTAGTGTATCTATGTTAGTATATCTATGTTAGTATATCTATGTTAGTATATCTATGTTAGTATATCTATGTTAGTGTATCAATGTTAGTGTATCTATGTTAGTATATCTATGCTAGTATATCTATGTTAGTAAATCTATGCTAGTATATCTATGCTAGTATATCTATGTTAGTGTATCTATGTTAGTATTATATGTAAGTATATATATGGTAGCAAATATATGTTAGTAAATATAGCTGTACGCATCTTTGGAAGGAAATTAAATTATGTTTGCACAACAACATATGGGCATATCACGTGGGTTATATCACGTGGGGCATATCACGTGGGGCATATCACGTGGTGTATATAGGTCTGCTAAACGAAACATTTGCGCGCTTTGATGCAATGTGTCTTTACACAGGTTGATAATATAGACAAAAATAGTATCAAATAATTGATATATTTAGATTAGCACATACACTTATATATTAAGTAATGGAAATTGATGTACATATTAGTATGATCCAATGGGTTATTTTTATTTATTTTTGTAAACACGTTTTTACAATAAATACGAACGATCAAAGAACAAATCTATCTTCAAATCCCGGACAGAAAGTATGGGTCAGGGTCATGTCAGGGTCAGGTCAGGTCAGGGTCAGGGTCTACAT
Organism: Bulinus truncatus; assembly: GCA_021962125.1. Taxonomy (NCBI): domain Eukaryota; kingdom Metazoa; phylum Mollusca; class Gastropoda; family Planorbidae; genus Bulinus; species Bulinus truncatus. Next base: position 1,765,601 of record JAGDYQ010000037.1, on the reverse strand, counting down.
TTTTTTAAAAATTATTTTAGCTGGTACGGTGTATACCATCTATACCCTACATACCATCTATACCCTATATACCACCTATACCCTATATACCATCTATACCCTATATACCATATATGACCTATGTACCATCTATACCATATATACCATCTATACCCTATATACCATCTATACCCTATATGCCATCTATACCATATATACCATCTATGCCCTATATACCATCTATAACATATATACCATATATACCCTATAAACCATCTGTACCATATATGCCATATATACCCTATACACCATCAATACCCTATATACCTTATATACCATATACACCATCAATACCCTATATACCTTATATACCCTAAATACTTACAGCTATCGGAGTCGATATGGGACGGATGGTCGTGCGGTAACGCGCTCGACTGTCGACCTGAAGGTACCTGGTTCGATCTCCGGTGAGGACCAAGGAAATTTTTCAGGTCTTGGCTCAAGTTCCCGATATATCTCCCGTGGTGCCTCCATGGCCATTGCACTATCGGCTATGGTGGGGATGAAAGAAGGGCACCATAAAACCGTCCCATTAGTGGTTTATAGGATCTAAGGGATTTCATCTCATCCTTACAGGGACTTTACACATCGGAGTCGATCATGGCACTCGAACGAGACCAGTAGCGTAACTAGATTACGTGGCGCCAGGGGCAGAACTCTTGAAATTTCGCCCCGCCATTACCGCCCCACCATTACCGCCCCGCCATTACCGCCCCGCCATTACCGCCCCACCATTACCCACCATTACCGGGCCACCATTGCCGTCCCACCATAACCGCCCCGCCATTACCGCCCCACCATTGCCGCCCCACCATTGCCGTCCCACCATAACCGCCCCGCCATTACCGCCCCACCATTGCCGTCCCACCATTGCCGTCCCACCATTACCGCCCCGCCATTACCGCCCCGCCATTACCGCCCCACCATTACCGCCCCACCATTGCCGTCCCACATTGCCGCCCCGCCATTACCGCTCCGCCATTACCGCCCCGCCATTGCCGTCCCACCATTACCGCCCCACCATTGCCGTCCCACCATTACCGGGCCAAAAAGAACTTAAGTACGTCAGATGCTGAGCGCTGGATGGTGGAAAAGTCTCGCGCTAGATACGCCTCTGAGCTTGACCCACATGTACAGCGACGTTTGCCTGTTATCGCATCTCAGTCTGAACAAATTTTTTTATATGGGCAGAAAAAGAACCGTAAGAAAAAAATATAAGAATATTTCTTGTGTATGTAAAAAAAAAATAATTAGCAATGCCCTCCAGTAAATTAAACCGTGATTGGATTACAAACATAAACTTTGACCGCAGACATCACGTGACCTGAAAACTTGTGGATACATTAACTGGGCTGGCGACTATATTTACATGTATATATATATATATATATATATATATATATATATAAAGAACCGTTTTTCAACTGCCATTTGAATAGCTGACTGTCACATTGATAGCCCAATGAAAGTTTCACAGGTAACAAGGGTTTGTTTGATTTAACTGGTAAAAGCATCGTGGTGATAGACAAATTAACGGATAGAAAAACCTATAGAGTGATACATAGATGTAAATATAAACAGATAGTAACTACACATTGTTTAGTAGTGGTTGCCACGCATGACGTAATTGAGAGGCGAATTTCTCTATTTCATCTCGTGGTAGTAAAACAAATATTTCAGAGACTCGTAGTATGAATGATTTAATAAGATTTAGAAAAAAAAAAATAACGTAATAATGTAATAATATAAAATGTAATAAAGTAATAATATAATTATGTAATAATGTAATAATATAGAGGGAATATCACTTATTCAATGGAGCCGCACTTAACAAGGGGCCGCAGTAAGTTTGTACAGATATACAGCAATGAATAATTCATCATCACGTGATCAAAGTGTAACATTCGGTCGCTGGTAGAACATTTTCTGCACAGTATAGGATTTAATACTAAAATAAATTGTATGCTTCATTACAGTTACATTTTTATTACTAAGTTGTATTACAGACACGAAAAATTCATTTTTTTTTTCAGCAAATTTCTTTTAAAATGCATCAGACAGTTTGGACTAGTCCAATATTACTGGCAACTTTCTGTCTCATACACGGAGCGCCCCAAAAGGACTATATTTCACGTTTGCCTGGTTTATCATGGGTGCCAAATTTTAAACAATATTCTGGGTATTTGAGTGGTTCAGGAGGTAAACAACTGCACTACTGGTAGGTTTGAACGAATATTAGATTGATATAGAATTGTTTTATCCAAACTTCTGTTGTGGTGTTATTGTAACTTTAAAAAACTAAAGCGCATGCGTCATTTTGGAAATTGTACCTGACGCCATACAATATCTTCCTGTATATGAATATGCCTTATATGAACATTAAAAAAAAGTTACTAAATAATTAGCTTCGATGTCTACAAGATTTTACTTAATTAGCTCAAACAATTAAAAATAGTATGCATTGTCATCAAGTATTTGAAATTCCCAATCGATTCAGTCTGGAGAAGCTACTGATAATTGATTTCTTATTTCCAAAAAACACGACAACAAAACGGCAAACGCGACACGACACAGCCAAAGCAGGCTGAATTAAAGGGAATAAAAATTATCAATCTTATGTATGACATTTATAGACTTCCGTCCAAGAGGCTTTGTTTTGTTTAAGTAACAGGAGTGATATAAATGTAACTTTCATATTAAGTAGATACTATTCAAAAAAATGACTAATTCTATTTGGCGGAAACTGTCTCTTTTATTAAATGTTTATTTTTTTGGTGTGCGGGTTAGAGTATTCAAGTGTGTGTGTGTGCGTGTGCGCGCGTGTGTGTGTGTGTGCGTGTGTGTGGGTGCGTGTGCGTGTGTGTGTGTGTGCGTGCGTGCGTGTGTGTGTGTGTGTCAATAAATAAAAACTGCATTCACAAAATAAACATCGTGTTTTACTTTTTAATTTCAAATTCAAAAAGCTGCAACGTTATTATAGGTAGGAGGCGAGAGTACAGAATAAAGTGTGTGTGTGTGGGGGGGGGGGGGTAAATATGGAGAGTGCGGGAGAAAGAATAGAAACATAGTATGATGCAATCGATACATATATCAATGCTCACCAACCGAGAGTATAAGATAACCAGATACAAGTTTATCTTACGTTTATTTTTATTTTTTGCTCTACATTTAGGTTTGTTGAGTCATCGGACAATCCAGAGAAGGATCCATTGGTGTTGTGGATGAATGGAGGCCCAGGGTGTAGCTCACTGGAAGGGTTCTTCTCCGAGCATGGCCCTTTCAAGGTTCGTTTCTATGTCATGACAACAATTGAAAATAAGTGTGTGTCGCTTTTATTTGAATAAATAAGACACAAGATTGATAACATTTCTTTATTCAAAGACTCATTATTTAGGCAATTAATAAGTTCTAGTGTTGGTGAGACTTCAGGAACACTGCAGTCAACATGTCTCCCATCTCTTCACTCACTCGAGAAGTCGCCAGTAGGATCTGTACATGTTGGCCTGTCTGTAGGATCTGTACATGTTGGCCTGTCTGTAGGATCGGTACATGTTGGCCTGTCTGTAGGATCTGTACATGTTGGCCTGTCTGTAGGATCTCTACATGTTGGCCTGTCTGTAGGATCTGTACATGTTGGCCTGTCTGTAGGATCTGTACATGTTGGCCTATCTGTAGGATCGGTACATGTTGGCCTGTCTGAAGGATCTGTACATGTTGGCCTGTCTGTAGGATCGGTACATGTTGGCCTGTCTGTAGGATCTGTACATGTTGGCCTGTCTGTAGGATCGGTACATGTTGGCCTGTCTGTAGGATCTGTACATGTTGGCCTGTCTGTAGGATCTGTACATGTTGGCCTGTCTGTAGGATCTGTACATGTTGGCCTGTTGGTATGATCGGTACATGTTGGCCTGTCTGTAGGATCTGTACATGTTGGCCTGTCTGTAGGATCTGTACATGTTGGCCTGTCTGTAGGATCTGTACATGTTGGCCTGTCTGTAGGATCTGTACATGTTGGCCTGTCTGAAGGATCGGTACATGTTGGCCTGTCTGTAGGATCTGTACATGTTGGCCTGTCTGTAGGATCGGTACATGTTGGCCTGTCGGTATGATCGGTACATGTTGGCCTGTCTGTAGGATCTGTACATGTTGGCCTGTCTGTAGGATCTGTACATGTTGGCCTGTCTGTAGGATCTGTACATGTTGGCCTGTCTGTAGGATCTGTACATGTTGGCCTGTCTGTAGGATCGGTACATGTTGGCCTGTCTGTAGGATCTGTACATGTTGGCCTGTCTGTAGGATCGGTACATGTTGGCCTGTCTGTAGGATCGGTACATGTTGGCCTGTCTGTAGGATCTGTACATGTTGGCCTGTCTGTAGGATCTGTACATGTTGGCCTGTCGGTATGATCGGTACATGTTGGCATGTCTGTAGGATCTGTATATGTTGGCCTGTCTGTAAGATCAGTACATGTTGGCCTGTCTGTAGGATCAGTACATGTTGGCCTGTCTGTAGGATCTGTACATGTTGGCCTACTGTAGCATCAGTACATTGTGGCCTGTCTGAAGGATCTGTACATGTTGGCCTGTCTGTAGGATCTGTACATGGTGGCCTGTCAGTAGGATATGTACATGTTGGCCTCTGTAGGATCTGTACATGGTGGCCTGTCTGTAGGATCTGTACATGGTGGCCTGTCTGTAGGATCTGTACATGTTGGCCTGTCGGTATGATCGGTACATGTTGGCCTGTCGGTATGATCGGTACATGTTGGCCTGTCTGTAGGATCTGTACATGTTGGCCTGTCTGAAGGATCTGTACATGTTGGCCTGTCTGTAGGATCAGTACATGTTGGCCTGTCTGTAGGATCAGTACATGTTGGCCTGTCGGTATGATCGGTACATGTTGGCCTGTCTGTAGGATCTGTACATGTTGGCCTGTCTGAAGGATCTGTACATGTTGGCCTGTCTGTAGGATCAGTACATGTTGGCCTGTCTGTAGGATCAGTACATGTTGGCCTGTCTGTAGGATCAGTACATGTTGGCCTGTCTGTAGGATCGGTACATGTTGGCCTGTCTGTAGGATCGGTACATGTTGGCCTGTCTGTAGGATCGGTACATGTTGGCATGTCTGTAGGATCTGTACATGTTGGCCTGTCTGTAGGATCTGTACATGTTGGCCTGTCGGTATGATCGGTACATGTTGGCCTGTCTGTAGGATCAGTACATGTCGACCTGTCTGTAGGATCTGTACATGTTGGCCTGTCTGTAGGATCAGTACATGTTGGCCTGTCTGTAGGATCAGTACATGTTGGCCTGTATGTAGGATCGGTACATGTTGGTCTGTCTGTAGGATCGGTACATGTTGGCCTGTCTGTAGGATCTGTACATGTTGGCCTGTCTGTAGGATCGGTACATGTTTGCCTGTCTGTAGGATCGGTACATGTTGGCCTGTCTGTAGGATCGGTACATGTTGGCCTGTCTGTAGGATCGGTAATTGTTGGCCTGTCTGTAGGATCTGTACATGTTGGCCTGTCCATTCCTTACTGTCTGGTCTATTCAGCTCTATCTACAACTCGCTCTACTTCGCGATGGGTAAACTGCTTAATAGTTTTACAAACGGTATCATGACCAAAGCATGTAAATTTTCGCTTTTCACTGGGGCCAGCAGTTGTTCATAAGTGCTCACCGGGTCGTTAATGCTATGTATATGCTTTTAATTTACCATAAAATGTCATTTAAACAAGTGTTTATATTATGTTAATCAATAATAAAGTGCATAAGAACTCTTTTCACGAACGCTTTGGATAAAGAACATTTAGTTTCACCACTAATTGTATTGTCTTGAGATATGTTCTCCGTTTCGGTTCACGGACATCTCTATAATAAATATTTGGTTTTCTAACAGCATTAAGTTTTTTTGTCTTGAATCACGTTCTATGTTTTGATATACGAACCAACGTTACGCGGGGCGTGGGATAGAACTAAATTATATAAAATCATCAATTAATTTCAAAATTTTTGATTCACAGTTCGGTCGACGGATTAAGTCTTGTAACTGAGACGATGTTTATATGCTAACAAATAAGTTTATATATTATTTTGTAACATATTTTGAAAACATGCCATTTTTAAATCACCAGGTTGATTCTGATGGCGAAATACTGCACCAACACCCCTTCGCTTGGAACAAGGTGAGTTCATAGATTCAGGTGAGTTCATAGATTCAGGTGAGTTCATAGATTCAGGTGTACATATATTATTAAGTCGATTTCAAATAGGATTAATAAAATCATTTATTTTATTTCATAGCTGGCCAACATGATTTACCTGGAAGCACCAGCAGGTGTTGGATTCTCTTATTCTGAGGACAAGAACTACACAACCGATGATAATGAAGTAAATACTGAAATACTAGTATATATATATATATATATATATATATATATATATATATATATATATAGGCCTATAATGTACCGATATACATATATACGTTGTGGACCTAAATGTTTTATTCTTTCTTTTTAGAAAATGTTATCAATTTCTTCAATTATTGATACTATTTTTTTTATTTGCATATTTCGCAGACTACCGAAAGTAATTATCTGGCTCTGCAAGATTTCTTTAGGAAGTTCCCAGAATTCTCTAAAAACGACTTTTACATCACAGGCGAGAGTTATGGTGGATTTTATGTCCCCACTTTGGTGTCACGTGTTTTAGATGATCCAACGATAAATTTGAAAGTAAGCTCCCTTTTTTTTTACTTCAAATATAAAAGATTTAGTTTCAGTTTTATTAAGAGTTCTTTCTCCTGTGTAGTCATGGAGCTACTCACAGGAATAGGAAAATATTATCATTAACTATTCATTATTACTTATTGATGCAGACATTGATGGCCTGAATGGTCATTGGGTTTGACCACCTGCATACGACTGAGAGTTGAACAGTGTGTTAATACAGCTCTGGTCGATCAACATGCCGCAACATAATTCTAGATCAGGGAGCGAGCAAACTTTTAAATCGCAGACTATCTTTGGTTCTTAAAATATGACAAAAGGGCCGGACCAAAGAGCAGGTGGAGCGGGTGTTTACATGAATTAAATGTATTTAAAATTAAATGAGTGGGCCACTTCAAACCACCTAGCAGGTAACACTTGGCCCGCGAGCAGTCATTTGCCTACCCCTGGGTTAGATTGTCCTTAGCAGCAACTTTAGTCACCTTCATCACCCATGACAATTGCAGTGTTGGCTATTGTGAGGATGTTGAAAGAGCCCAGCCAAAATTGTCCAAATATTGTTCACGGGCTCAAGAAGAAAATAGAATCTTGAGTTTTTATCTGTCGCTGCTTTTATGTAACACTAACAGATTGCAAATGACTTGTTATCAAAATGACATGAAATTATCGAAAAACCTTTCACAAATCAATATTTTGTTTAGGGTTTTGCTGTTGGAAATCCATTATCTGATATCGATATGAATGATAATTCCATGATCTACTTCGCCTACTACCATGGTTTGCTGGGACAAGTGTAAGTGTGAATTTCTTTTTATTTGTATAGTAACAGCTCAGTAAAGAATGATTATCTCCCATGACTGGCTTTAATGATTATTTCCCATTACTGGCATTAATGATACAAATATATTCAGTCGACTCATCAATCGTTGCGTCCACCACCCCCCCCTTCTCCCCATTGTTGAGTAGGAAACAATCTATGCAATAATAATCCTCATAGATTTAAATACTGTTGACAGATCTCGAATATTTTTCATAATATCATTGATTTAAAAATAGAACACATTGATAACAACATAAGCTAAAATATATGAAAAAATTAATTTTCAAAAATATATCATTGTGTGTTTCAAACAAAATTCTGCACAGTTAGACCCAGGGGAAGTAGCTTAGTTATACAAATATAATATTTCATGAGTTATTTTTCTTAAATATGACGAGCCACTGCATTTATGATTTCTCAGCACAAAGACTCTTTAGTGACCGTACTGCATATTAGTATATTAGAGAAAAAAAAAGAAAAGGGGGGGGGGAGGGGGAGGGAGGGAGGGAGTGAGGGAGAGAGAGAAAGAATATTAGACAAATAAAATGTATATTCTTTTATTATTTTACATGTAATTATTTATGGAGCTAAATGTAAAGGCCATGTAATATTGTTAGCTTATATATCACAGATTATGTGACAGATAAAAGCCGCGATAGAGTGAGGTCGAGAAAGAGTAATGGCGCGATAGACTGAAAGCGCGATAGACTTAATGGCGCGATAGACTGGAGCGCCATATGAGAAGTGTCGAATAGTTATTTATATTTATACTAGCTGTACCCTGCAAAACCTTTCCACGCAGAGTTATATCACCTTATTTTTGATCAGTAAGCTAGGTTATTTTTGGTTTCGAGCTGATCCGATTTTTGTCATGATTTTTATTACTATTGTCTACGTTTGACGATTTTAAACTGGAATACTGTTGTATTAATTCTTTACCTTCGATTTAACGCGAACCCAAATCACTTTTATATATATTACTAGCTGTACCCTGCAAAACCTTTGCATAGATGTATATCCCTTTAGGTTTGATCGGGCAGATCCGATTTTTTCATGAGTGTACTTTAAACTGGAATACTGCTGTATTAATTCTTTACTTTCGATTTAACGCAGAACCCAAATCGCTTTTATATATATTATTTTATTTATTTTTTTTTTACAAACTTCACTTAGAAAATGGAACACTCTGTTAAACGCTTGCTGTCCTGGACATCCATCTAGCCTCTCTTGTAACTTTACAGACGGAAAAAATTCCTCGAACTGTTCTAAAGAGGTTAGCTCAATTTGAAGACCATTATATAAGTCACTGTGTGTATGTGTGTGTGTGTGTGTGTATGTGTCTGTGTGTATTTGTGTGTGGACACGTGCGCTTATTCAACCTTTTTTTTCTTTCTTATTTTGCTGTAGTTAAAATATGTGAAATATTTGGTATGGATGTCTGGCTTGAATGCCTATAACTTATACGACGACTGTCACAGTCCCGACCATGGCCAGGAATTTTTCCCTGACCAACCGAAAGAGAAAAACTCCACGAACATCTTTGGCTTGCCAGTTATGATTTTAAAAAGTAATGTTATAGAAGGGAACGAGGTAAGTTACAGTACTATAGAACTAATATGTGTGTGGGTAGGTGTGTGGTGTGGGGGGTCTTTATCCGTTCTGACGTATTTAGGAGCCTTTGGCAGGTACTTTTGTTTTATTTCATAATTTGTCCGCTCATTTATAGCACTATATAAAGTCTAGGGACTTTATGGATTGTATACATTACCAGTGACATATTCGTCTCTGTTTGCGGTGTATGCATTACATCGTAAACTTACACATTTTCGTCTTCTACTCCAAATACTTTCAGAAACACAAGAGTATTACCGTCAACAGTCTTGCATCAGACTATCCGTGCAACAATGGAAAAAATATTGTCAAGTATTTAAATACTATCTCCGTTCGAAAAGCTCTGCACATTGATGAAGATGTTGATGCATGGGACATTTGCAAGTATGAAATAAATGCATAGTTTACACATAATAATCAAAGATAACATATAAACTCCTACTTTTTTATGTTCTCAAGTACATACGAAAAAAAACCGCTGGAGTATATTCCATTGTTTTACATCAATTCACAGTATTATTAAATCTACGATACAGTTTAAAAAAAAAAAGATATATTTTATAAATCTACAGACCTGATGCGAATAAGCTGTGAAATTTATTTCTAATAGGGCCCTGCAGCCGTTTTAACGGAGGGTGGTGGGGTTTGTGGGGAGGGGGGCGGGGCACGAAGCATAAATATTGAAAAAAATACGTTAAAAAATCAACGTATGTTTTACGTTGATGTATAGAGCCTTCACCACTGCTAAATTTATTTTTTTTTTAAAAAAAGGAATGTTTTTTAAAAGGCATGAAAAATAAAAAGAGTTTGGAAAAGACATAATGCACCGATAAAATATAAGATGTTTGTGAATGCCCGTTTCCTTTTTATTCCTAAAATGCAAACATCTCTAATGTTACTATTCGTGTGTGTCTCGGATTAGAAAGCATAAAAAAAAATGTTTTCTAAATAACACTTTTTTAAAATATCTCCATGCTGAGCAATGCAATGTTATATCGCAAAGTTGTTTCCCAGGGCTCTAGGATAGGGTACCGTATATATCGAGGTTCTAGGATACGGTATGTATCGAGGTTCTAGGATACGGTATATATTGAGGCTCTAGGATAGGGTATATATTGAGGCTGTAGAATACAGTATATATTGAGGCTATAGGATACGGTGTGTATATATATATAACAGGCCCGTAGCGTGTGGGGGGGGGGCAGGGGGCACCCCCCGCGTTTTGTCTAGCTTCCTCTGCTTATTGGTTCTACTTAGTAAAATGTATTACCTGCCCCCCCCTGCTATTGCCTGGCCCCTGCTGTAGAATGCCTGGCCCCTCCTGTAGAATTTTCACGCTACGGGGTTCTATGATATAGTATTAATTGAGGCTCTAGGATACAGTATATAATCCTACTGAGGCTCTAGGATTTGGCGGGGGGGGGGGAGCTTAGGCTAAAACGCTGTGAAGACTTTGATAACTGATTGAGCCTGTTGAGTAATTTTAGTGATAATAAAATTTAAATACCGACCGGGGAGGGGGAGCTTTTACCAGTGAGGGCCTTGAGTCCAGACTGGGGAACTTCTTTCTAGTGGTGGGCCTAAAGCGGTCGCCAAATTTTCATTTCCATTTAATCGGCTCTGCAGGCAAGGCATATTTAGAAAAGCTTCGAGGCCCCAAAAGACTCCAGATCCATGACAAGTGTTCGAACTACTTTTTCCCCCATCCCCAGCAGTATTGTTATATTTCACTCCCAACCTCCCCCGCTTTGAATGCTTTAGTCATTTACACTGTCTGCAAATAATAAACGTTTGAGCATACTTTATTTATTGATTGGTATCTATACTTTATTAATTGATTGGTATCTATACTTTATTTATTGATTGGTACTAATACATTATTTATTGATTGGCACCAATGCTTTATTTATTGATTGGTATCAATACTTTGTTTATTGATTGGTATCTATACTTTATTTATTGATTGGGATCAATACTTTGTTTATTGATTAGTATAAATACTTTGTTTATTGATTGGTTCTAATACTTTATTTATTGATTGCTACCAATATTTTATTTATTGATTGGTACTAATACATTATTTATTGATTGGTATCTATACTTTATTTATTGATTAGTATCAATCATTTATTTATTGTTTTGGTATCAATACTTTATTTATTGATTAGTATCAATCATTTATTTATTGCTTGGTACCAATACTTTATTTATTGATTGGTATCTATATTTTAGGTATTACTGTACGTATTCAAATGTGTTTTTTAATTTTTTTTTATTGCAACACATTTAGTGATTATGTCTTCTCGAATTATAAAAAACAGTATAAAACAATGGAACCACAGTATCTGAAAGCTGTGCACAGAAAGGTTTGAATTAAAACTTACATGAAAATATAAACTGTTACTTAGATATGAAGTGTTGCACCCTTTAATGTGTATGATTATATGATATACACTTATAATTAGTTAGAGCTACTGACGTAATCAAACAGAGGGATGTATTAAAGGATTGTATTATTACTGTTTATACTCCGACATAAATTATGGATTACACACTTTCTTCTTTTGAATGTAGCTCCGCATTCTTATGTACAATGGTGATGTCGATATGGCCTGCAACTTTCTGGGAGATGAATGGTTTGTTGACTCTCTGGGTTTATCTGTGAGTTTTTTTTTTAATTTTAATTCACAGAATTACGTCATTCTTTTCAGTGAATCATCTAAAAAATATATATATATAATTTATAAATAATAGATTTGAGAAATATTTTAACAGTAATCATGTCTAATCTTTATTTTTTTTTTAAACTCAGAATCCACAAGAAAGAAAAATGTGGCACTACAAGGCAGCTGATGGTTCAAAGCAAGTTGCAGGATTCGTCAAAGCCTTTGATTACCTTACATTTGTCACTATTCGGGTAAATTTGATTTGAAAATTTATGAATTAATACATAAAGTGAAATATTACAGCATAAGTATTACTCTTTTAAGATTGTTAGTTAGATTTTAAATAGATATTACTGATTTAAATTTAAATTTTAACAGATAATGAAACTAATTTATTACATTTTTTTAAATATTTAAATTGTAAACAAAATAATTTTTTTTTATCTAAACGTTCATTATGGAAGTTAGAACATTTTTTTATATCACATCTCCACTGACTTTTTCACAAAAAATGTATACATTCCTTTTAGTGAGATTTTCAACCGTTGAACAGAATGCAGATATGACCATATTAATTTATGATTCAATTAAAGACATTAAAAAGTGTATCTAGTTTTGATTTTTTTTTGTATATTTCCTACAGGGTGCAGGGCACCAAGTACCCAAAGAAAAACCCAGACAAGCATATGATATGTTTAGAAATTTTATACAGAATAAACCTTTTTAACATATCAATTATAGACATTTATACAGAATAAACCTTTTTAATATATCATTTATAGAAATATTTTTACAGAATAAACCTTTTTAAAATATCAATTATAGAAATTTTATGCAGAATAAACCTTTTTAATATATCAATTATAGAAATTTAGGTAGAAATTTTATTCAAATTTCTATGAAAAAATCTTTTTGTTTTGCATTTGGCATTCTTTTGTCTCATATTCTTGGTTTGCTTGCTATTTTGATACTTCAATGTTTTGATACTTGACCATTTGGATACTTGACTATTTTGATACTTGACTATTTTGATAATTGACTATTTCGATAATTGACTATTTTGATACTTGACTATTTTGATACTTGACTATTTTGATACTTGACTATTTTGATAATCTTATTACAGCAGTATTCACCTTTAATTTTGTGATTATTTTACTTTTGTTTGTTTATAGCTCATATCTCGTTCACTTTACATATTTAAAATACTTTAAACAGAAAGGTCATGTAACTATTTTATTTACACTTTTTCCCAGTGTCCAGCTATTGATGTGAAAAAAAATCTCAGCTGGAAACGCATATTGAAGTATTTTAATTCAAGGGAAATAGACCATTTATTACTGTCGTTCATCTTTGTTAAGCACGGTTATATCCCTTGATCCGTATAATGATAATTTTTGTACCCATATTTGTTAAAAGTGAATAAAAAAATTAATTGCAAAATTAATTATAGATTATTTTTTAATCATGCATTGTCATGGAGCAAAAACATGTTTGCGAAATTTCAAGAAAATCTATCACTAAAAAGTGCCTCAAAAATCGATTTAAAAAATGTTCCCATATTGGCATTCAAATAAATAAAAAGAGGGGAGAAAACGGTTAGAAATAATGGCCCATTATCATCCTCATCCTTTTCTTTTGACCGAAACAAGCTATACCAACTTAAATACCATATACTTACAGCCAGTGGTGACGTCACACCAACAATCACTATTCACTAACAAGCTCTTAAAAATCCTTGCGAACCAGATCTTGAGATACAGCATGAGAAAGTAGTGCCATTTGTTTACGAGATAGATTTTTTTAGAATCGATTCCACTTTTAGAACATGGTGATGGGACATCTGCGCTATGCCCCCTCGACGACTCCCCTCCCCCCCAAATCCCTTTACACACACACACACCACAAGGAGATGGGTACGACAAGGTCATGTGTAGGTGAAGCAATGGCGTAACTTGCGCAAACGGCTTCAGGGGAGCAGTGGCGCAACCTGGGGGGGGGGGGCGGGGGGCTTGAGCCCCCCCCCCAGACCAAATCATCAATACATATTTTACTATATAAACTGTCGTTTTTCTATATGTGAGCCCCCCCCCAGCATATTTTGCTGGTTGCGCCACTCCAGGGGAGGCCCCATTCCCATGCCTAATTGTACTTCAGTATGACAGGTGCTGCCTCTGGCTGGAAGAAAATTTTGTTCCGGGTGGGGGTTGGAAGCACAGAATTACTACGGCACACAGGTAAAAAAATTTAACATGTTCACCATTGTATTGGAATACATACATAATATATATATCTCTATACTTATAAGACGCATTCGTTGTCTGTCTGTCTGTCCACCCACCTCCCTCCCTCTCTCCCCTCCCTCCATCCTACCCTCCTTTCCTCTCTCCCTCCCTGCCCCCTCACTCTTTATCTCTCCCTCCCTCCCACCCTCTCTCTCCCTCCCTCCCCTCTCTCCCTCCCTATCCCCTCTCTCCCTCTCCCTCTCCCCCTGCTCCCTCTCCCATCTCCCTTCTGCTCCCTCTCCCTCCTTTTCTCCCCCCTGTCCATCCCACTCCTTCCTCTCTCCCTCTCCCTCCCTCCCTCCTTTCCTCTCTCTCCCCCCTGTCCCCCCTCTCTCTCTTTATCTCTCTCTCTCTTTATGTCTCTCTCCCTCCCCCCCCCCTCTCTCTCTCTCTCTCTCTCTCTCTCTCTCTATATATATATATATATATATATATATATATATATATATATATATATATATACTTATTATTATGGTTTCACACTTCTTCTCAAATCCTTCTTCATTCCTTTACCTTCCTCAAACTGTACAATTCAGAGAGCATGAAAAAACATCAACAATTCTTTGCATCACAAAGGCACAATACAGCACCAGCGCGCAAGTTCTATTCGATCATAGGGAAATGACGTCACAGAGGAATTTTATTTATGGCGCCGTCGAGATTACTTTAATATAGTAAAATACTAAAATAAAAAAAAATTAATTACAATTAAACTACCCATCGAGATGAAACGAAACCTGTCCTATAACCTTCCCCATGTAATTATGTGTATGTGTAACAAATTTCACGTTATTTGTTTGTCTGGATCTTGAGTTATAAGGGAACAGACAGACAGACAGACAGACAGACAGACAACGAATGCGTCTTATAAGTATATATATATATATATATATATATATATATATATATATAAAGAGAGAGAGAGGGAGGGAGAGAGAGATAAAGACAGAGAGGGGGGCAAAGAGAGAGAGAGGGAATGAGGGCCGGAGAGGGAGGGAGGGGAGGGAGGGAGAAAGGAGGAGGGGAGAGAGGGGTTAGGGAGGGAGAGGGAGGGAAGGAGAGAGGGAGAGAGAGGGGATGGGAGAAATGGGAGGGAGAGATAAAGAGAGAGGGCAGGGATGGAGAGAGAGAGGGAAGGAGGAAGGGAGGAAGGGGGAGAGAGGGAGGGGGTATGGACAGGGGGGAGAAGGAGGGGGAGAGAGGGAGATGGGAGAGGGAGGGAGAGAGAGGGAGATGGGAGAGGGAGGGAGGGAGGGAGGGAGGTAGAGGGAGGGAGGGAGAAAGGGAGGGAGGGAGAAACGGAGGGAGGGAAAGGGAGAGAGGGGGGGAGGGAGGGAGGGAGAGAGAGAGGAAGGGAGAGAGAGAGGGGTAGGGAGAAAACAGAAGGTAAACAGAAAACCTTATTTTAAACCCGGGCAAAGCCGGGTACTTGCAACTAGTATATATATATAATCCTGAATATACTCAAATTCTTTGCATGTCTGGTGGTGTGTGTGATTATGACTTGAGGTTGGTGGGGGGGGGGGCGGAATAGATTTAAAAAAGACAAGCCCTATACACGGAATATATAAATTATATTATGTGTTCCTATGAATTGTTTTGGTGTTTACTTTGCTTTGACCTAGATTTATTGTTGATGTTTACATTCTGTATTGATCAAAAGATAAGAAACCCTTAAACAAAGAGGCGAACTAGATGGCCTATCTCGAGCAGCTGTTGTGGACAAGAGGTGGTCCTTGCTCAGGCCCAGGCCAAAGAAGGGTCGACCTATTGGACTGAGAGGAGTAAGATACAAAAGACTGTTTGCTCGGTTTAGGTGACAGAGAGCTGAAACTTCAAAAGTACGATGACCCTCAAGGCTTGGAGCCAGTGACAAGTGTTTTGGGTCGCCACTCCATTGCAGCTGACCTGTTTATTGTGTGGCATTAAGAAAAATCATGATAACAATAATAATAACAATTAAAAAACAAACAAAATTGAAGTTCCGAATTGCAAGAAATCTTTGATTTAGTAAAAAAAAAAAGGGCACATTTTTTAAACTAAAATCATCTAGGTCCAACAGTTTGCCTTAATAGGCCAATTAATGGGTGTGTGTGTGGGGGGGGGTCATCCGTTAATTACGTCAACATATGTTATAAATTTTTAGACCTCCCTCCCTCCCCTCTTGTCAACGAGCGTCAAACTTTCGGTGCCCCCGGTGGCGTCACAATGGTTGGTGTCACCCGATGCCGAAAATACAGGGTATCACACCCCCCTCCCTCCCCCAAGACTTCCACCATGAGCAATAAATAGTACATATTTCAAATTTTCCTGCACTAGACCTTAGATAATTTTCTTTAAAAATACTTCAGCGATAAAAACGATAGTATAACTGACTGTATTTCAGAAAGATCCATATTACTTTCATTAAACTGAGTTGGTAAACTACTTCTCCAATGTCATGAAACCACGTGACTAAATGCGTCATTTTTAGCGCGGTTACAAATAACTTCAGATTGATCCGAGCAGCTTTAAATTGTATTCATATACCTAAGCTCCAGACGCTCTGCATGGTGACACCCTGTGCTACTGTTCTGCATGGTGGCACCCTGTGCTACTGCTCTGCATGGTGGCACCCTGTGCTACTGCTCTGCATGGTGGCACCCTGTGCTTCTGCTCTGCATGGTGACACCCAGGTGCTACTGTTCTGCTATGAAATTTAAAACTGTTCATTTTGGTGTCACCTCTAAAAGGATGTCACTCCGTGCGGCCCGCACCCCTAGTGACGCCACTGGGTACCCCCATCCCCCATATAAACTTTTAAAACAAAGAAAATACAAAAACCTGGACAAATCACCCCCTCCGCCCCCATCCCCAAATAGCAATAATTGATATAACAAAATCAACGAGTATCCTTCTCTATATGACGGACTATAACAAAATCAACGAGTATCCTTCTCTATATGACGGGCTATAACAAAATCAACGAGTATCCTTCTCTATATGACGGACTATAACAAAATCAACGAGTATCCTTCTCTATATGACGGACTATAACAAAATCAACGAGTATCCTTCTCTATATGACGGACTATAATAAAATCAACGAGTATCCTTCTCTATATGACGGACTATAACAAAATCAACGAGTATCCTTCTCTATATGACGGACTATAACAAAATCAACGACTATCCTTCTCTATATTACGGACTATAACAAAATCAACGACTATCCTTCTCTATATGACGGACTATAACAAAATCAACGACTCTATATGACGGACTATAACAAAATCAACGAGTATCCTTCTCTATATGACGGACTATAACAAAATCAACGAGTACCCTTCTCTATATGACGGACTATAACAAAATCAACGAGTATCCTTCTCTATATGACGGACTATAACAAAATCAACGACTCTATATGACGGACTATAACAAAATCAACGAGTATCCTTCTCTATATGACGGACTATAACAAAATCAACGAGTACCCTTCTCTATATGACGGACTATAACAAAATCAACGAGTATCCTTCTCTATATTACGGACTATAACAAAATAAACGAGTATCATTCTCTATATTACGGACTATAACAAAATCAACGACTATCCTTCTCTATATTACGGACTATAACAAAATCAACGAGTATACTTCTCAATATTACGGACTATAACAAAATCAACGACTCTATATTACGGACTATAACAAAATCAACGACTATCCTTCTCTATATTACGGACTATAACAAAATCAACGAGTATACTTCTCAATATTACGGACTATAACAAAATCAACGACTCTATATTACGGACTATAACAAAATCAACGAGTATCCTTCTCTATAACAAAAACTTGAGCCCATCTACCCCCCCTCCCCCCTTCAAATATTGAATAAATACTATGTTGCTTTTTTTAATGACTTCTGTTTGGCTAAGCTAAAAAAAAATAAGTGATGTTTTATTAATTAGCTGGAAATGACCACCGGAATGCAGCGTGACTTCAAACATAAACTTTAGCCACCAATATCACGTGATTATGTATTGCCTTCTAAATATAGCTCCTACACCGATAAGATCAAAACGTTTACTTGGTAGAGCTTCTCTAACGGTTGATAAGAACGCAAGAATCACGTGACATAGCTTTGCCTTCAGTGTGTTTGTGGTTTATCCTAAAACATGTACACATAACCCGTCTTGGTACAGTTTATCTTGCGGTAGAAGTGTGCTCAGTAGAGCCAGATTCCTGACCTGTGGCTTTGTCTCAGCAGTTTTAAATTGTCAACTAAACCAGACTTTTGATTTCAACAGGTACAAATTATGTAAAATTACTTACTAATTGTAGGTTAAGTTTTATCAAGGTAGTGTGTGATTTTAATTATTTATTGACACTGGTATGAAATGTGATATAATTAGTTACATAATATTTTGAAACAGGATGTAACTATTTCATAATAATCGTACAAAAATCTATTTGAAAGAAAAGTTTTTTCGTTAGACAAGCAATTAAAATTCATATAGGTGATTAAATTTAAAACAATTTTTATACACAAAAAAAGCTGTAACGAGCAGTTTTCCCCCACAAGATCAACTTAATCAAAAAAATTTTAAACATTTTGCCATTTCTTCCCTATTATTCAGCATCTGAAATGTAAACAAAAAGTGTAATAAGTTTAATAAGACAAGAAAGCCCAGCCTATTCCTTATCTTTTTTTTTCCTAACTTAAAGTTTATAGTTTTGTCGAGGAAAAGGGGAAAAGCATAATTCTTTACCACCTCCTATTAAAATATTCTAGCAATTTAGGATTTTATCATGTTAGCGATGTGTGGCACTATTTCATAAGTTTTACATATTATTAAATGAGGTGCAAGGGAGACAACCACAGGAAAAAAAATGAGCCATTAATCTAACGTGTTGAAACTGATGAAAAGACAATATTAGCTGACCTAAACAAAATTGTGACAATACAATAGCTGGCCTAAACACAATTTCCATTTGTAATATTTTAAATGCATGAGAAAGCGTAGAATTTTTATCTGAGTGATTATGTAGCCACTGTGTTCCAGCACCTTGTTTTATGGCTGGCGGTGCATCATTATCTGTACCATTTCAAAGGGAAAAGGTAAAAAAAAAAAAACCTGTTTAAATTTATTATGATCCTAATATTTGTTTTTTTCTTTATCCCTCTGTGAGGCCCACTCAGTTTGATTGCTGAAGGGAAAAGGGATGGGTGGAGGGAAAGGGATGGGTGGGGCGATTTTGCTATAAGACTGTTAATTAAAAAGAGATATTTTGAAATACTCAATCAATAGTCTCCTTAAAACTCTTTCATTTTTCCTCCCTCTTTAAGCTCTCTCTCCCTCTAAATCTGCAAGCTAAGATTTAGTAAATCAGAGCTCGATAAATCAAACTTGTTGCGTCTGATAGCCAGCAAGCTATCCAACAAGTGCCAGTCAGGGGTACTCAAAATATTTTTTGAAAGGCTTCAATTTGGCAGTGAGGCTGCTGAGCTCTAATTGAGACCTAGCACAGAAAAATGTTGGGAAACAAATGGGTGTAGACTGCAATGTGCAATCAGAGGAAATTTCACTAATTTAAACAAATTTATCTCCTATTTTTTTTTAATAATTATTTTGCTTAAATACTACTTTATTATGATATTAAATTATTTTTTTTTTACAGAATTCTAAGAGAACAAACTCCATATCTCAACGTTAACAGCAAATTTATTTTACAATGCATCAGATGATTTGGCTTTGTCAGTTAATACTGACAACCTTCTGTTTAATTCATGGAGCTCCTCAAGAAGACTTCATTTCTGATTTGCCTGGTTTATCATGGAAGCCAAATTTTAAGCAATACTCTGGATATTTAAAAGGTTCAGGGAGTAAAAAACTGCACTACTGGTAAGTTGAAATGAACATAGACTTTATAATTTTATTTTGGTATTATATAATGTTTTATCCTTTGCATATCAAAAATAATACAATAAAAGAACCCCCCACTTCAGAATATTGCTTTGATTTTCTGATAAATATTTAATCTGTTAATTGTACTTTGACATAGTCAAAAGTTTAAACTTATGAGTTTTCAATGAAAGATTTTTAGCATCATTCTCTGATTGATTGTTTAAAATTAATTTAACATTTAAATTAAAATTATTTGGATTTGTTCTCTCACTTGTTGATCTGCTGATGATTCTGTTATTAAGGTTTGTGGAGTCTTCTGGGAATCCAAAAGTGGATCCTGTGGTTTTATGGATGAATGGAGGACCAGGTTGTAGCTCACTACATGGATTTTTAACAGAGCATGGGCCTTTCAGGGTTTGTTGTTAACTTATTAGAAATTATAGCTTTTATTATCTACCTTGTGATTTTTTTTTGAAGCACATAAATAGATGCAGTGCTAAATTAACCTATGAGTAAAGTAAGCAACTGCTGAAGGCATCAAGGGAAGAGGAGCACCACCAAATTAAAAATCATTGCTGAATTTATCATTTATATAATATAGTACAATGTAAATGAATAATTTTGATAAATTGTGTTTGCATAACAGAAACGTACACACTTAGAACGAGCCAGATGCATTTGATACAATAGTTATCCAAGTGACTTAAGAAACCACATCACAAAAAAAAAGAAAAAAATTCTTATGTACCCATTTCTATCATATTCCTACTTTATTTTAAAGCCCAATTTACTGAGTATATTAAAAAAAAAAAGATTTAATACACAATTTTAGCTTTTGGTTCAATTATATTGGAGTAAGGGGTGGGGTGGGGGGTGGAAGGTGCAAAAAAAACTTAGGCTATCAAGGGGACTTAATCCGGTGCTGAACAGATGTGAGACTAAAAAAATCTGTTATTTTTATTACTACCATAAAAAAAATATAAATCAAAAGAAAATTTACACTGAATTGTGGGTGGTAAATAAAAAAGCTGAATTATCTAGCTCATTTATTTATTTATGACCATACTTCTGAATGTCATTATCTTTACAAGGTTGATACTGATGGTGAAACTCTGCAGTCATTTCCCTTTGCATGGAATCAGGTATGTTGTTTTTTTTTTAGATTATTTGCTTGTATAATTTTTTATTTTCAATAAATCTTCATAGTTCTATGATCAGTTATTTAATGAAAACATTCTTTCTTCAACCCATTTTTAAATCTAACAATTGTTTCAATAGCTGGCCAACATGATTTACCTGGAAGCACCAGCAGGTGTTGGGTTCTCTTATTCTGAGGACAAAAACTACACAACAGATGATGATGAAGTAAAAATATTTTTTTTGATTCCTTAGTCTATTTTTTTCTTCCTGTTGATAAAATTTTCAACATTGGCACCACAATGACTTATCGAAATTGTTACATTATGCAGGTTGCAGAAAGTAATTATCTGGCTCTGCAAGATTTCTTCAGGAAGTTCCCAGAATTCTACAAAAATGACTTTTACATCACAGGTGAAAGTTATGGTGGAATCTATGTTCCTACATTGGTGTCACATGTTTTGGATGATCCAACGATAAACTTGAAAGTGAGTTTTCTTTTTTTATATTTAAATAAGCAAAATATTTTATATTTATTAAGATAACTATCTTCTATAAAACTTTGGATTACATATACATTTTTTCATAACTTTGTCTTTTCAATAAATCTTAGGGTTTCGCTGTTGGCAATGGCTTATCTGATGTTGAAATGAATGACAACTCAATTGTCTACTTCGCCTACTACCATGGTCTATTAGGAGATGAGTAAGTGAAGTTCTTGTATTAGGCCACTAAAAATATGGTATTAATTCAGGTACCTGGTAATAATAGCAATGATGTAAGCCCCTATCTACTTATTGATAATTGTGACAGTTGGCTATGTCCTTTCTGGTGCCTGTTTAGGCTATGGTGGCAATGTAAAAAAAAAAAGACACAGCAAAGCTGTTCAAGCAATTCTTTAAAGGGTCAATTAAGGATCAATTGACACACATTTTGTCATTTTGAAAAGGACCACATGAAATGGATAAGCATGAAAGATATTATTGAAGAATCAATATATCTAGTAGTTTAAGATAACAAAAAATATGTGAAAATGCCTAAAACTGGCTTTAGAAATTTAGATTAAATAAATCCTGAGCTAACCAACAAAAGTACAAAGTGAAATCCTAAGCCTTAATGCCAGTCAGAGATAATGCAATGCAAAATCAACTGAGGACAGAGCTGTTGATTACTTGCTCTTTGAACCTGTACATACCATTCAATGTCTTTAGCATTATGGGACAAGCAGAATTAAACATATAAATTATTATTCATTTCAAACTCAAACTAATCTATTCAAATGCATTGTCTCACATGGAATTGTACCTTATATTTTACTTTTTTTTTCAAATAATTCACACAGAGAATGGGTGAATTTGTTGAAAATTTGCTGTCCTGGAAATGTATCAAGCCTTTATTGTAATTTTGTTAATGGTGTAAAGTATCCAGGTTGTTTACGAGAGGTTAGTTAATAAGAATCTGACAAGAAGTTTTTAATGTAATAATCTGTATTTTTGTCATAAGGTACTTAATAATTCACTGAAAAAGTCATTAGTAATTATTCACATTAATCTACTTAAAAATGGATTATTCTATCCATTCAGAACACTAATTCCAAATCCATTTAGAACAATTAAACATGCAAAAAATTATATTAATAACTGAAAAAAAAATAGATATTTTATCATACTTTCTGGTACTGTAATTATGTTTTGGTTGTATGTTTGTGTCATTTTCATTTTGAGGAAAAGTTGCTCATACATTTTTTTGTATACATTGCTATAAGTAGACCTATACATCATCACACTTTCATCTATTTTGAAAAATTTTCATCATTATTTTATGATAGCTAGAAGAAATCCAAAATTTGGTGTGGTATTCTGGCCTAAATGTCTACAACTTGTATGCTAACTGTCCTGGTGGTGCTAAAGACCATACTCTGTATTTTGATGAGCAGAAAGAAAAATTTGTCACAAACAATTTTGGCTGGCCATTTATGTTTATAGAAAGTCGATTTATAGAGTGGCTAGAAGTAAGTTAGCTAATTGTATAGGCACATATTATTTAATACACTTTATATATAATAGATATGTCTATGGTTTAACAATGACTAAAATGAAGTACCCATTATACTTTGTCCTATTTTACAGAAACTGGACAGCATACCAATCAACAAATTGACTTCAAGCCCTCCATGTACAAATGACACTAATGTTATAAAATATTTGAATTCTGAGCCTGTTAAAAAATCACTGCACATTGTTAAAGATGCTGGTACCTGGGATATTTGTAGGTATAAAACAAATTTATTCCGTAATGATAAGCGTTTAAATTGTTGACTACATTTGAAGTTTTTGGCCCTACTTTTTGAATGCTGTTGACCAACATAATTAAAGTAGGCTTACATATCTTTGACTGAACTTAATCAGCCAATTTAAATTAAAAAACTATGATTAATTTGATGGTGGTAACTTCAAGTGTTAGCTTGACTTTAATCAAGTGTACATTGCTCTAAATATTTAATGTATACTTTAACTATTTAATAGTACACTTTATTTGGATCTCAAAATGTGCTTTTTTTTAAAAATCTTTTCAGCTCTGCTGTCAGCAACAATTATAAAAAACTCTATGCAACAGTCAAACCACAATATCTGAAAGCTGTTGACAGAAAGGTTGGCATTAAACTGTTACATGACAGCATTTTACAATAAGTTGTTTATTTTTAAAGTTGTTAATATATACATAAATATATAAAAAAATAATTATAAATGAGTACTATATGTACAATAGACTTAAGACTATTGACCTTATTTGGCAGAAGAGTGTCAAATCTATTGCAACCTAAATTCTATGACCCACTTTCATACCATCGAAAATTCCTTTTTTTAAGTAAAGTCGTCCTCACCACTTTGCTCTTCAACTTTCTTTGCTTCACTCTATATATATATATATATATATATATATGTATTAAGAGTGCAATGGTGACTTTAGGTTTTCTGTACTCCATCTACAAAAATGTACCATTTAAATTGCACAAATTTACCTATCACTGTAGATTCTAGGACCTATTAACTGCAATAAATGAGGAATTACTGCATATGACTTTTTTAATGTTTCTTGTTAGAAAACTATGCAAATTTATTACAGAAAAATTAAGTAGAAATAAAGAAAATGTATGGTGAAGGCAATAATATTATATGCTCACACATATTAAAAATTAACAAAGCACCAAATTTATACACAGGATAAATTCTTTAAAAAAAGATGAGGTAGACCAAAGATGAAAGTCAATGCTTACAATTTAAACTAGCCAATGCCTAATTATTCTGGATTTGTCTACTATATAAATATTGTTCCTCTTTATACTTTTGAAAGATAACAATTATAATGTGTTGTTTTTTTTCAGCTGCGCATAGATAACAATTATAATGTGTTGTTTTTTTTCAGCTGCGCATTCTTGTTTACAATGGGGATATAGATATGGCCTGCAACTTTTTAGGAGATGAATGGTTTGTGGATTCACTGGGTTTATCTGTAAGTTCTGCTTTTTTTTTCTTTAAAAGAATTTCCTTCATCCTTATCAGTAAAACCGAGAAAGAATGATATGAACTAAAAGTAAGGAATTAATTTATTTAAATTATAAAAAGTTATAATTATTTTAAATTTAGAATCCACAAGAAAGAAGAAAATGGTACTATAAAGCAGCAGATGGCACAACGCAAGTTGCAGGATTTGTGAAAACATTTGATTTCCTTACATTTGCCACTATTAGGGTAAGTTTTATTTTAAAGGTTGTGTAATCACATACTGTGCCTAATTTTGGTACAAGCTTTCATTTTTTTTACTTGTAAAAAAGCGGAAAAGTAGATTAGCTTTCTATAGAGGTAGAGGATTCCCTCTTTGCATTGAGACATCAATTTTTAACTCATTTAAAAGTAGTAAAGCTTTAGGAAAATTATAGAGGTCAGTCAGTACAGAAAAGCCTAGAACAGTATATTTCATTTTTGAATCAGTTGTTTTGAAAATTCTCTAGCAATAGCAATAAAAATTCTCTTGTTACTGTGCTAGCCACTTCAACTAAAAATATTTTTTTAATTTTCACTCACGTGAACAAAAAATAAATAACTTGCATTTTTTAAAACAGACATTGTTTGACTGTGAAGAAGAAAATATTTTAACAGATTTTGCCTACTGCATTTAGTTAGTTTTAACAGAGGTTCCCAAACTTAAAGATTTGAGGTGTAAATATGACAACCAAACGTGAACTAATTTTGTATGATCATAAGTAATTCTTAAGTAGCTTTAAGTGAGGTCACTTTCACTCATTAGCACATTGGTAGATTCAAAACATACAGCTTCTGCAAATGATAATCCAACAACTATGATAAAGCAACCACGATAAACTGACACTAACCAACTAGGAATACAAAAATGTGAATTTCATTGCAAAAAGTACAACATGATTCATAAAATTATATTACAGAACAGCAGCATGGTTCTGATGATACAATAAGTAGCCCAAATTTTTTTGTGACCCTGACTTTGGGATCCTCTGTCTTAAAATAAGACTAAAATATAAATGATTTTTTTTTCCCTTGTTTAATTTTGAATAATTCAATGATTCAAGTATAATTTTTATTTTATGAGAGCACATTCCACTGTTTTTTTTCTAGGGTTTTAAATTATTAATTTCTGTGTTCTGCAGGGTGCTGGACACATGGTACCAACAGATAAGCCAAGACCAGCCTTGGAGATGTTTATTAATTTTATACAGAATAAACCTTTTTAACAAATCATGTGTAGCCATTTAAATACTGCCTAGTTTATTGCATGCCAAGGTAATATTGAAAAATACTTCATTGAAAAATTGTTAAGTAAAGATGACTTTTTAAATGAATATGCAAATGGTGTAAATATTTTTCTTGCATTTTCTTATTTGCAATTTTGATAATTTTTTATCCAAAATTCCCACCTGTCAAAATATGAGAGCTATCAGCTTAAATTGCTTATACAAGGTCTTTTATAAACTTAATTTTTTAACTGATATCATTTACATCCCTTATGATTTTTATTTTTGAATGAGCTTACCAAATCAGTGATTCATACATTTCTACATTAACAAACATGGGGATTTGAAGCTCAATGCGGTTTAGCCCTTAACAGATTGACTAATTGTGAAATAGAATATTACTAATCAGTAAAATATTACCCAACCAGCATCCTTGCAGAAATAAGGATATTATTTAAAAATCTTATGCTTACAAAAGCCAGACTGAAACAGTATTTATTAGATGTTCATTGTAGATTACATCACATCTGCTGTATTTTTATAACACCTCTGACTTTTTGTTCTAATCAATATTTACAACTAGAATGGTGATGGCTTAAATTAACATAAACAGTCTATTTGCTGCTAATTTCAAGCAGCAGTGTACAAACTAAACAAACCATTGTAGACAGTTGTATCACTGAAAAAAATTAACGATTTATTAGGCAAATGTATGGTAAGGAATAGTGGGGGGATCAGCTTTTCTTTATTTATAGCCACTTAGATAACCTTGTCTTATTGTTCTGTTAATCTGCTCACCTTTCAGATGCAACTGTTTTAATACATGTACATGAACAAATGTATACCGGTGTGTTTGGATGTGTTGTCCTTTATTACATGATGAAAATATATTGAAGTATTTGATTGTATAAGACTTTTTTTTACTGAAGATATTTTGTTATTTATTACATGATGTAATTATTTTAAGCATTTAATTCTGTTGGACTTCTTTACTATAAGAAATGTAGCTCTTCATCATTTAGAGTTTAGATACTTATTTGATTGAAAATAGTTCTCATGTTAACATATTTAACTGTTTCATTTGTTTGTATTTTTACCATTGATGTATTCTGTTTACACTGTATACTTAAATTGAAATATTACTATTAAAACAGGTTACCCATTTTACCACTATTATTTTTCTTTTATTGAACCTTTTTCTTTAGTTCAACTGTACCCTAGTCAATTTATACTACTATTCAAGAACAGCTTTGGTTATAAATTATTTTAATTACATACAAACGGATAACAAGAGTTAAAAATTACAAAAATCTCTTCTATTTCCGAATCAAGTCAATATTAAATTTAAAAAAAAAAAAAAAGAGCAAATTTGGGTGAGCCAAGCCAAATATCAAACAGACCACATCTAACGTGTATCAATAAAACGATTTTATGTTATTTAATTTGAAGAGGAAAGACCAAAGGAACAAATGAAAAAAAAAAAAATGACAACAAATGTCTATTTTTGGTCCAACTTTTAATTATTTTTTTTTTAAGTATTGTCATCAGCCAAAAAAATACTATTCAGGCAACAGAAAAGTGGGTTCTCCTTTATATAAGTAGGGGATTCCCCCATCACACTAAGACAACCCACTTTAACTCATTCTATTAAAGTACTGATGATTATCATCAAACTTCAGACATTCAACAGCAAAAAAAAAAAGAAACTGAACAAAAAAAAATTGATCTGCAAACAGAGCAAGACGCTTATGGACAAAGCATGACACTGTACAGACAAAGCTGAACATGAAGATAAAACACTGAGATGCATATATATTTATATATATAAAACATACTCCGCTGTACATATTGTTTATTATGAGAAAATTTTGTTTTTTTTATTTATTTAAATAACGTACTTTTATAAAGAGAAAAAAAAGTTGCGTAACAAAACAGGAGACAAAACATTTTTTTCAAATAAATAGCAATGGGAAAGGGGGGGGGGGATTTTTTTTTTAAATACCTACAAAACATCACATCTCCATTCACTTGATACAATCACTATCAGAGTGCACTTTAACAAATCAGTGTTCATCAGTTTTCTTCTCTTATTGTTTACATATTAAACACAGGATGGGTAGGACAAAGACTTGTGTCTATTTAGTAGATATATTTTTTTTTGTTTTTTTTTTAAATGCATGTTTTTAAAAACCATTAAGTAGATTCTATGCTTGAATCACAAATATTGGGATGGGGTACTGGATTTGACAATCTAGACAAATAAGAAATTCCTCTGTATTAATTATAGGATAAAAAAAAAGACTTAAGTTAGTCAATGGAATTTCCACAAAATTAAAAGTATTTATCTCTGTCCCCCATAAGGCCTGCAGTATAGCTACAACTGTACAGATCAAATAATTAAACACAGCAAATATTCCCAATACATTCTATCTGTAATTGATTCATGATATTCCCCAATACATCCTATCTATAATTGATTGATGAGAAACATTCTTGAATTTCACTATTTGGAATGAATGATATTTAATATTAGTTCTATGGGAGACATGTTAAAATAAAAATGGGCTAATGCAATACAATCCACAACTGGAGCATCCAATTCATTCAACCTGGCAGTTATTTCAATAATTCCAAGAATGTTACTTAAGGTCAATATGAGTGTTACAGAAAAATTACATTATCATTCCTAAATAACTAAATACAACCAAATTTCTACTTTTTTTCCCCTAAAAATATCATCACTCGTTATGATTCAAAAACTTCAACAATTATTTGTTGACTATGACTTAAAAAAAAGACAAGCCATTCACTTAAGACTTTAATTTCTGACAAAGTCATCTTAAAAATCTGAATTTCTAGCAAGAACTTTTTTTTAAACTTAAATGCAGCCACATGATAGCCATTAGCAACATAATGTACAACTTAATATTTCTCACCATTCTAGGTATTGCTAAAGTTCCTAATCCATATTTAAAAAAAGAAAGAATGAAATATCTAAATATATAATGAAACAAAACAAAAAAATCTCCTGTCTGGATGACAAATTTATAAATTGCTTTAAAAAAAAATAAAACATTTATTTCATTTACCTTCTCTTTGGCTACAATAAAATGACCAAATGCAATTAAAGATAGTTTGAAGCTTGATCAATAATCATGACGTACTAAATAAAAACAAGTAAGAGAAATAAAAACTGCCATCTATATACTAGTGACAACATCAAACTTCTATCAGTCAACAACTTGTGCTTTTTTTCAGAACAGTCTTGTGCTGAGATATCATTCACATTAACTGTCAAATAAAAAATAAACAACTAATTTTTTTTTTATTTCGGTCATCGTCCGACATGTTATAGCTGACATTCATACTGCAGTCTTGTATACTTGGGTGAAGAAAGTGGGGGGGTTAAGGACATAGCCAAGGCTGGATGTTTAACAGAATTACTTGCTTACATTTACAAATCTCCTCAAAATAAATGTACTCATTTAGTGAATGCAGTGAAGCTCTGAAAGGTAAAAAGTTTTATGTCCAGTCACAGTTTATCAATGGTGAACATTTTTTTTTTATGTTCTTTGAAAGTAGACTCAATTTTTTTTTCTTCAAACAATGTGTGCGAAAAATAATTTTTTATGTGATTTTCAAAAAAAAAAAAATATTTAAAAGTCTATAAACAGCTTAAAAAAAAAAAAACAACCTTATGAATGATTACAAAACATAGGATAAAATATTCTGTAGCAGCACGAGACATTCAGCACTTACTCCATGTTTAAAGTCTTAATTTTTAATCTCTCTTTTTTGTTTACATTTTTCTTATACAATTTATTAAACATCACTGAATGAATCAAGTTGCTTCATAATTATACGGGGTGATTAAAGAAAGAAGAGGAAATATTCAGGACTCAAAGAATAATGTACCTTCTACATACAAAACTTAAATTAAAAGTTTTTTTTTCTAAGCCCATTCATAAAATTTATTCAAAAAAAATGTACACGCATATTAACCTTGACTTACAAACAGTTTCAGTTAAACTGAATGTACATAGTAACTGTATGCAAATATATCACGACCGCAAACAACAGCGACAAACATAAGTCAGGTTTCATTATCCAAAGCAACAAATTAAACAATTATTATTTACCAGCACTGGTTGCATTCTATCCAAAAAAAAATAAATAATAAAAAAAAAAAACTACACTCCTTCCAGAATTTTTCTTCTTCATGGCTGGCAATGGTTGATTATAAAAAAAAAGTTTTTTTTAAAAAAAAAAACCCAGCATATTGTAAATTATAAATAAAAGTGTTCAACCTTCCACTTCACCAGTTTCCTGATTATCACTACACTGAGCTGGGGCATGAGAAGGGGAAGGAGCCGGCGATGACGTCGGGGTCTGATTAGGTAAACGTGGAGGCTGCTGGGATGTCAGAGGCTGCTTGATATTGATATTCACAGGAGCCTGTGGGGGTGACTGCCCATAGATGCCACCGGGCCCACTCCCACCAGAAAGAGGGGTGGGGTTCAGGGCTATGTCGTTAGCCATGTTCATAATTTGCTGGGGCGGGGTCACCCCTCTGTGTTGCGGCGGCTGCTGTGAGGTGGACGCTTGAACAGGAATCTGAGTAATCTGAGCGGGTGCAGAAGAAGAGCCTGTGGGGGGCACTTGAGACACTGAGTAGTCCACGTGGGCAGACTGCACACCACCAGGATAGCTTGGGGCTCCACCAACTTCATCAGAAGGATGAATGTCTTGATCATCAGCTATTTCTGTTTCTTCCTGTTCCTGATTAGTTGATAAATTGCAAGTCTATTACCAAGTGAAAAATAAAATTATTACTATTTACCAAATTATTTCTTTAAAACTCTCAATGCCCCAAATTAAGCACATGATAATTTAAATTGTTTCAAATTTTGCTTACATCGTCAGGACATAATTCAAATGCTTTAGCCAGAGTCATCCTTGCACTCTGTGACCTCTCCAGAAAATACCTTAAAAAAAAAAGTCACAGACAAAAAAATTAATTAACAAAGAAACCAAAAAATGAAACTGAGTTAGATATGGATATAAAATATAAGTGAATTATAAATCCTACATCCTACCCATTGCTTGTCTCATTGGACTGAGCTGGAGGTGACCAGTTGTTGTACGTTTGATACTGTGTGTTCCCTGGATATGGCCGCTACAGAAAAATATACGATGTTGATCATTTATTTTGATGAATTTATTTTTTATTTCTGTACTAATTAATTTTGTAGCACAGCAAAGGAAAAAAATGCAGTTAACTAAAAATGAAAAGACAGAATAGAAAAACTTACTCTTTCCATTTCATCATTTAGCCAGTCGATGGCCCAAGTCCATTTTCTTTTGATATCACCATTTGTTTGTAGCATGGCAGCCGCTGGTGCACAGCTAAGAGAATATATTATAGAAGAATACATTCATAAATCATTTTCATGGACAGATGTTTATCATTGTTTGTGGTCTCAAGTTTTAAAACATTAGAAGTCAGAAGAAAAAAAAGACTGGCTCAGGGTTATCAATACCGTTGGCCTACAAAAAAAAAAGACTGGCTCAGGGTTATCAATATCGTTGGCCTACAAACCGCAAGCAGCCTGTAACAGGCTGGAATGCGGCCCTGCCAAGACAGTCAAATAACTACAACCAGGTTACAAGTGAAAAATAATTACTGCTGCAAATACATTTCCTAAAATTTTAACTTGTTTTTTAAACTTCCAGATAGTCAAAACTCAGGTCTAGTTAATTAGTTTGAAAGACATTTAATGCGCCAAAAGAAAATGGGCTTATTATTACAATGTTATTTCAAATACAAATTTTTTGTACTAATATGTAGCCAAAATAAAAAACTTGTAGAATAAAGCGATGTTACTCAATTTTTCTTTACCTTTATGCCATGTTTGTCTTTGTCTGGTGTGTTAATGTAAGTTTGAAATATTTGTTGGTTTGAAAAAAATGATTATATTTTTAAAAAAAAAATTCCTTTCCCAAGGAAATTTTTTTTTTTTACTCTTGTTTTATCTTTTTTTAGTGGGTTTGGGATATTGATTTACCCTTGATTTTTTTATTTCAAAATTTATATTAACTTTTGATATATTTGATAACAGATTTCAAAATTGATATATCTTTTCATATATTTTTGACTTCATTTCCAGTTGACATAAGAAAAATAACTGCACATTATTGAAAGAAATACATACAAAAATAACCTTATACATGTATTGTATTTAGAGGCAGATTTCATCTGGAGAAAAATATTGATCACCCCATAACCATGTCTTAGTAAAAGAATTGTTATTTAGAAACACCTAATTTTTTCCAGAATGAAACCAAAAAATATAAATAATTTGAACCTGAATATTAACTGAACATCTATTGAACTATTCAAGAATCTCAACTGCTTCCCTAGAGCCAAATATGAAAGGCCTGTCAGAAACAATGTTAGACATCTCACTACTTTCCTCTACCTTTGCTATATATGAATTTGAGCATTTATGATTCCTGAATTTAATGTGTTATTGTAAGGTCTATTTTTTTTTAGCTTTCTTTTTATAGTTACTTTGAAGTATTTAAAGTGCTTCCCCTCCCCCTCTTTCCCCACTTCCCAAACATCTCAGGCTTTGTCAAAAGACATAAAAAACCACTGAACTAAGTCAGTGTAAAATCAGGAAAAGGTTATTAATTGTGTGTACAGTATTTGTATTTTAAACCGTCTTTAAAATTACTTCCTTTTTTTTAAAAAAATTTTTAATGCAGTAGTCACCTATAGCAATGTACTTATGTATCAATAAATCAGACACATACTGACAAAAAAAGGGCCAAATTTAACTTTGTTGAAGCCCACAAGTTAGCAAGGCTTAGATAAATTATAAAATCTATGTTCAAATTGTCAATTTTATATTGGCCAATGACCTAATTTTTCAGGACAATGTCCAATAAAAAAAAAAATTTTACATTAAATCATGACAAAGCGATGTGGAACAGCTAGTTACTTACTGTGTGAACAATGACACCATAAGTTTTATACACTGGTAAGCCCTCTTCTGATAGTGGTTCTTTGATCTCTGGATGGTATCAAAAAGGCCATCACGGTCGTCTGGTATACCCTTCAGTGCATTGTGAATTCTGTGTGTCTGCCAGGAGTCTTCTAAAAGTAGCATCTGTAGCAAGAGGTCCATGTATGGCCGCAGCTCATATGTGTAGGAATAAGCTACCTATAAACAGTCATTAAAAAACATCAATAAATTCATTGTTTACAAAGTGACTGTAGGAAAGTTTATTATTAGATTAAAAATAGATGATTACACAAATTTATAAAAATAAAAGAGATTTCGTTACCTGCCAAAGTAATTCACTTAATACTAATGAGGAGAAATGTGGATTTTCCCACGAAGAGTACTGAAAGGAGAGAAAATAATAATCAATAAATGAAAGTCTTTTAAACTTTCAGTGCCATAGAATGTTATTAAAAGTAAACAATTTAAAAAAAAGGGGGGGGGCATGGGAGTGGTTCAGCTGATAGAATAACAAAGTATGCCATATTACAGTGTTCATTTTATAGTAGATGTGCCATTATATAATAACGCTACGTCAAACAAAAAAAACTTGCCTTCAACAACTTGGCAGTTTCATCAACAGCATTGGCCTCTTCAATGATCTTCTTGACATAAACACTACGACCGTATAAAATTTCAGCCACAGGAGGCTGAATGGTCATCAAGGGCTTTGGACACATGGGATCACCATGAGGGTTGGGGAGCGGAGGCTGACCCTGAGGAAAAAACAATCAAACAAAAATATATTCTTGGACTAATTATAATTTCAATTTAAGTCATCTACAGCCAATAGAATCAGCTTATTTGTACAATTTATAATGTTCGTAACTGAATTATAAATAAAGGCTCGTAATTAGGGGTTGTCGGTTTTTAAAAACCGGCGGCGAAAAACCAGTTTTTTGACGAAAGTCGAAGCATTCGACAACCGGTTTTTTTGGCTTTAAAAGCCGGTTTTAGCTTAAAACTTAACAAACAGCAAAAAATGTTGATACATTCCACGATATTACAGAGAAATCTGGGAAAATTACTTTCCTTTGAACTCCCTCCTCAGTCCGACCTGTGTACATTGGCATTGATAAAAAGTAACTGTTGAGCGATACAAAAGAGAAGGTGTGCCCAAGAGGTTAAGGGGTAACTTGAGGATTGGATGGAGGTGGAGGGGACGGTATATACACACTGAGAGATTTATTGCATCCGTTTCCTCGACCTGGAAAGAGGGCTAAATTCAAGTCGTTAACTAATTCCACAAAACAACCGATGTTTTTTTTAGCGCACGAATTTAGTGTTGACTTGCGGGAAGTGTACAACTTGAAACGGGGGGGGGGGGGGTATATAATCGGTGCCTCCCTAGCTCATCACTAAGCTATTTTTTTTTTCAAGTTGACTAAATTATGTTCGCCATCCAATACCTTCACCACCACCAACCCGTCTAACCTAAACAAGGCATTCACATGGCAGGACCGTCGTACAGCCGTTGTAATGAATAGTGTAACTAATACATCTCTGGGATGAGAGGGGGTAGGTGGGGAGACAATTGTATGAAGGGAGGGGCGAGGAGTTCAACAGTGGAGGAATGTTTTTAAACGGCACTCGATGTCCGTGGAGGTGCAGAGGTGTTTGTGTACTGTGTCACATATATGATAACGTTAGAAACTTATACAGAGGATGAGAAAGAGAGAGAGGGAAAGGCAGAAAGTGAATACCATGAGTAGAAAGAGAACCGTAATATCTATAGACTATATATATAAATAAGCTCTATACTGAGTACTGAGGTCTACATCACAACGGCTGATTTCAGAACTGGTCTGTGTGCGGCAAACCAAACCTCTTGTCTTTGACAATATAATATAAATGAAACATGAGAAAGTAAGGTCATGATAGAAATGTGTTTAGTTATAAAGCAATTTAAATGAATATATAGGTACCCAGTAGACAGTAGTAGTATTTTTACTGTCATATTGATAATTTTTTTCTTGTATTTATTGTTTTATGTAAAAATTGGTTGACTTAATTGCATTATCCTTCATTCTTTCTCATACACGTTAATTAAATACTACATACATTGAAAATAATTATTGCTAGAACGCTTATAGTATCCGTTATTTCACTTATTTTATAGTAAAACCGAAAACCGGTTTTCGCCAGTTTTTTGAGAAATTGACCTTCGACAACCAGCTTTTTCAAAAGTCGGTTTTTGTATAAACCCTGCTCGTAATGATTATGAAAATATAGTTCAAAATATATAAAACTAAGAGTAAAACTATGACAGCTTACAGAAACAGACGACTGACATCTCTGAGATACATCACAGCAACGGACAAGTTGGGAGACAACGGAATATAATTTGCTAAGCTCAGCATACTGATATTTGATGGGTGGACCAGGGCCCTCATCAAGAGCCACTAGCATAAACTGATGCGGCACACGTAATTTCAATAACTGCAACTTCTACAAAATTAGAAGAAATCATTAAGTACAAGTCAAGTATGAACATTTTATTATTCCCTGTATCTTTTACTAATTCTTTAACTATTTAAATTTACCTCATTTTGAAATGTAAAGGCCTAACACTGAGCAACAAAAAAAAAACTTACAATCTTCAAATTGATTTCAGAATTCGGGTGCATGTTAAGATACAAGAGAAACAAATGAAAGTACTGCTGTAAGTGACGACCATGTTCAGAGATGTCCTTCTTCAACAGAGATAGAGCTGCTACTATCAAGTGATCACTCAAAGTTGCACTGGGATCAAGCTGAGCATTAGCTACTGTGAACACACACATTTTTCATTCAATATAAAGGAAAATAATTATCACCAGTAAAATATGTGTATGAATTCAACATTTAGCTCATGTTAAGTTGCCCAAACATTACAATAAAAATTTTAAACAAACAATAGACATTTTTTATAAAAATGTTAAGATCTTTTCCTTAGCTAAAAGGCTGACATACCTGAAAGGGAAGCAATCACATTAGGACATGGTCCATCCAACAAAGTATTGTTGGCCAATATCACAAAAATTTTTACAAATGTGCTTCGTACCTAGAAATTAAAAAAAAAATATTAGAGAAACAAACTTGTACACAGAGTAGATGTAATTTATTATTCTAGTGATGCATATCATACTAAGCGACAAAGATGTAGAATTAAAAACAAAAGCTCGAGAATTTTGATATAATAATGAGTTCTTTTATTCATACAAAGTTTATTTTAAAAAATCATTAAGTTAAAGGAATATCAAGAGAATGTTGACTCATAAAATTATTTACCGCATACAAGGCTAGAGAAGAAAACAATTTAGATGAGAGATAGAAGTTAGGTAGAGTTCTGAGAAAAATGAATGTTTATCTCACCTCTGAGGAAGGACACTCCAGCAAATATTCTGTCAAAATATTTGGATTTTTAAATAACACATTTAATGCAAACCAAGACCTAACATTTTTGCTTGTACGCAAGTGAATGTGGAGTGCATCAGACCAATCACCAGCTGGACCCCTGTCAAGAGAGTATGGAGATTTGAGATTTAACTGACAAAATAAATTCGTCATGTAGCAAAGAATACTAACGTTTTTCACTAAAATATTCCGTCAAAATCTATTAATTGGAACTCACCAAACACAAGATAAAGTAGCCTGGCCCAAAAAGCCATGCAGTTGTTACAAAATTTTACAAAATTAATTTAATTAAAAAAACAAATACAAAGAGAATTCATCGAAGAGATTAAAAAATTAACGTTGCATATATAAGAAAAAAGTAACAATAAGTACCTCAAAGACTTCTTTGTTTTGAATCCTACATTAAATAAAAATTTAGAAGCTAACTCTGTGCTAATCATAGAGATCTGCTCTATTTCTGGAGTCTGAAAAAAAAAATATATTAAAATAAATAATTCTGTAGCTTAACATATTTGTTCTAATAAATACATATTTGAGAAAACAATGAAAATCATTTCTTTCTCAATAAAATAATAAAAACAAAATTAATACACACCACTTTGTTTTCCATCAGAGACTGGTTGATGTGGAACTGGTTACACATCACTAACTTCTTGATGAAACTAAAATACTCCACAGAAAACTGACTTTTTTCATGCATAAAGCGGATGTTGCCTCGTCTTACCACTTTCTCTATGGCTGCAGGCATTTTTATAGGGGGCAGGGAACTGGTTGCTGTTTTAAAAAAATAAAATTGATATTAAGTAAAAATAATTTGTACATTTTTTTCTGTAAATCACATTTCTTGAAATTGAATTTATAAAGTGTATAAAGCTAATAGAATTTTACATTACTCATTCCAGACATTTAGTCTTTATATTTATTGAAGAAAATTTGACATTTCATTTTCTGCTCATTTAGTTTTTACATTTTTAATCTGTATACATGTGTTAGTTAATTAACTTCCATTACCATCCCCCAAACACAATCAAATACTTTTTTTAAAACATTTCAAAATTCAATTAATTACAAATTTGTTGAAATATACTTACTGAAAAAAACAAATGACACATAAAAAATTAAAATAAACTTCAGAATCACAGTATTGGATAACAAAAAACTGTAAGCAAACATTAAGTAACAAATACTGACCGAGTGAAAGACTATTCACATCTTTACTAATCTCCTCCACAACGTTCACATCATCTAACCTCTCATAAGATAGAATGTAGGCGTTCCACCATCTCTTTTGGCGTCGGAATGCAGAGCTAAAAAAGAAATGAAATAACCTTTTGAGGTTACATTCTTTTTTTTTACCTTTTAATTAAAAATTCAAAAGTGGTTACATTTATCTTTTTTGATCTTTCAATTAAAAAAAGATTTTAAAGACCAATTCTATTAAATCAACCATGGGACAATCTAGAATTTTATTTTTAGATTAAACATTCTGAAAACTTATATTCTGAAAACTTATAATTTCATAAGTAAAACAATCATCATCTGGCATTATGAAAATGTGCTTTTTTAAAAAATGAATTAAAAATAAATAATACCGTTTTAGCATATGATCATACACTTCCCCAAGGTACTCTCCACCAAAACACTGATTCTTCATTTCCTCATCGTCCTCCATCTTACACTCTGTTACATCACCATCATCAAATTTATGCCATTTGGCTGTTGGCTCATTTGGGGCTCTGGGGAAAAAAAAATTTAAAACAGTAAGAAGTGCAATTTTGTGCTATTAATTATCTTCAAAAGAAGATTTCAGGCTATAAAAAAAAAAAAAAATTAACAAACCTGTGAAGAATGTAAGAATAGTAATGGCCACCGCTAGCTTGTCCACTATGTACTAAAACCCCAACTAGCCTGTACTTTGTACTCTGAGTTGAATCAAACTCATCTATGATTTCACCTTAAAAAAAAGAAAAGCTTTAAATCTGAACGGATGATGAAACCCAAGGTAAAGTTATTTGTTAACTAATTTACAAATCAGCACAAAAAATAAAGGCTCAATTATTTGTAGACAAAAATATTCATTTTTAACATTCACAGGACAAAGTTTTATGCCTTCAATTTTAGCCAATCCCTGAACTGTATAAGGTTCCATGTTTAGTTCCCTAGGAAACTCAAAATAATCATTAAACTTGATTGCACATTCCCTGAAAAATATAAAATGTTCAAATTTCATTAAATTAATTTGTGGGTTGTCATAGAAACAAAAAAAAAATCACTTTTTCCTATAAAAATACAGTTTTTTAAAAATACATCTTATAATGTATTGCTGTAGACTTAGAAAGAAATCAAATAACAAAGATAACTAACCAACATCTAAGAAAAAAAAACTATTTTACGCTTAATATAGAAAATCATTCAAAATAAAAAGATTCAATGTAATCAGCTCAAATTTTGAAGAAAAAAAATAAAGGACAGATAAATTACCGTTCCCAGTCATAATCAAATCTCTTTAATTGAATGGCGAGAATTTTTGGCAGCTTCCTTATCACAAGTCGCTTTACAGTATCAACCTAATTTTTGTAAAATAAATAAATTGGTGTTAGTCTTTATATTCTAAATATGTACATTGTACATCCCATTAATATAGTTTTCACATTCTAAAAAATATGTACATCCTATTCATATTGCTCATAGCAGTACTAAAGCAATAATATTACAGAACGTTTACATCTTATATTTGACAAAATGACCAGATAAATGAATTATTAATTCAAATTTTAAAAAAAAAGTCAATAATAACCTTGTGAGTAACACTAAATAATTACCTTCTTATTACACTTTTCACAATGATAAGCATTCTCTCCCTCTAACAGATCTCCTTTGACATATTGTTCCAAAGATTCAAATAAATTAGCATGGTTTCTGATGTCTACATTTAATGTTGTGAAGGCTTCCTCTCTCTGATACCTAAACCACATGATAAAATTGTGATATTTATTTTATGAAAAAAAAGATTTAAGAATGCATTGAGAGAAAATTAAGTTTGACATGAAAAAACTTTTTGAATTAAGAAATATTTTTTTTTAAATATGGTAAAGATTAATGAACTTCAAAAGTATTTTCACCTGTGAGGACAATCTTTGCAAATTTTCTGGTCTGCAAATGATCCACCCATAACTTGAGAAAGAATACTGGGCTGATTAAGGGCTTTCAAAGCTTCGTCTAAACTGTCTACGAGACTGTTGAAAAACTCTAATGCATCATGCTGCTCTCTCAAATTGACAGGTTCACCCCATAATCTGTCAAGGTATTATATTTTAACTACTCTGCCAGCCAATGACAATTTAGTAAAACATTAACCATAGTTTTCTTTACAGGTAAAAAATTTTAACATACAAAAAATATAAAAAAAATTAAATGTTTCTAAATTATGAACATTTTAATAGATATATTTTTCTTACTTAAAATGTTTCCAAAATCCTTTAGGTACAAAATACTGAAGTTTGCTGGCTGCCAGGTGACCAAAAATTACTTGTATCTGACGCAGCACCCCAAGGTTGTAGGACTTCCTCTCATCTTTTGTCTGATTTTGGCTATCACCTTCATCATCTTTTCCCTGCCCCGCCTGCGGGTAAGAGACCTCAAAAACCTATAGTTTAAGACAAGCATACATTGGTCACATAATTAATACACATGTTTTGACATTCACCCTCAAATGATCCTTCCAAATTGAATATCCAAACTTTAGTGTTGATTTGTATGAAATCATTGAAATGAAGAGTGGAATAGTCAATGAAATGAGAATGTTAAATCATTAGTGCTGCTCAGAAACAAAAGTTTTTTCACAGCAAATAAACCATACGGAATTGTGAGACAATGTTGATTCAAATTACTTTGTGCTGCTGTATTAAAAAATACTCACCATAGAATTGTCTTTATCATTGTTGCCTATTGACATACTATTTTCTTTTTCAATAAGAAGCATTTCTTCCTCAACATTGTCTGCAGCACCTTCAACTGCCAAGATTCCATTTCTAATTGGCTCAATCATAAATAGCTAAAACAAAAGCAATGACAAATCATACTGAGGAATTAATTTCAAATTCATCAAGCCTGACAAATTACAAATGTTACATTAAAAATAGCTTATAAACAAATAAACAACATAAAATTTCTGGTTAATTTGCATTTACCTGTTGTAGGACTGAGTTCATATAGCAAGTAGCACCAGCATTCTTCAAGCCCACAAAGCCACGCGGTGGCCTGGGACCAACTAATGGAACATATTCCCAATCCATAAGAGGTTGGTTGTCTGGAATTTTAAAAAATAAAAAAATTTTCTTAAATTAAATTATAATCAGTTAAATGAATAGTAAAAAAGATTTCTCAAAAAAATTTACCGAAAAAAAATATCGTTTTCATTTAGTAATAGAAAAAGTAAGAAAACTTTGAAGACCCTTCACCAGAGTTTGTTTTTTTTTTAAATTATTTTTTTTTACTTTTGTAGTTTTTTACTGTTTAGATATAGATAAACATTTATTTTGGTAATTTTTTTTTTATGTTGACATATGAATAATGCTAGGAGAAAAAAAAAGCAGTTTTTTTTTGTATTTCCCCTTTTTCTCAAAATGGCATTGAAATTTTTTTTTCTAAATTCAAATTGTTATGGCTCTTTAATTTAATAGGTACAAAATTAGTCATTAGCAAATATGTTTGTATAAATAAATTAGCTGCAATTATAAAATTAGGTGTCAAGATATGTTTAAAACTTTTCAAAATATTTATATTTAAAAAAACAATTTTTTATACACATTTTGTAACTTCTTCAATATCTAAGAGAGAATATAATATACTTTTAGAGATAATTGAATTATGCACTTAATTAAGATTTAAGTTTGTTATAGTTTTTTTAATGAGTTTTTCAGACATTTTTGCATTTCCATGGCAACCACACAAAAAATACTTTTAACTAAGTCCTTTTTTTTCCTTGATTTCTTAATTTCATAGGGTTTCTAATTATTTAGAGTAAAAAAAAAAATTAATAATGTAATTACTACTGCAACTAAAATGAATGGGGGGAGTGGGGGAGAGGCCATTAAGCTAAATACAATTATGATAGTAAAACGGTGTTTGCATAAATCACTATCTTTTTTCATGATACTGACCTGTATAATACATCTCTATAATCAAACTAGCCAAGTACTGCAGATTTTGAACACAATCCAGACACAAGGCAACAAGAAGGTCATAAGCTGCCAACACTGTATGAGAACTGGAGCATACTGGAACTGCATGCTCGGCTGGGAACTCTGCATCATTCTTGCGACACTGTGTTACAAGTTTTGATGCCGGGAATATAAAATCTTCAACTAAAATCTAAAAGAAGACAAATATTTTTTAAAAATTTGAATTTTATCTAAAAAATTTTTTATGTTTTTTATTTATTTAGGCCTAAAGTATTTTCACTTTTAATATTTCAAGAACATTTAGAAAAAAAAAAGGGTTAATACATGTATAAATAAGTATATTTAAATTATTTAGTCACTCCATCAATGTAGCAGCAAAGGCATACATGAATTCCTCTTTTGTGTTAAGGCATATATGAATTCCTATTTTGTGATTGCAGCACATGAAAAACATCTAGCCAATAAATTTCCACAATATGATTTAGATGCTGGGCATGACTTAATGCTATCATGCTGCAATTTCATGCTAAAAGCTATCAAACCAAGATTGTACAGCATGATTTGATAACACATGTACTCATCATTTCTTATAATATTCAAACAAAGCTGCTCATTGTTAATCCACCAACGGTATAAATATCTAGAAGTAAACTATGAAGAAGTAAAAAATATTTCATGCATCAAATGACATTAGCCAATAGGTAAGGCTTATTCTGTTTTATTCGCTAATTACCTTGATAAGCTCAGCTCCACCACTTTTACAACCTATATGGTATTTTTTTTCAGATGACTGGAATGAAAGGAGCTCTTTTGTTATGCACATACGACCTTCTAGCAGTGCATCATCTACCTGAGTTTCTCCAAATTTTATACACTGATTCTGTAACAATGACAATAATCAAAAGGTTTGGTCAAAGAACAATGTACTGGTTAAATTCTGCTGCATTTAAAAAAAATAAAGTTACCAAACAAGAGATTTATCTGACTTACCCTCACTTCCATTAACCAAGCAATCTCATTGTTTAGCTGTGGTTCCACAGTCATCGCACCCTCCTTTGAGGCATGACTTAATAGCCTGAAGTGAAATAAGCACTTTTCAGTTAATATTGAATGATATATCAAAAAATTCCTGTCTCTATTATATATAATGCATTATTCCAGTTTTCTTAATACAGCAAAGCCAACTTACTTGCATAACAATGTAAAATATTCATGAGACTGGCGAGCATTCTCTTTAACTGTTGTCTGTTGTAAAAATAAAAAAGAATAAGAATAAAACTACATGTATTTTGTTTGTCTCAGTCATAAGTGGGTTTAGTTAGAATGTTTTTTGTTTTTTTTTTAATTTTATTCCTTGTTAACCAAATATTTTACCTCCAATTTTGTAAAAAGTAGAGTCACAAGCCACTTGAGATTACGAGGGTTTAAACTACACCGGGAAAACATTTGAAAAAGCTGTTCTGCAGCACATA
This sequence comes from Bulinus truncatus, assembly GCA_021962125.1. NCBI lineage: Eukaryota > Metazoa > Mollusca > Gastropoda > Planorbidae > Bulinus > Bulinus truncatus. The sequence continues at coordinate 1,722,531 of JAGDYQ010000037.1, read as the reverse complement.
TCCTTATACTTCTGCTGAAAAATAAGTAAAGGGAAACAAGCAATTAAGCCTGTTCCATTCTGGACACAGGACGTGTTAGCGCATTTTCATGTTATGTATCAGTACGTTTGTTAGCTTTCAGTAAATATTTGTAAATTTTGGAAATGTTTATAAATTCAATTGTGTAATGCATATATCTGTAAAAAAAATATTATAAAGACGTTTCTTTATATTTGAAAAAAAATTATTTTCTCTTAAATCCTACTACAAGTGGTTTGTGTTACTGAAATAGGACTCATAATTGAAAACATTCGAAATTGTAGTCATTTAATCGTCCGAAAACTCCGTCAATTGTTGCATAGCTCTGATACTTTCAATTAAACTCAGAACACAAGCTTACTATTTCATTTGATGAGTTTCTTAATAAATCTTGGTGAAACTACGTGCTGCAGTATTTCGCACCAAATGAATGGGTTATTGAACGTACAAGGTGTAGAATGGGGCTATATATATAATATATAAGCCCCTTCGGAGCCCTGAAGCCCGGCCCTCAGAGGTCCTATCGCGAAATGAACTTTTTGATGTACACATGGCAGGCCAAGACCTACAAAATGATATATACATCATGGGTCTAGGACTTATGGTTGCTGAGATATAGGGCGCTCCATTATTAATATAGCTTATATAGTAAAAAACGGTACTTTATAAGGCCCCTTTTACGGCCCTGAGAGGTCAGATCGCGAAATGGAAAAAAGTCATTTCTTGGCAAGCCAAGACCTACAAAATGATATATACATCATGGGTCTAGGACTTATGGTTGTTGAGATCTAGGGTGATGACAGACAGACAGACAAAACGGGGACAATAGAGCATTTTTTTTCGAAAATGCTCTAAAAACATAATTGTAATGGAAAATTAAACTCAGGCTTGTAATCAATAAATAAGGAGCGGGCTTTAATTTTTTTAGGAAACATATTAATCTAATATACAAATCAATGTTTTTTTTTTTTTGCAAAGACTGTTCTAATGTCTAACCTTGTTTTACACAACAATAACAGATCAATGATAAAATCTTTCCATGCATTCTCTTTGTCTAGCTGGTCTAGAGTTGGTGGATTCAGAGCGATACAAACAGTTAAGTTTTCCAAGCCTTCCCTTGCCACAAGTATATCGTCATTGTCTGATGGCAGAGCATCTCTTGACTGAAACACGGTAAACAAAGCTGCTTAATAGTTTTGTACACTATATTTTACATGAAAATATTTTTTTTTTAAGTTTCTACCAATTCTTGTTTTTCACGTTTCAATAGTTTTACACTACACAGATAAAAAATGTGTAATTATAGGCCATTTTTAATTACCCTTTTAAATGCCGCATGTATGTCTTCATATGAGGATTGCACCAGATGTAAACTACAGGCACTTGCAGACCAAGCTATTTTCATTATAGCTTTCACAGTGTTTAAATCTGGACTTACACCAATAGCCTGTAAAATTAAATTGCATTTATTTAAAAAAATGTTTCAAAAGCTACAGTCTAATGAGAGTTGAGCAGCTTTAAATGAATGATGAAATATTCAATATAATGTATAAAACAAATTTATTAACCTGTTCAGCAAGCTGAAGTCCCAGCCTGGATGCCACATTTCTCATGCTGTGCTCGGACTCAATATTTGGAATCTGCATCAGTGCTTGTTGCAAAGCTACAGCATCATCATGCTGCTTGTGTGTGACTGTGGATGCCCTCTCTTCAGAGTTGCAAGCGTCGACAACTATCTGAACTTTGGCATGCCCTAACACAGTTAACATCATTTTGCTGATTTTTAAAACTGTTTGATAAGCTGCTCTGTAATAATAAAACAGAAAAATTTGAAATTTAAGCAATAAATATAAGACAATGTTATTCTAATAAAACCAAACCAATACATGTATAACTAAAATCATTATGATTCACATTAATCTGTGCAATGAGAATTTATTTCTGAATGGTCAAGTTAACACAATTTTCATACCATTGGACAGATAGTAAAGTTTTCCAGAATCAGGTTTACATTTGTGAGATTTATTTTTAGAATATATCTCAAATTGCACACATTGTTAAGTGTATTGTGTTGGCAGTCTATTTAAAGAAATGGGTGATAGTATCTTTTTTTTTTCTAGTTTATAAAAGAAATTTATAAACAAAAATATATGAGAAAAGGATAATGATTTGCAATCTAGGCAAATTTTCAGTGTTGCAACTAAAGTTTTTTTCAGGAAGATGAGGAAATTAATTTAAAATACTTTAATTTCGTTTAGAATGAAAATGTTCAACTAAATCTATGATTATAATCTAATCATTTAATTAAAATACTAGAATGCAATGCACACTTGCATGTAAAAAATTGTGAGTCTCAACTTGTCGTAAGTTGTTATTTTTTACATAAATCAAGTTAATTTTCTCTGCTTAAAATTTTAAATTGTAATTTTTGGTTTCATCAAAAATTAACTGATTCCATGCCAAGAGGAAAAGAAGCCTTCAGACTAGAGGAAATGAAAGTTGGGTAGCCTGGATAAATTAATGATTGTTATCATTTCAAAATAAACTTACTAAATTGATATCAAAAGAATGGAAATAAGACAGATTTTTTAATAATAAAGTTGTTCATTTTCACAAATACATGTTTCTAAAGTAATAAGTTTTTTTTACCATTAAAGACATATGTATACAAAAATTTCTACACATAAAGTAAAATCATGTATTTGCAAAATTAAATTTGACTCAAAATGTAATGATAAATACTCTTTATATTCTTTAATAAATATCTAAAATGCTTTTATTATCAACAGGTTTAAAACCAAATGGCATGTCAATTATAGCAAAAAAAAATGTGTTTATGTATTTTCATTATAGTAACAACATGCATATTTTCAAACTATAGAGAGCCTGAATTTATAACTTCTAGTAATTTAGTTTTAAAATTGTGAATTAATTAAAAAATAAAACTAATGGGACCTCACCTCTCCAGATAGAAAGGCTTTCTTCATATTACCAATGGTAAAAATATTGAAATAAGACAAAACTTGTAGACAATTACTTAATACCTAATAACACTTTTTAAAAAATCTATTTTTTTTTAAATGCGTGCCAACTAAAGTTAGCAAACTACTTGTACTCTGTATTTATTTCAAAAACAAATAATACACCTAAATAAACACTCATAGGCAGATACTGAAAACATGTGAACTACATTGCTATATTTATTAAACAAGCTACTGAAACATTACCTGTACTAAATAGAATAATTTACCTTTTAGATGAAAGATCTGCATTAGGCATAAAAGTGTTTCTTGTCACCATATTGAGGGCCAAGTGAATACCTCCACTGAGTACAAAGTTACACTGAAATTCAAATGCTTCCTCACATAATGGATCTAAGCTAGGCATAAGAAGAGCATAGCACACCTGCAGGAGAACAAAAAAACAGAATTTTAGTAATTCAAAATAGATAGGAATGGATGTAAAAAAAAAAAGACATTTCTTTGAGGCCTAAAACAATTGAATTACCTCAATGTTATACAGGGCCTGCGTAGTGGAAGTGGTAAAGAACATAGATTCTAAAGCAGCAGAGACAGGCTGGTCTGAGTTAGCTCCTTCAAGGCAAATGTTACTAAATAGCTTCACTGTGTGCACATCTGCAATAAAACAAAAAAATGATCAAATAATGATACATCATATAATCAGGTACATTGTGCAATACCTGCTGGGTTTCTGGAATAAAATATATTCACTCACAATAAAATAAATTGCTAGCATTATAATCAAATACCTGGTGGCATGATTTTCAAAACTGTTCTAGCTGTATCCCGTAGTTTTGGTTCCTGTAACTGGCAACCCAGATCAGACAGTTGGAAAAGGAATTGACAATAGTTGTGCTTTTGAGACATCAGCTGAAGTAGACATTAAAGACTGAGACCCAAGATGTCCTGCTTGTTTATTAGTAACATTTCTTAAACCACACTCAAAGTTAAACAGATAAATTACACTATATTTAAAAATAATATTTAATAAACTTCTAGAAATTATTACATACAATATATGTAGAGACATGTTATGATACAGAAGTAAAACATTCATGTCATAGAAGAAAAAAAATACATGTATCATGCTGTACAAATTGTTAAAAAGAAGTAAGGAACTTAATGAAACTCACCACTCCTGGCAGAGCACTTTCAGCTTCAGGGTTGGGCCCATCATACTGGTTATGAGGTGAACCTACTGAACTATCACTACTACTGTCCGGACTAGATGGCATATTTCCTCCTACCTGAACTAATTTGCCTGTTAAAGTCTGGAGGAAAAAATGACATTTTAAAACTTGACATGTGCTCTATCAACAAGCAATGGCTGTAAAATTTTAAATTAAATAAATTACAGACAGAGAGAAACAGTTAAAGAAAAAAAATATAGCATATCTTTATTAACAGAGATTTAAAAATTATGCTTACAATTTTGATAACCATATTAAGAATAAAAATCAGTTATACAAGTCATATACTGCCGGTCATGTTTAAAAACTTTGGCATACTTTAACATAATTACTAAAAACACCATAATTAAGTGTCATTTCATTAGTATGTAAACTGTTAAGAGAACATATTAACACAGACAATGTCTGATGGGCATTGCTCACTAAAAACTGCATGATTTCATAAAATGATACAAATGCGTGTTAGCAGGGAAAGTCCTCTTAAAATCTTATAAACTCACCATTTTATCTCTCAAATTTATTTGCGATATGAGTTTTTTATCCTCACTGACATCTATTTGCTCAGCATTCACATAGAGTTCTACTTTTATATTGGGACCTGCTTTCACTCTCTGGAGTATCTGTCTTCTTACTTGACCCACCGTTTCATTTGAATGAGACAAAATTTCAATATCATCACCCTGACGATTCTGGCTTGGAAATCTAACTTTCAGTAACATCAGCTTCCCACGACATGCCCTGAAATACAGTTTAGATTTCAATGAAGTTTTAAAAAAAAATCCAAACATTCGAAGCAGTAGACAAAAAAGATTAGGATGATTGCCACTTTCATGCACATGGCCGAAAGAGATAATCCAGCTACAATGGTTACAGAGTTCTCTGCCAGCACCAATACTTCCTAAAAAATACTGACAGTAGTTCTATCTCCTCATGCAAACACTCTAGAAACCTAATCTGGTTTACTTAAAATAGCTTACCTGCTCAAAGGTAAGATAGTTCTCTCTTCTCTGTAGGCCTCGTCACATTCAGCCAAGTACTCTTTCAAGACAGTTAACACACGGACCATTCTGGCTGTTTCCTGAAGCACTCTCTCTTTACTGGCAGTATCTGTGTCCTGACCCAAGACACTCACTGTGTCGTAAGCAGCTTTCAGACGATCAACACAAGATGTAATCAAATCCTCATGAATAGCCACTTGCTTCTGCTGTAGCCTGGGGCCCAAGTTTGTGAAAATGTCTTTCAACAAGGCCACAGCTTTCTCTGCAACATCATCAGGACTCCACAGTACAACCTGTTATGTTATAGATACACCAAATAAAATCACAAAGAAACTTTAGCATTGGACTAACTGCAGCAAACATAATCCCCCTGCATTAGAAACAGTAGAACATAAGTACATTTTCTGGGAAACAACATCAAGAGCAAACCTTCCAAAGATAATCCAAGCCAATCAACTCTATGTCATCCATTAAGTAACCTCCACGCCTCTTTGCTATTAATTTATTCTCTTTTAAATTGACTTGCTTGAAGAATCGCTCAAAGCAACTATTAAAAGAAAAAAATACTACAATTGCTCCATGTTGAAATTTTAATCACTGTAAAAAAAAAAGAATGAGACTATCATAAGAATATAAAAAATTATTAACACATTAACTCACTTCATGCCATTTTCAGTGAGCAAATCTGGGTTCAATTGAAGAATATTCCTCTCAAAAAAATCTCTTGTGATCTCTGGATCTAGGTCTGGCTCTTCTCCCATTAGCTAAAATAGACCAAAGAATTATTAAAAAGCATTGATACGTCTACAATTAAAAAGTATCCATGACAAGCTTTAAGACACAGTCTGGTTGTAAACTTACAGGTAAGATAAATTAAATTTAAATAAAATGTCAGATTTTACATTTAATATAAAAGAGCTAATACCTTGGCAAACCACTTAAAACAAGCTTCTCTATCAGAGAAATAAATAGCATTCTCTGCAAGGCAATTCCAAATCTGGAAAAAAAAAATTAAAATATTGACTAATTTACTAACAGAAAAAAAACCACAAACAGAAGTGCAAGTTAAGAAGCAAATGACCAACAATAAAAACAAGAAGCTTGCATTTTTGTCTCAAAATATATAGATTAAAAAGTTTTAAACTATCCAAAACCTGTATACTGATAATACTACTTGTTCTGAATGAGTATGGTACTAAAAAAATGTTAGTCTTTTTCACATATGAAATAATACTTAAAATTCACTAAGTTCTTGAGGCAACCCATCAACAGTTTGGTAAAAAAAAATTCGATTAAAATTATAAACACCTTTGGAACTGCATTTTCAATTTTAAGTATGATACAGAGTCAGAGGAAAACTCGAAAGATCATTTTTAAACATTGAAATAAGATGTATGCAGAGTCACCTTTAGTTCAACAGTCAAACATCACATTCACCTTTTATTGGCGCTAAGCAATGTAAAATAATGTAAATAAATTATAGACAAAAAAAATTCACCTGTCCAGCCTGAGCCTCACAAAGCCACAACTGCCCATCTTTGAGCAGGAACCTATCAATAAGAAAAAAACTATAAGTTAAATTGTGTTCTGAAATGTAAAAAAAAGGTGATTAAATGCGAATATAATATTAGCATTTTTTTCATTGTCGGTGTCCGAACATTTTAGATAGAATTGTGATAAGTATACCTGAGAAACCTAAGCCTTTCAGCAACTTGCACATTATGATTAAAGCGTCCATCTGGAAGTATTGTGGTAGGATCCTCATTCGGATGTGCTTTTAAAATTACAAAAAGGGGTCAAAATAAATACAAAAGCAAATTCAGTCAGAAAATCAAAATTGTCAAAAATCAGATCTACCAAGGAATGGAGGGGAGGGGGTGTGGTTATAAAATTTGAGAAACAAGGTCAATCATAGGTAAGTACAAAAAAAAAACTCCTACCTTCAGCATATGCCCTTTGCTTGTTCATATAAGCAGAGAGATTCTGTGACACAAGCATAACAATGGAATGCTGGCTCTGCAACTGGCCAATGACGCCATTGCGGTAGTACATGTGAGCTCCTCTCTGTGTGTGAGGAAAGTTCTGTGGAGCCTGTTTGGGTAATTTTTTTATCTTTTATTTTAAACTTGAAGTAGCTACACATAGATGTAGTTGAGGGACACTTAAGGTAAACCTTAAGATTCACTTTTCTTAGTTCACTCTCTCAAATGAATAAATATTAACTAATTACCGTTAAATATTCATTATTCAAGAATTTTTCCAAACAGTCATTGGAAATATTAAATGTTAATAGTTGCTATACTACCAATAATAGTAAAAAAATGGAATACTAATATCTGTACATGACTAAAACACTTATTAATGTTTAACACAATAACCACTTAAATTTTGCAAAATGATGGATGATCCTGTGAAATAAATTGCCTTTCTTTTATAATTTGGGAGTTTCATTTAGCTTGAAACTAAATGTTTCTTTATCTTGTTTTTTTTTATTTTTTAAGTGAATTTTTTGCCTACTTATTACATCTTAAGTTAATCAGTTGTTGATTAAATTTAAAATGTAATAAACACATTTTGTGATGCAAATATAAGGTTTACCAAAGAAATTCATTTTTTAGAGAATAATTAAATTATTTTTTTCAGACTAATGGATATAAAGGCTTTACCATAAAAAAATTACTTGTCATGTCAAACATTACTATTTTAATACTTAAAAAAAAAATTTACAGAAGTTACAACATATTCAAATCACCTCAGGAAAAAGTGTACAAATTTCTTTAATTTGTTTAAGTGCTGGCAGAACCCACTGATCATTTTTCAATTCTTCAACAAATTTTGAGATCCATTGCAATTTTTGTGCATCTCTGTCCTATAAAATAATCATAAATGCTAGATAATCAATGTGAAAAAGTAATTCTTTTAAACTTTAAACAAAGATTAAATGTTTGCTAACAATTATAGCACAACTCTATCATGGAATAAAACTAATAAATGCCAGAAAATCAATAAGAATAACTACATTTTTTTAAACTTTGCTAACAACAAATCACAACATTTAAAAGCAAGATGTAATTGGTGCAAGTAATATCTTAATAAAATTTCTTTAATTTTTCAAATGAGCCATTACCAAGAAATTACACATTTTTGTAATTAAAATTACACATGTAAATGCAAACGTTTAATCTTCAAATAAAAAATTGGAGAAAAGCTGTCATCAGATTAGAAAAATCTATCTGGTAAAAATATACAAAAGCTACATACAGTATGAACCATATATATTGCATTAAAACTGTGCTTAAAAGATTTTTTTAAAGTTAGAACCATTAATAAAAATGAAATATTTTAAGGGTTCTATTCAAAGCACAACAAATGTTTGCCGTTTAGAATCCACAGTTATTACTTTCACCGAAAGACTTCTTTAGCTATAGCAAATGCAGATTTAATTCAGCTAAAATAATTTAGAACTAAAAACACCAAAGTAAGAAAAAAAAAAGACAATAATAATAGTGTTGAAGACGTTCTCACCGGTACCTGCGAGCAGCTGTAGTCTAAAATCTTGTAGTGAGCACTTAAAGCCTGATCCATAATATCAGTTGGGACATCATCACTGTGTGCAAGGTTCCACAATAATGTCAATACCTCAAAAGAAAAAAAGTTTTTTAGTAGAAAAAATGGTAATGCTTTGTTTTGTGCATATCAGAAAAATAAATAAAAAATGCATATCAAATAAAAAGTTTTCAAGTTAATCATTAAAGCGATCTTACTTTGTGTGCCATTACACCTTCTTTATCATCTTCTGCTAATCTCCTTATTAACTCTAACAGTTTCTCTCTTTGCTTCTTACTAGCATGATGCCATGAGCCCTAAAATCATAAAAACAAAAAACATTAATTAAATTATAAACACACATAAATATAAAATACAGGTCATATAATTAGTTATTATTTTTCATAAGTTTATAGCACTTACCTGAAAACATTCAAATAGATGATCTAGTTGCTCTGGTGCAAAGTCCCATGCCAGCTTAGCCAAGAGATCATGAACATTTTTTACAATAGCATCATGTTTTCCTGACTGAGGGAAAGAAGATTACTCATTGTCAGTACTAATTATCAATAGGATTCAACTTCAAGAATGTAGCATACAGACTGGGGGAAAAAAAGGCAACCAAACTAAAAAAAAAAAATTTTTACCTGAGCATCCCAGAGCCTGTCTAAGTCTTCCATTGTAAGTGCCCTTTCTTTTATCATAAACCTGAGAATTTTCTCAAGTTTTTCAACATACTGTGGCTGATGTAAACTGTCCCTCAATACAATACTCAATACATTATTTTGCTGAATCCATTCCTGGAAATTAAAATTTAAAAGTCTTGAAATATGTTTTAAATATTAAAAAGATTATTTATGCAGAATTTATAAAAAAAAAAAAACGTTAACAGTTAAACGTACAGCCATTTTATCAGCAGTCAGCCATTCATCTTCATCTACACTTGAATGTCGGCTACTTGTCTGGAAACTGACATTGGTTATGACCTTATTCACCTCATTCAATGCATTCATCTTCCCGTTAAAAGAAGATATCTGAAGCAACCTGTGATAGAAAAACAATGCACAAAACCACAATTACTATGCCTACTAGCATTTATAAAAGAAAATACCTTGCAGTTCAGTTAAGTAGAATAATGAAGTGTGGTAATATTTAAAGAACAAACAACAATTTTACCGTAATATCATTTTAAGCCTAAAAATCTCCAGGTTCTTTGTTGTTTCTTCCTGGTTTGGCAACCTATTGACTAGCTGTTTGAGAGCCTTTATGATAGATGACAAGGCATCATTCTTTGCTTCATTCTTTGACTCTTTCTTCAACTCTTCATCAGTCAATTTATCAAGAAACTTGGGAACTATATCCTATAAAATTACATTCCACATATTATAATGATCTCACATATGATTGAAACTTTTAAGAATTTATAATATTTCACAATAAATAACTTAAGTAAACAAAATAAAACAAGAGAAATAAGTAAGCACTTACCACAATAGGCATAAAATATTTTTCAACAGTGTGAGGAGTGAGTACTTCACTGCACAATCCAAATGGTCTGAAATACAAACAATTATATTAACTAGGTTTAATTCAAAAGATAGATTTAAAACATCACAGAAAAAGTGGGAAACAAAAATATTAATAATAAACTGAATTTTAAACAAATTTTTTAAGTATAATTGTTCACTATATCTGATACAGAATTTATTATGTTTAATTAAAATTTTTATGTAAAAAAAAAAAAACAACATTAAAAATACATCTGAACTTACTTTATAAGACTAGCAATCACAGGAACAGACAGGGGTGGACCTCTCAAAAATCTGTCTAAAAGTATAGTAAAGCCATCCAGCTGGCCAAATCGATTGACAAGGTCAACCAACCATCCCTACAAAACAAAAAAAATTGCATAATCAATTCTGTACTTTCATAAATCAATCTATGTTTTTTTCTTTGACATTCACCTTTAAGTTACGAACTGCAATTTACAGATTCTTACTCACTTTTGGTGTTCTGTGATCTGGTGGACGTGCAAATAAAGCATCCTCCGAAAGATTAGCCCCCGGTCCAACCTCACACTGGCGTGTTGCATTGTATGTATGAAACCTGGAACAGCATTAGTAGCTTTAGCAAATACATAATTGGACTTCACATATTTATTATTTATTTTTAAAAAACAAAAAAAAAACTTACTTGCAAGTTGGGTTTAAAACCATGGAAAGTAATTCCAAAAGTGGGAACCAGTCCTGAGATAACTTGTGAACACACAATTCAATCAATTTTTCAGCATTTTTTAAAATACATTTCTGAAGAGAAGAAAAATAAACAAATGTAGAATTTACAGCAAGCTTTGGAGAATCAACAAAAAATACAACAAGTTGTAGGATTATTTTACTTTTTTTTTTTTTAATTTCAAGTGCAAAAAAAAAAAAAACTCTTACATGGATTTCATATTTCCACCCACTGACAGCCTCATCTGTTAGGATCTTTGTAAATGATATAGTCAGGCCCTCTCTGAAAAATCTTTGGCATGCTTCACTTCTAGTATCTAGGCCTTTTTCAATATTAACAAGCACAAAAAGTATAGTAAAAAAAAAAAACAATTGTAAAAAAAATATCTACTAGAATTGATAAAGCCTCTTACAAAAGATAAATAAGGGGATGTAAAACTGAAAACTTATAAAACTACAAGTGCAATACTGAAAATAAAAAAATTAAAATACACCACTCAGTCATACCTTCTTTACTCAACTTTATAGCAGCATCAAGCAAAACTTCTAATTCTCCTTTAGGTAATACAGGAACAACCCACCGAGGTCTATTTATCATTTCATCAAGCCTGTTTAATTCCATAATAGGAAATTCAGGTTCAGCATCACCACCTCCTTGAACCTGAGCTGTAATAATTAGAAAATATGGGTTACAATATATTTTTGTAATTAAGTTAATAAAAAAAACTGTATATAATAAATAGGCTTTTCCATATCATACAAATATTAAACCGTTGCACCATATTTTTAATAAAAAAAAGGAAATTTCGCAGTTAATTACAGTTAATTCTTTTAAGTAGAAAAATTAGTTTGAATAGAAATGTTCAAAAAAAAAAAAAAGTGAAAAAGAATAGTATGCTTAACATTTACCTAGAATAATGTAATGGTAAATTGTATGTGTTAGTTTTTAGTGAGTGTCATGATAATTATTTAAAAAGGAAATGTAAATGTTTCTTCTTTAAAAGCTGAGCTTGCAATTGAATTGAGAAAATATATTAAATAATCATACCAGCTGGCTCTCCACCTCCAGTTGTAATTGGTGAAGTAGAGGTTCCATTGTCATCACTATGAGACGTCAAAACTGTTGCATCAGTTGCATTACTTTCCAGAGGAGCTGTGGTAATGCCACTACATGCTGTTGCTAATGTGACAATCGGGGGTTGAGGTACAGGATTTCCATGCTGCTGCGACTGAGACTGTACAGGATTGTTAGCATTGTCTTGAGGTGTGTCCCCACCTGCTGAGCCTGGGTGCATTACCTTGGTCATTTTAAATGACCTTTTGATACTGAAAATCGAAAAGAAAAAAATATTACTTAATACCAGACAAAATGTGTAATGTTTGCAGTTTATAAATAATATACTTATTAATACTATACTGAAACCTACAAAGATACTTTTTTAGCTTTTTTTTTTTTAAAACCTAATTTGTTAGTCATTATTTTCTTATTTCAAAAATATATAAGCCATACATTAAAAAAGAATCATAATTGTTTGATGTCCCACAACATCTGTAGGATAAATTATTAATTTTATAAAGATATTTTCAAATAAAGTGAACAAATTAAACAGAAATTAATTATAAGTGACTTTAAGTGGTGTTATAAAACTTATAAGAAAGGTAAGCCAAAGTTACTTTATTTGCAAACTTATTGACTGCAATGGATGATAATCAAAATATATTATAATGCATCTAGAGTAAATTACAAACTAAAGCTTTAAATTGTAACACAAGTGATATGAAATAATATTAAACACATAATGCATAACATACATAATTAATTAATGTTTTATGCTATCAACAATACAATTTAAAAAACTTTGTCTTAAGTAAAGTCACTATAACAGCCAGATAGGTCAAATTTTAATTCAATCATCAATGTTATGGGGAAGCTAAATATTACTTGCTACGGTTTTAATTTGAAAATGGCTTTGATTACACTATAATAATAATGTAGCATTGAATATTTTACCAATTGATTAGTAGGCCTACTAATTCTTAGAAGTCTTAGGTCTTAGACTAAGTAAAATACTTGTCACTAGTGACAATGTTTACTAATGAAAATGTAGAAAAACATACCATAGAGATTTTTCAATACATATATACTAATTTAAGAATGACATACAAAAGATAACATAATATAGGAGTGAAAATATCCTGTAGTTAGCAAACTAATGATGCGTTATAAACTGCCTGATACAAACTGCAAATCAATGTAGTATTATGAAAAACAACTTGATGCCAATGGCGTTGTTGGATGTCAAGTAGTGCAATCTACATTTAAAATAAACTATCCAGAGCATCTCCGTTAAATGGTTATAACATTGATGTTATACATATTTAAAATACTTTACTAGCATATTTTCTCCCCAGAACACAAGAAATAAAAGCGGAAAACCCCAAAATGAATAACTTTTTAACAAAAATGGCCGACATACCGACATAAGACTAATCTGAACGTTAGCTTCCCCTTATTTTGTAAATAATTAAATATGAAAAATCAAAATAATAAATAATTACCTAGCTCGTGGAATAAATAAGAAGCTTAAAATGAGAGTACATTAGTTCTCCTTTGTGTTTCACTGTAGATATTATTAAAAACAGATTATTTACAATCAGGTTTCCTCAAAACAAGCTATTACACACAATTTGCTAAAAATACACTCTGATACAGTGAAGTATTATGGTAATGAAATAGTTCTCGGTAGCTCGAGATTAGTGCAGTTTAAGTCAAAATCTTAACTATCATATAATAAAATAAAATTTCGCTAAAAAATATTCCCTTTATATTACTCTTTTCAAAAATAAAATTAATTAATATTTTAACAATAAAATATTTTAAGCAGTGGATTAGATTTTAGTTCGTGATTAACATTGTTAAGCTGTACGGTATCGTTCGAAACTTTTTTTTTTACCTGGTATTCAATATATTCAAGTATGACTTAAAATAAGCTGAAAAAAAGTCATTTTTTAACATAATAAACAGCTCTCCTTTGTTATGTTATTTACATTTTTTTTAAATTTTTCTTCATTTTGTTTACTGGCATCGATTGACATTTATACGAAAGACGTACTTAAATATATTTTCATACGTCGAGATCAAAAATGCTATCGTTTCACAGCCTATCTTTCACATGAACTTGATCGCATTCAATAAATAAAAACACTATGTCTATGACGTCTACAAAAACTTTTCTTCAATATAAAACTATGATATATATTATGTGTTCTGTTGCTTTTTTTTTTAATCAACATATTTTCATAGCCTATATTTTCATCCCCCCCCCCCCCAAACCAAGTCTCTGATTCTTATAGGTACGCATTGTCACTAGGCAAATTAGGCAACCGCCTCGGGTCCCCACTACTTCCAGCATTTCGCAGAGGGCCCCGAAATGTAACGAAAGTCTCTGCATAGGGCCCCAAAAGAACGGCACTGTCAATAAGTGTATGTTTAAGTGGACATAAGGAGTCTTCTTACTTCGGTACATTGATGTAAACGTCATATAGTCACCTTCTAAAAAATAAATCATCGTTTTAATGCCCATTTATTTTTCAGGGTTATTGTATATTAATTTGTGCTTATGTGTGATAGTTTCGTTGTTTAATCCAATGAGAAATTAAAAAAAAAATTAGATTAGAGTAATTGTAAGGTTTTCTTCGCAGATAATGACTTCGTGGCGTGTGGGCCGTGTTTCGAGGCAGTGTTTCCGCTAGCTATTCTTGCCAGCATGTTGCCCTAATCGTCCAACCGGTGATATAGGCTGCCATTCACGGACACTTTAACAGCAAGTTTCCTGCAGTCAGCATAGGATTTAAGTATAAGCTACACAAGTTATAGCTTAGAGCCCCATTTTGTTGGGGGCCCCTAAAAAATTGTCCGAGTCAGAGATTTAGGGTAGGAGATCCAAATTCCAAAGTCCCCCAAATTGAGGGGGGTCCCCAAATTTTTGTTACATTTAATATTAAGTACATTATCTCATGTCAAAATGCAGGGGCCCCCAAAGAGGCCAAGCCACCAGGGCTCCCAAATCCCTAGGTTTGGCACTGGTCGAGTGAACGATTGTGATAAATACTTATTAGTTGGCACTGACATATAATATCTGGACTTATAAAGGGCCCAATTTCTAAAATAGCCTAGGGTCTTATCAAGTCTAAATCCAGCCCTGCCTGCAGTCTTGTCCATTTCTCCTCTCTGGAGACCAGGGAGGTCTATTTTTCATAGGGATTTAGATGTAGCCTCCCCTGCTAACCGTTATCACAGAACTTCGTATTTTCTAATGGGCAATTATTATTTCTGCAATAAATCGATGCACACTTGACTATAATTTTATTTAGAGAATTATGTATGTGAATTATGTTTGACATCTCGATTTTTTTTCCCTCCTTTTTTTTTTTCTTCTTTTTTTAAATTTATTAAAAAAAATAAATGGACTTATTTTTTTCCTTTTTTTGAAAATTTTTTTTTACGTTTTAAATTTGAAGATTATTGTAAAGTTGTGAATTTTACTTTGCTATTTGTTTTTTTAATGCTATTTAAGATTAATTAAACCTGAGAAATTAATGTTAATGTTATTACTGATCACATTTATTAAACTATAGGCTTTGTGACTTAAAAAGTCCAAAACAAATTTATGTTATCTGTTTCAAGATAATTTTCTAACGATATTACATGCTCAAATCTTTGAACAGAAAGTCCTCAAATGCAGCAGAGAAAGAAAACAGTAGTCAGTGAAGAGTCAGCTAAACAACTTAGCAGAAAAAAAAATCAAACTTTCATAACTTTAAACATTAATGGAATAGGAACTGTACATAAATTGGAAAATATGGATCATAGAGAATGACAGTTAAGTTCCCTTAAGCCTAACGGGCCATCAGCGCAGATGAAATGTAGAATTCATCTGTTTCTATAACCTCAGTATATGAAGGGATTGTGTGGTTAGCACGACTCCCAGCCACCTTTACTTCCCTAACTTTAGTCAGGTACACATTTAAAGCTGGGTGGACTTTTGGGACGAATTTGAACCAAATTTTACCTGGAACAAATTCCATGGTTCTCACAGAGGATCGAACCCAGGACTATCAGGTTGACAGTCGAGTATCTACAACACTCTGCCATCCATCCCACTAGAGAATGATAACCTAGCTCAAATTTTTACTTTTTTAGGCAACAGGTCACATGATGTTCAATAAAAAACATAACCATTAAAACCCTTTACTAAAAAAATGAATAAAATAAAATGCAGCTGGAAACTAGCAAAAAAAAATATTTTTTGTGGTTCAGCAGAAGTTGTTTTTTTTTTAAGTTTTCTTCTGCATGTTTTTTAGAATGGCAAATGAAGAACAAATACAGTCATCTCTGTTCCATAATGTAACAACAAAAATTTATTTTTTGCCATTTGAAAAAAAAAAGACGTAGAAATCAGGATTTTCATAACGTTTTGATCATTTCTAAAAATCATGCAGACAATGCAACCTATATTTCCTCTTCAGGAAATTACAAAGATGTGAAGATTCTTTTTAGGCTAAAATTATTTTGACTTAAGAATGTGTCATAAATAAGTTTATAAAAAAGACAAGAGCATATGCGATTTACAAACAATATAAACAGTTAATTTAAAATGTATAAGAAAGCATTTATTTTAAATTACACATTGAAGGTGATCAAAATTGAATTTTTTTCCCAATTAAAAAAATTGTTTTATTTTCAAATTTAACGAATGATAAATGGACAAAAAAATGATCTGAGTACAGCATTATTTTATAGAAATGCATCAAACACTGTCAAACAAAATATCCCCTCATAGGAATGATCAACCATAATTACAAAATAAAGAAACATGCCAACCATTGCTTACAATAAATTCCCTTATTAAGAAAATCAACAACAATGACTCAACATTTTCAGTGCTTTAATTTCTCATGTACCATAGACCTAAACTGAGATAGAATCTTAGCCTCTCGTTTACTCCTTTCTTCATGATTAAATGTGGCCAAAGCTCTCTTTTCATCAGCACTGTAAATTTGGTTTTCTTTTCTGAGACGTACTGCCTCCATACGACGATGTCTAAAAAATAAAGTATAAACTTTGTTATAAAAAAGATTAATGGCACCAAAAATTACACAAACACTGAAAGAGCCTTAAGTAGAAAAATATTAGATAAAAAAAAAAAGAGGGATTTAAATAATGTAGATCCCTAACCTGCTGCCACTCATGACATATCCAACTTGCTCAAAAGACTCGATTTCATCACAAGTTAAACCAATTTCACCACGACGAGGAATTCTTTTACCTTCAGCGATGTAGGCAGCCATGGCGGCACCCTCACCAGGTAGCAAGGCTCGACCAAAACTGAAATAGGAATATTTGAGCTCGTTAGAATAAAAGACAGATGAATTATTTCAAATCATATACATATTAGATGAATATATCAACTCACTCTCTTTCTGTAAGTGTGTTTGTCTCAACAAACGGAGCAGGACCAAATGAATCATCTGCATCTTTTTTACTTGATTTCTCAGCAGCTAAAAAAATATAAATATTTTAACATATATATTTATATTTGAGAAAGTCACAGGAAGAATGGGTATAGCCACAAAACACTACAATGGAGAAAAATGAATTTTAAAATGTTGCAATTCTCTATTTTCCATTGTTTATACATTTTAAAAATTGTTCTAGCTTGTTAATTTGGATTATTATTATGTAGATAGCCAGAAAAAAGTTCCTAGAAAAAGGTTCCAATAAGACACAGGAGAAGCAACTAGATTTTTCTTATTTTGTGACTAAGCCCTTTCTTCCTGTGGACACCTTGTATATTATCTAAAAATGATATCAGAAATTTTCAATCAAAATCTAAAGAGGAAAAATTTTAAAGACATTTGTTAAAAATGCTAATTAAATACAAAAATATTTTCATATGTTTTCCCAAGCAGCTTACATTTAGTTTTCTCAAGCCACACTTCCTCTTCAGGTTCATCTGAATCTGATGATGTTTCACTGGAATGTTTCTTCTTTTTCTTACGAGACTTTTTAGATTTCCTAAAAAAAAGGAGAAACATTCAAAATTCTAATATGACTAGTTTATCAAAATAAAAACAAAAACAACATATAATTGCCACAAATAAGTTAGGAGGGGGAAAGAGGGAAGAATAGCATTGAAGCACAGAACAAAAGTAATTTATTGTATTAACATATATATTTCTAATAATTAAAAAAGAAAATAATGAGATGATTAAGTTTGAAGGGAGAAGTCATAGAAAATGAGGACCGGTCTGTGGATCGATTGGTACTGGGCCACCCAAGAAATATTAGATTATTTCCTTTTCATTTATTTGTGGTGTATTTCTCTCGAGATTGTATGAGAAATAAACAACGCCCCGCCCCCCCCCTCCAGCGGGCCGCAGTAAAATCTACAAACATTAACCGGTCTGTAGCGAGAAAAAGGTTGGAGACCACTGCTTTGGGTGACCCAGCAAGCAGATAGATGAATCAAGTCTTTTTGTTAAATCTTTAAACATATTTTTGTAGTGCATAATAGACCATGAGTGTTTTCAGACAAGCACATTAAATGTGATAAGTTGGATAAATGTATGCAACATTACTAAGTAGTTTCTTAAAGTCATATCAAAACAAGAAAACTAAAATGGAAGGCAAATATTAATAGGACAATCAGATTTTGAATGAATTTAAATACTTTTATTTTACCATAACAGAAACAGTAATTAATTCTTCCTTGTAAAAATTTAAAAAAAAAAAGTTAATTCACTGATATTTTAAATACATAATGGCTAAGACAAGACAATAATAAAAGCACTTCTAATAGGGATATAGAAAAGTAATTCTCTCCCCTCTATTAAACAGCTTTTGTTTTACTCTGGCACATCAGCAGTATGTAGTATTGGTGTACAGTATATGTACTCTATATTACTGAAATAATAAATACTTGTACTGGTTTTCATATCAATGAAAAACAAGTACACTTCTGCTTGATATTACCATCTGGTTGTGGTGAAATATTTTGAAGTAAATCTTCAGTAACCTTTATTTACCGTTATCATTCAGATACTAGCTTTACCGAGCAGAAGCTTTGCAAAATTTAGGTAGTTATTTTAAATCAGCTTTGAGATTATTCTAACTCCTCCGAGCAGAAGCTTTGCAAAATTTAGGTAGTTATTTTAAATCAGCTTTGAGATTATTCTAACTCATCCGAGCAGAAGCTTTGCAAAATTTAGGTAGTTATTTTAAATCAGCTTTGAGATTATTCTAACTCATCCGAGCAGAAGCTTTGCAAAATTTAGGTAGTTATTTTAAATCAGCTTTGAGATTATTCTATCTCATGAGTTAAATGGAGAAACTAATTACCTTTAAACATATTTTTAATTTAGATTTTTTTAATGAACATTTTCTTTTTTTTAAATTCATCTTGAAGAAAAAAAAAAGTTACATTTTTTCTCTCCATAGAATGAGATTGGAACCCCAGTTGCAAGTACATATGTGTATTTAGCTAACCTGTTAAGCCACCAGTGAAAGTGGAATGCCATTGTCTTTTGTGTTGATATGAAAAGTACAAACATAGTTTTTGCTATTGTTGCTATAGGAAGTTTAAATTATATTAGTTTGTTAAAAAAAGAACCCCTTTTTAAGCTCATGATTATAAAAATCCATTTTTAACAAACATTTTTTGCCTCATTCATACTTAAATACAGCTAATTGTATAATAAAAGGATCATAATATTCAAATTTACACTGGAATAAAGCAACTTTTCAATGATAGAATAACCTTTTCCCACTCAAAGCATTGATTTCTTAAAATATAAAAAAAATAAAATAATATGATGAATGAGAATTTCATTTATATTGTGACAATTTTTCTTTCTAATTATTAAATGTTTAAAATTAGATGGACTTAAAAAAAATGTATTTTAGTAGGCGTGGCTATGAGCCCCTGAGAAGTATGAGAAGGAACTATTTTTGTTATCAATGTTTGGCATTATACAATTTGATCTCAAAAAGTCATTTGATACTTCACTTACTACAGGGTAACTTTAAAAATACAAAAAAAAAAACTGCTATTACAAAACCAACTTGTTTAATAAATTTGAAATAAATCTATCTCTACTAATAATAAAACAAAATTAACTTAAATATGATATCAGACTTAAGTATGTAGTTTGGGACAAAATGCTAGCAAATGGTTTCAATGAAAAACAGGAAGTTAATGGTTAATGTATAAATGTTATTTTTTCCATTAGATGCAATTTTGTGTCTATAGTATTAAGACACTGTTTTACTTTTTAAAATGCACATAACAAATAAGAGGCAATACAGACATTTTAAAAATGATAATTAAGACCATGTACTCACTTTCTTTTCTTTTCTTTTTTAGACTTCTTCTTTTTACTCTTTTTTCTTTCTTTGTCTAAGGAATTACAAAACACAAAGCTCTAATTTACAAACTGAGATAATTGGACTATTACTGATATTTTTTGAGCAGAAGCATAAAACATTTACCATATTTAGAAGGAATGCAGATCGGAAACTTTAGGTTAGTGCATTTAAATAATATTGAAAGAGACCAGAATCTCTTTAAACCAAGCATCTCAAACACTAATATAAAAAATGTAGAAAAAAAAAGTTATCGACTTTCACCTGAATCACTTTTCTCATTGTCATTTTTCTTTTTTGACTTTTTTTTGCCTTTTTTCTTGTGACTCTCCCCTTCATCTTCTGACTGAGACCTATTCAAATGTGAAATTGTAAAGAAAACTTGTCAAGAAATGAGAATACTGAAATATTTGTTGTCTAGTAGGCATTACTCAATTTTATACAGTTCTATCAATGTTAACTATTTTTCACTATTACCAATAAATAAATGTATGAGATAAAAAAGTTCAAACTTACTTCAAACCTGGTGAAGGGGATCTTGTCCAAAGTTCTGGTATCCCACAAGCACCAATTCTTTCACGTTCTTCTCTTCTTCTATATTGTGAAATTAAGGATGATAGTTTTATTAAAATATATGTGTTGAATATTGCGTTATCTTACAACGCAACTGTATCGCTTATCATGTAAACCTAATGCTTCTACCCAGGTTGATGAGATCTGCAGACCAGTTTTTATTTTATAAAAATACTTTAACGAGTTGCAACATCTTCAATTTATTAATATTTAGTCAACAAAAGTAATAAAATAATAGAAAAAATGTGCTTAATGCGAGTCACATTAGACTCATAGAAGATAAGCATTTGGCCAACCCAGGCTTATTCAGGCATGATCAGTTCCAAAATGTTGGTAGAAATCACATGAGTAAAGTCAGTTTTTCTTTCAATAAGTCATATGAAATGGATGAATAAATTTCAAGTTCACACACACTCCATTAATTAATTTTTTTAAACAGAAAATAATACTTCACTCCAGCTTTTTACAAGAAAAACTGAACTAAAAAAAAACATAACACAATGAGCATTCAAATACCAAACCAAGACCAATTACTAAGGTTAATTTTTTTCAATTTTTGTTTGTTAGTGGTTTGCGAATAATGCACATTTTGGGACTTTCAGATTTAGAGATATTACTTATTATATAAAGTAAAAAAACAACTTCAAAATGACAAGATGCTAATTTTCAACCTGTCCATCATGGCTGTATCGTTCTCTGTATGACGATCTCCCCCTCTGGTACTTGGCCTTTTGAAATGTGGGACATCATCAACGTCTTTGTCATGATTCTTGTGATGCCTGAAACAAAAACATGTACATTGAACCTTGTTAATGGTCTTACACTGAAATAACATTTTAGTTGAAATCTAATTTTTTAAAAGAAGTTTGTCTGATTCTAGATAAATACAAAACAAAGCATAAACCACAAAGTGTTAATTTGTATTAATTATAATACAGCTTCTTGTTTCAGTACATGAGTCATGGAACTGCTGTTTTTAAATAAGTGCATGTCGCTTAATTCAATATTAAAAATAATTAAGAACAATTTATTTATTGCAATGCTATTGAATTGTCTAAAACCTCTTAATTAAAGAAATTAACTTTTAGCTTAAGTTTTATCTAATCTAATTTTACTCA
The DNA here is from genome assembly GCA_021962125.1 of Bulinus truncatus. Classification (NCBI taxonomy): domain Eukaryota; kingdom Metazoa; phylum Mollusca; class Gastropoda; family Planorbidae; genus Bulinus; species Bulinus truncatus. The sequence goes on along the minus strand of JAGDYQ010000037.1, from coordinate 1,700,413 downwards.
AGTCTATACTAAAATCTAGTATCTAGTTCCTATATAAAAACACACAAATATAATAAAGAAAAGTCACCTTTGCTTTACTTAATAAATTCAGGATAAGATAAATACAGAACTTAATTGCTAATATGCACTAAATATTCTAAAAATATATACTTTTCAAAAGTTAGACAGAATCTTATAGAAATAGTAAACATAACAGGAAAATTATAAGAAATTAATTACCTTGTATTATTTTCACTATGTCTTTTAAATTCATTATCTGGTGATCTTATGTGATGTGCAGGTGACCTAGTTTTATGTAATGGAGATCTAGATCTATTGTGGTGCTTTACTCTTTCCATCTCAGGTGACTCCCTCTCATGATTTTTCTGTCTGTGGTTTTGTTGTCTTGTGTGACCATTCTCATGATATCTGGACCTACTTGAAAATTTTAAAGGAGAGTCTGAGTCTGAGGACTCTGAAGAAGCATATCTCTTCCCTTTTTTATGATGAGGAGACAGTGAACGAGACTGACGCCTTCTGTTTTCTGTAGTTGGTGACCGGTGATGTCCATTATACCTAGCACTGGATTTTATGTTTTTAATGTCTGGTGAAACTCTTTTAGCTTTGAAATTCTTATCATCATATGAATGTTGATAAGCCTCTTTCTTTATACTGGCTTCACTGTCACTTGATGTTGTGCTATCTGACGAATCATCTAATGAGTATGGCATGGTCTTTTTTTAGACTTTTCAATCAAATTCCAGCTTTTTCTTGAAAAAAAAAGTAAAACAAACATTGAACTATAAATAAATTTAAAAAAAAGATTTTAAAATTATGATAAATTACTATTATCTAAATTTTTTAAAATAATTAATAGCACAAAAATGCATGAAAGTATTTGAAAAAGGAATAACCATAAGTAGTACTAAAGAAGTTTTAATGGTAAAAAAGCATACTATGATAATTAATAAAATTTCAGAATATAAGAAAGATAAGTTTTTACTGCTATGGAATTTACATATGATCTTGGATTCAGAGCTGTTAGAGAGGATGCAGTGCAGGCTTCTGATCAATGCTCAATTTTTACATTTGCTGTCACTCTTACCATTATTTTTTACCAAAGCTGCCGAATATTATTTAGGATGCATCAAGATACCTTGTTTGATATTGTGACATAAATGAAACCACGTTGCATTAATCATTGATCTAAACTTGAATGTATCTGTAATACTACTAAAAATCATGTCTCAAATACAAATAAAATCACCTTCCTGATAAGTAATATTAATTCAATATTAAAATTAGTATCCTAAAATACAAAAAATATTAAATTCCTCCCTAGTTCCAAACACCACATGAAAAAATGTGCTACACAATAGATTCCCTCATAAAATCTTTTCATTTTGCAGAAAAATGCCACAAGTGTTGTAGAAAAATTACTGGGACACTTGTTAAAATCATGTACAGAACAAATGAAGGCCACGCAGTACAGCCAAGGAGATTAAAGGAGCAGTCAATGGATGAAGATGAGCTAGTGAGTGTTTCAACTTCCAGAATTAAAGAAATAGTAGCATGTAGGCAGACATTGAAGAGTTCATTGAGAACCATCATATAAACAGCTTCCAGCTAAGGAAGCACAATATTTCCCTTGATGATTTCTTGGTGCAGAAACATTCTTAGATTGCTGCCAAACAAGAACAAGAAACCCCTGAAACTAATTGTTCAGACTAGCAAAAAAAAAAAAGTGAGCTTCTCCATGATGGCTTTTGGTAAGAAGGAAAGACAAAACATTTTAATTATTTCGTTGCTATCTTTCTCTTTATTTGATATGTGAAATATACATATAAATATTCTTTGAATTTTGTCACATTGTCAGGTAAACGACTGGATGTTAAAAAAAAAAAAAAAAGAATGATTCAATTGATTCTTTCATCTTGAAAACAGATGGTGTTTATTACATTGATTTCAATTCTAGGATAGTAACTAGTAAGTTAAATAGATAAATTACATGGACATGGGTAATCACATAGTTAATGTATTACATTTTTTATTTTATTTTCTTGGACTGGAACTATATTCCTAGTTGGATTGACTCGGCATGAAGATGGGATATTGTCTAATTTAACTACTTTAAAATAAAGCCCTAAGTGTAGCTATAAATGTCCCTACCATTAATTGAATTACCTTGGGTCTTGGTGATGAAACCAAGGTAACAAGAGAATCATCAAACGTAATAGAACTAGATAAATTTATATATGCCGATTCTAAACGTACGATCAACAGAATTTTGTAAACAGGAAGTAAACCTTCAATTTCTTTTCGTTTACTATTGCAACGAAAGTGTACGTAATATGTGGACATAGAAGTGGAAAAAATCCTTATGAATAGACATATCTATGTATAAAACGGGATTAAAATTGAGCCCAATTCAAAATGCTATCTGACATATGTTCATTATCGGATTTAACGGCGTGTGTACCAGGGGCGAAAATTTGGCCTCATATTATGAAAGGGCCTCGCAACACCCAACTTAATATTCGGAGAAACTAACTTCATAACCATTTTGATGCCCCCCCTCCCCAGTGCTCGATTTAAGAAAAAACCAGTGCCGGTGATGAAAAAAAATTCTGCATAGCCGGGGATAAATGTCTATGATTTCATCCCCGGCAGGGATGTATTAGCTAAATCAGAGCCGGGGATATCGATCCCTGCCCCTCCTCACTATCTAAAGGTTCCTATATTTTCCTCTATACTGACTTTACCTAGAGCCTCATCAGATCTTAATCCGCCTCTACATGCTTCAAGTATCTTACATTGTTTCATGCTTAAGTTCTAATTTTTGTTGTAATACATTATTAACGAATTCTGAGGTATCACGACACTGAACACTCTAAATGCAGCCCCCTTCCGGCAGCAGATAGAGAGCCGCCCGGGGCGCCCCCCTCCCGGGGGGGGCACTGAAGATATGATATTTCATCTGCTCTATCTAATTTATTCTGTGTACAAGTCATTTTTAGTTTAATTGGTGTACAAGTCAGTTTAACATATGGGGTATATGCAGTGGCCTAGTATTTGGTTTTCGCCTGCCAAGCGATTTTTTTTTTTAAGGTGTAGATATTTTTTAGACGGCGTGTGTTGTGGTCGTATTTTTTTCTCTGCCAGTCATCTCATGCCTATAAAAGTTTCTTCATTTATCAGAAAGTTATTAAAGTTTCTTCTTCATGTTCATTCATCATTAATCAAGCTAGACTTCAGTCATTAGCATCAATATGCTCCTTAATTACGTCATACTTAAGTTATTAGCACCAGTGTTTTGTCCACACCCCCGCACCTCCGGGGGTGAGAAGGGAAAATCCGGGGGTGAAATTTCAAATTCCGGGGGTGAAAACTACAGTATTGTTTGGTCGTAATCATGTTCAGGGAAAAAAGCCGGGGGTGGGGGGGGGGGTGGGAATGGTCTGGATAAAACACTGATTAGCACCAATATCATGCTCATTACGACCAGTGTTGCCACTCCTTGGGTTTTTTCACAAGATCTTGGGTTTTCGGACTCCAACTTGGGAAATGAGGTTTTCGGCTGTAAATCTTGGGTTTTTTTTGTTTTGTTTTTTTCTCTATTGTACAAGTGTCCCCCCCCCTTATCTGGGTCATTTTTGGTGGGAAAAGGGGGGGGGGACTGAACGTAGGGCCTAGAAACATCCCGACCGGTAAATTGACACCAATATGTGTGAGGCGACAGGCGAGGGTAGAGAAAAAGTGTTGCGGAATGTACTTGGGGACTCACGGGGTTTGAGTTTTCCCGAAAGTATCGCATGTCCTGTGTTTAGTCTCTTCTCAATAACACAAAAGTGTCACATAAAGCTGTCCCAGACCGGGTTGGAGGTTGGTTGGGCTTGTTGTATTATTATCTTTACAAATCACTCATGCCCAGACTGGGGTTAAACAGTTTTTATATCAGCTGTACGATTTTTTTGAGTTGAGAAAACTTGGACTTTAGCTGTTTATAGTTGAACCATAATATACAAACACATTAAATCAGTGGCCAAATCATCAATACATAATTTATGTTATAAAGTAACAAAAAAGACTGTCAAACTGTCTTTTTTCATAATGAGCGACGCCGCCCCCCCCCCCCAGCATTTTTTGCTGGTTGTGCCACTGCATTAAATTAACAAAAAATTTTTTTTAGAATTCCCAAATATTTTTTTTAATTAGTTTCAAAAACAAAAAAAAAATAAGTATTTTTTGGATAAAAAACAACAACACACAATTCAATTACATTATATTATATACTACTGCTTTATGTTACCTTTTTTTTATGAACAACAATGGGGGAAAAATGACCTTGGGTTTTCTTGGGTTTTTTAAGGGTCCCAACTTGGGTTTTTCATATTTTTAGAGTGGCAACACTGATTACGACAGTTGCTTAACAGATCACCGAGTTTCATCAGTAGCACTTCTCAGTCTTCTGGCACTTTGTAGACAGCTTCAAAATACACCCGCTATAGAAGGCCTTCATACATTTAATTGACATAAAAACACAGCAGTTTGTCAGAGGGTACCTACACAGGCCCGTAGCCAAGAATATTGGATTGGGGGGGGGGGGGGCGAAGACATTTTCAGGGGGGGGGGGGTTGGCGAAGGCATTTTTTCCGGGGGGGGGGGTGCCGAAGAAATGATCCTGGGGCACAGGGGCGGATCTAGACAACTTTGACGGGGGGTGGGGAAATTGACCGGGGGGGGGGCAAAACTGTTTTAATTGTTGAAAATTGGTCTTAGAACAAAACATATTTCGATAATTTAATGATGCATTACCTAAACTTGCGATAACGAGGGGGGGGGGTCATGTCCCCCCCCCCGGCCCCTCCCCCTAAATCCGCCCCTGGTGGGGTAGAAGAAATGTTCGGGGGGGGCGAAAATGGATGCGCGAAGTGCCGAAAGCTTGCGAACGGAGGGGAGAGGTTTGGGGAGGGGATCTCAGTGAGTCCCCTCCCCAAGAAATTTTTTGCAGTTCCATGTCTGGAATGGTGCATTTTAGTACCGATTGTTTAGCTATTAATTAGAAATATATAATTTTAACTACGTTTCAATAATGCATGGCATGTTGCAGTTTTGTTAACAATAATTTAAATAGTAAAGAGTTTTAATGATAAAAATTTACTGAGACTGAGCAATTTCTGATTCCTGTTATAAATATATTGATCATTTGTTCTGCTACACAATTGTTACATAATAGATACCTGATTTATATTATTATACTGTTTGTTTAACGTTCAACCCGGGAAGAACGACAAAGATGCACGAATAAAGCTTAGCTATTTGTGTGATATTTCTTATAAAATATTGAAAATAAAGAACAGATCTATCAACAAAACAGTCGCAATTATTCAATTTAAAATAAAATTGATTATGCTAAAAAGTACATTTGCAAATTAAATAACATCACTCAGAAATCACGGAGTTTGTACTTTATTACTTTATTATACATATGTATAAAAATGAAGTCAGAAGTCAATGTTATTTTATTAACTTATTTAAGTTGCTAGTTGTCCTCAGAAGATATCAATATATACAACTATTACAAGGTTGCGAACAGGCCCATCGACAGAAATTTCGGGCCCCTGGGCAGGGGTGACACGGGCCCCCGTGCTGATATTAATATTTTAAAAAGTTGATTGGCCAGCTCATTCCTGGTCCCTAAAACTCGCCGGGCTCCTGGGCATTTGCCCCCCCCCCCACTCGTCGGCACTGGTTGTGAATTTATATTATAATACGTTTCAAATTTGCAAACGTCGTGGTTTAGCACTGAATTTACCTAAAAATGCTTCAACATTCAGATTATCTGTTAAATCTTTTTCAAATGCAAGCAGGAAAAAAAAAACTGCTCTCACACACGGCTTTTGAAGCCCCCAATGGGCCCAATGCCAATGCTGCCCAAAATACCCAGAAGTGAACTTCAATAAGATTCAATCTTTTATGCCCAAAAATTAGATAAGCTATATATGTAAGTATATAAATAGCTTGAATGATTGCCAAAGTATAAACTTTTAATTTTATTATTATTGATTTATTGAACAAAATGATTGATGTTTTAAAGCCGTTATTATTAAAATTTTGTCAAAAAGCTCAAATCATGCACGGGGGGGGGGGGCTCAGGTCATGAACGGGGGGGGGGGGCTCAGCCCCCCCTAGCACCCCTCTGGCTACGGGCCTGTACCTCAATCATATCTATGACCTCAAAAGCCTAATTACCCACGTAACAACATGGATCCTCGTGGCAAACCAGTGTACACAATGGCCATATTATCGTCAAGGGAGTGTTCCAAAAATACCATATAGTTTTTAAAGTATATCAACAGAAAATTTTCCATAAAAGCGAGGTTTTTTTAATATAAGAAATAAAAGGTATGATTTTAATTAAAAAAAATTTTCAACAGAGGCGTATCTGGGCGGGGTGGGGGATTAGCCAACTTCCAAGCTTAACAAAGGCACACAGTTTTTAAGTTTTATGAACTATTTAAATTAATTACATGTTATAGGGTGACATTTAAAAAAGATATGAAATAATCATGAGTTGCCGCCAACAAAACTTGACCCAACCCCCTTTCCTAACAATCTCTACCAACGGGGGCCATTCTTATTGCACCCACTTTTTTTAATTCAATAAATTACTGTACCTGAAGGGAAAATTGTGTTTTTTTTTTATAATATCATCCTAATGCAGCTGCCTCATAGTACTTCATAGTCCTGAAATCCAGCACTGACCAATCTCAAAGATTAAATAATTGATTGGGCACAGATGGATCAATTTTATGAGTTTATTTACAAACCCTAATTTCTCAAATGGTATTTTGTTTTTAAAGATAAATGCACATTCAGAACCTATGCAGTTTATCAAGAAACTACAGGAAAGGAGGTATTACCCCAAAATATATGGCCTATATATAACAACATACTTTTCACCATTTTGACTAGGCTACATTAAAATAATTTTGGTTGACATTTTATAAAAAACAAAGCATTGAAATCATAAATTAAATAAATGTCATTGTTGTCAAGTGTCTGAAATTTGAATTTATTAGACGACATTCTTTACTTGGCAACACAAATGTCACCTAATTTTTAAGTTAATGTAGGCTCTGCCATATTTTGTTTGCAGTCTTTAGCCAACTACACACTTAACACATTGAGTTATCATCGCCCAGAAGAATTGTACAAAAAAAAGACCCCACCCAATCTGTTTGCTGACCCTTGTTTTAAAAAAAGATATTCTAGGCCCTTAGCTTAGTCTGTCGACAAATACTGCACACATCAAAATAATGTACACAATAAACTAATGAACAAAAGAAATAAAAGAGATAGTTATAACCATTTTTATTTTACAACATTCTAAATTCAGTCAAAACAATTCATTGTTGATAATTCAACTTTCATACTCAAAATACTACTACTTTCTTAAGTGACATTTTCTGACAATATATAAAAAAACTAAAACAAATAGTTATGAAAAAACCAACAATTAAAAAAAAACTGATGTTGAAATGATCTAGCATTATCCATATATCATGCTGAAACACATATTTCTTAAAACAAAATGAAAGTAAAAAAAAGAAGACAATGAAAAAAAAAAGTATGATCTTTTAACGATTAGTTGACATTGATAAATGTAGTCTGGTTTTATGGTTCTGCTCAAAATAAATTTCATTGTACACATTCAAACAGCTCAATGTATTCACATGTCACATTCATTTAGTACTTCGAAATCTGATGGATTACATTCTTTTTTTATATTACAACTGGGTTTAGTTAGTAATGAGATTCTAAATCATTTATATTTAGATGGTTAATAAAGACTATATTTAATAAAATGGCATTTTGTGATATCAACTTAGAAAATGGATTTTTCTTAAAAATGAAAAAATAATTACAGGCAAAAATAAATAAAAATTGGTTAAGCTTTTTTTTTTTTGAGAAATTCCATCAAATAGGTAAAGTGTATCAAACTAAACATATTCTAGACACCTTTATACTGTAGTAAATTTTTTTTCTATTAATTGTAACTATCTTTAATGTGACTTAAAAAAATGTTTTTTATAAAATATTTAATTAAAACAAAGTAACTACATTTCTTATGCAGAATATGAACTGTTAATAAGCATGTAATAAGCAAATAAGATAGTTAAGAAAAACAAACCAGTTATTTAAAAGTTTCATAGACAATGATAAAATTATATTCTATATTTCCACCCCACATTAAAAAATGAAGTAGAAAAATGTGACATGAAACTGTCATCTAATTATGTTCATATACATTTAAATTGATGCCATTACACTCAAAAACCATGTTCTTACAAATTTTCCCACAAACTTTCTTTACACACAAAATTAAAAAAAAAAACCACTAAGGCTCAGTGCAGCTTAAATATAGACACATTTGTAAATAAAATCAGAAACATAGGGCAGGCATTTTTCATAAAATATTCAATTAAAAGTAAATGTTTCATACTACATGTATAGGGCTTTCTAATTCAGCAAATCTGAAATTTTCATTTATAGAATTACTTATTAATAATTAATACATATGAACATGGAGACTTATCAGTAAAAGGAAAAACTGTAAAGTACTTTAACAGTTAAGACATGCAAAGCTTGTGGATAGACAAACTAGGGGACTGCCTATAGCTCCAACAGTCAGGATTTAAAAAATAAGCCAATAAAAATAAAACTTAAGAGCCTATTTTCTGAATCATCTTGCTACTCAAGAAGTGTTTATTAGTTTGAACTAATCGATAAGTGCGAGTTTCACATTCTGGCTTGGCAGGGCTACATTATAAAACAAACATATCCGCCACTAGAAGGGTCAGTCTAATCACTTATAAGGGGTCCTAGGATGAAATCACTTAAATGGGGGAGAGGGGGTCAAAGAGGGCCTCAATTCTTTGATACCCAAGAGGTGGCCTTGAGAGCATTTTAGCCAAAGTCTCCAAAAATGTAAGTGACTCTGAGAATATGTAATCTAAATCAGACAAATAATTGCAGTTTATTAACAGTATAACCCAGAATTTCTGTATTTTAATAGCTTTTATCCAGGAAAACCATCTAAATAAAAAAATAACCAGTGATTTTGATTCATATATTCAGCATAGATGTTCCTAGTACTGATCAAGCTAGTACAAGTACATGTACACAAGGTCTGTGCAAGTACGAATACCACTACACAATGTTCCCTCTAAGGTGTGGTATGAAGTGAGCAAGAAATTTTGTCTCTGAGCGACGTTTTTGTTTGAGGCCAAAATTTGTGAGCGATTTAAGTGATGTCGTCCGTTTGAGTGAGCGATCGTACGTGTAGTATGAGCGACGCTCAGAATTCGTGTGAGCGATCGCTCACGAACTCAGCTTAGAGGGAACATTGCTACTACAGGTACTTGGTAAAACAAGTACTGAGTACCCCATCTCTGATATTCAGCAACATTGTTATTATATAGATGATATTATATTTAACTAAATCATAATTCATTGATGCCATTATTATTTTATATTTACCACACCCAGCTCATAACTAAATGAGGTATGATTTTTATTACTTACTACATTTGGCTTCATTTTATCTTCTTGTGAATGACATATTAACCTTTAAGTTTATTGCACTGTAAATTTAATGCAAAAAAAAAAGTAAAAGGAATGACTGAACATTACCAAATGAAACTATAAAAAATGAATCACTATAAAAACACACTGAATTAAAAAAATTTTATCATAAGGCACAATAGAAAAAAAACAAAAAAAAATATTCAGAAGGCTGAATGTGGATTATAAAAAATTAAAATTTTAAATGCAAATGAAAAAAAATAGAATAAAAATATGTATATACATGCATTATGGAGTGAACATTAAAACCGTTTCAAACATTAAAGATTTTATTAATGCCATAACTAAGAGTTTTTACAATAATAAATAAAATACTTGATGCTTAAAGACTAAGGTTAATGACTTTGATAGTAAGCAATATAATTTTCACATTATATTATAAGCACTAATAACTTCCATATTGTGCATTGTACATTGAATATTATTAAAGATTAGTGGTTTTTAATAGCTATGAAGCCCGAACAATTTAATTCGAACAATTGAAATCAGTTATTTTCTGTATGAATTTAAACCATAACTCAGTATGGTTTTAATGTTTTTTTTCTACTGTTGTTAAACAAAATTTTTTTTTAAATTGACAGTAAATATATATAAAAAAAACACAAAAACTATATGTATATCGATACTACATATATAAGTATATATAAATATTAGAATGTAGACTATTTCTTTATACAACTTTCTTTATACATGTATATGACTGATTCATCTGTATTATGTTTCTTTAGAAATACAAGAATGGAGTAATTTTGTAATAAAAGAAAGTTTTTATAAAAAATCATAAAAAAATATATATAAATTATACCAGTATAAAAATAAGAAAATACTATGATTCAGTTTGTTTAAGTGAGCTTAACATGACTTCTGACTCTTCTGTGACTGGATGCTTTCCTAGTTCTATATCATGCATGCGAGTGGTGCGAGGCATTTTCTTTTCCATATTTCTCTGCACACAGGGTAAGAAGTACAGCATGGCTCCACTCAGTGCTATTAAACCACCCATAACAATAAAAGAGATGTCATAGCTGCCTGTCCAGTCACACAACCAACCTACAAGAACAATAAATACATTTTTCATTCTTTAAAATAAGTCAAATAGTGTAGTTGTGAGTAAAATACTCAACTATTCTGACTGCCTTTATCTGGCCTCTATATTACACCATGAAGATAAACAAAGATTTGCCTGTGATACAATTAAAGTTTTAGTAATGAAAAAGGTATTTTTGAATGATAAAGGTGGAAAAAAAAAAACAAGTTTTCCTTATAAATCCTATACAGGCCATCGTGGTCAATGCAGTTTGCTCATATTTTTCTGATTATAAAATGAAATTCCACAGCTATTCTGTGGGATAATGTGGCTAGTACAATTCCCTAGCCGCCTTTGCTTTCACCAACATATGTTGGGTACCCATTTTTAATCTGGGTGGAAATATGGAAACTGATTGGACCCATGAAAGTACTGTGGCTAGAACTCAGGATTCTTCAGTTTGAAAGAAAAATAATTAATTATAGAGCTGTGGGTTATCTGAGGCTGTTGAAGATTCTGGCATTTTTTCATTATAATACCAATAATTAATTTTTAAGTAGTATGGAGAATAGAAAAATTGAGCTGTATTGTTGAGAGTCCATTGTATTTATTTATTTATACAATAAAATTAATTTGAAATATCTAAGTAATATATATAAAATATATATAACAGTACTTATATTGATATACCTATTTCTATTAAGGATAGTTAGTATTTAAACATTTGTAGATAAATTTAAGTTCTTCAGAAATAAAACATTCACCAATTTTCATTTAAATAATTTTCTTTGAAATTTTGTTACAAGTGCTTGCCAAAAAAAAAATATTTAAAATACTTACCAGCAATAGGAGGTCCAACAAAAGTTGCTGCCCCTTGAAACAATAACAAAAGGCCAAAAGCATTTGTCAAATACTCCAGCCCTAAAAGATCCACAAGCACAACTGATGTCAATGACACGTAAACACCTGGGGAAATAAAATGTATGTTATCTTAATATGAATGCAAAAAGCCTTTAAGGACCATTGGGGCAGATGAAGTTTAGAATTCATCTTTTACTGTAGGCATGGCATTTTAAAGGATTTTGAGGCTGACACAATACCGGGCTACGTTACTTCACCAACACATCAGGTACCCATTTAAAGCTTCCCCCCTTTCCCCAAAAATGAATGTATATATTTTTTATATATATTTTATATATATAAGAAATATTTTTTAGTGTATCTAAGCACTATCATATGAAGAGTCCCAACATAAAGCTGATGCTTTATGAGCCACACATTAGAGTAATTTTTGGCCACCATCCGTCAAGTGCGTTAATGTTTTTGTTTAAAATAATATTTAATGTTTACCACTTATAAGAAAACATTAAATCTTAAAGAAATTATGCAAAAAGCTATCAGTAAGTATTAATATTTTTTATTACTATCAGATAATTAATTATCAGCAATATAATTTTAAGTAATGGATCAAATGAATTTTAGAGAATCAGTAGGATGCCGCCACTGGTTATAGGTCAGTGTTACTCACCAATGAAGATTCCAAAAATAGCAGCATAGACCACAAGAAGTGCGTAGTTACCACCAACCACCGGACTCAGTGCAGTGGCCAACCCACAAATGGTCAGTGCGGTATTGTATAACATAAGGCGGTTGACCCAGGGGCGGTCAGAGAGGAAACCGAAGATGATCCTGCCCAAGGTGTTGGCAATGCCGATGACAGATAAGAGGTAAGCAGCTCGCTCAGCATCGATGCCATCTAAGTGGGCTCTGATGGGAAAAAACAACAATAAACATTCAAATGTATTTTTTTTTTTACTGCTACTTAAAGCTTACATACAACTCACACATGTGGGCAAAGCTAAGCAGTCTAAATGACATAGGGAGCTGATGGTTAAACCAGTGGATTGAAGGTCTGAATGGGGCTGATGGTTAAACCAGTGGATTGAAGGTCTGAATGGAGGCTGATGGTTAAATCAGTGGCTTGAAGGTCTGAATGGGGGCTGATGGTTAAACCAGTGGATTGAAGGTCTGAATGGGGGCTGATTGTTAAACCGGGGTGGAGAGGTTAAACCAATTGTGGATGATGGTCAATTGGTCAGAAGTTTAGAAAAACCACTCACAAGAACGCCTCTATGCTTGGAGAGGCACTCATACAAATGCACAGTTTGTCCATGCAATAAAACCTGCTTGATGTACAATCTAGCACATGCACCAGCATGTAATCACACACAAAACAGTAAAAAGAACGATTCATTGAATGAAAAGGTTGATATTGTAAATATTTTAACAGGTATTAAACTGTTAGCATTTTTTCCCCAGAAAACATTACATACAATTTATTGCTAACGTGAATCAATTTTGAAATTTATCTGATATCTTTTCTATTACACAGGTTGTATTTTTATTTTACTAGACAGCTTTGTATCACATACATCATAACAACTGTATAAATCCAGGGCGGGGTGTGTGTGTGTGTGTGTAAATTAATGTGTTTTTTTTCGGGGGTTGGGGGGGGGACTCTTTCCATCAAAATAATGAAATAGAAAACTGCCAAAAACCAAGGGGTTCTCTATTCTTCTCGCTGGAGTGATGCATTAAGACAGGTTCAGATACTGTCCCAGTGCAGCAATTTATGAACGCAGTGCTCACCTGTCTGGTAAAAAAATAAAAGGCATATTGAATCCTATACTGGTGAAGAAGTTGGACACGCCGAACATGAGAAACACTGGATTCTTCAGTAGACTCATAGACAGCATGTCTTGCATGGTGCTCTTGAACTCACTGTAGATTTCACTGACTCCGCCCTTCTTCACCACGGTGTCCGTAGTGTCAGTCACTGTCTTGGGTTTGTCAGTGACGCTGGTCACCGTGGCCTTGTAATCGTCAGGGTGGGAGCGGTACATAGGAATGTTGTACAGGCTGCCGCTGTAGAAGATGTCCTTGCGGCTGAGTGGAGCCAGGGTGTTGGAATTGCCGGACTCGCTGTTCCGGTGCTGCCTGTGCTTTATAACGGTGCCGCCAGCGACCTGAGCGTGGAGATTGTTCGCCCCACGCTGCGGGTTTCTGTTCAACGCACCGTCAGATCGTGCTAGGGCGATAGGGTTCACCTTAAGTTTGTTACCTTCCGGCACCGATAGACACTGGCTGGCGCTCAGGTGGGCTATCCTGCCTGTCTCCTTAGCGGCGAAATCATGCGTCATCCCGTTGGCCTGTTTTTGTTTTACTGAAGAAACACTCTCCATTGGTATAGACAGAGTGTTGGAATTTGTTGCGCTGGCAGGCGAGTCCGGTGGATTGCTGGCGATCTCACTTCCAGTGCCGTCCTGGGGAAATCCAGCCGTCGGCAGGGATTTGGACTGCACATCAGGACTCTGCGCGAGGACACTCTCTTTGACGAGGTGCGGAGTCCCGCTGGGGAGAGTGTGCTGCTGCTGGAGGTTGGCGATTATCTCCAGACCCTCTGCCGCCGTTAGGGCGCCACCTTTTTTACCTCCGCTCCCCGTCCCCGCGTGGAAATGGGAGAAATCTTTATCCAGTATCAGCTCGATCTCTTCCATCGCAATGGTGCCTTTCGGAACGTTCTCGAGGCTTTCTGTCAGCTCGCAGTTCGCGTCGGTGGGGTCCGCCGAGGAGCCGCCGTCGACAGAGGCGGCGACCGTCTGCTCCAGGGGCCGAAAGATGATACCACAGGCAACTACGTTGAGTATGATGGCACCCAGTATGAGCATGGCGCCCCGCCAGGAGTACTCGGTCACCAGCATTTCAGTGATGGGCGCCAGAACGAAGGTGCCGAAGCCAGACCCGCAAACTGCCAGCCCCGTCGCGAAGGAGCGTCTCTTCTCGAAGTACTGAGCCACGCAGACGATCGCTGGCAAGTAGATGAGGCCAAAGCCAATACCTGAATGAATGGATAAATTAAATTTGATCGATGAGGACCTAATGTCGGGTGTTTGTGCGATGATTAAAGGCGTTAGTATAATATATCTCTATGCATAATACCATAAGTCGAAGAGGGTACTACTAGTGGGCTAGTGGTTATAAGACGAAGTAACATTTAAAAATATAATATTACAGAAACAAGACATGGGAGAAAGGTGCGTGCTGCGTGCGTGTGTGTGTGTATGTGTATGTGCGAGCGAGAAGGAGAAATAGATGGGTAATTTGATGAACAAATTTGATGCTTGTAAGGATGGACAGAAAGATTGATGATGGGACATAACAAATAGACAGACGAACGGATGAATGGACAATACAGAAATACTGATGAATAAAGCCATTGATGGATAAATTAAAAATAAATAAATAATTGTATTTCCTTGTAAAAATACCTCAGTTTAGACTTGTATATTAAATTATAAACTTAAAGAAAACAACTACAATTTTTTTTTTTTAACTGGGAATTAAGAATTAGAAAATTTGTAAGTCTTAGATATCTTATGTATATTATATATATGTATATATATATTAAATATTTGTTGTTGTTGTAGGAACCTGCCATTATGCCGCAAGTGAAGTACAAATAGTAGATGTCAGGGGCCCAGGTGCTCAGGATAAAGCCCAGTCCCGCAATGATGGCTCCGGCAATGGTCACAGGTCGGCATCCATAGCGGTTGGTCAGTGCACTGGACAGCGGACCTGAAAGGCAGAAATAGAAACAAATTTATTAGGTAACAAGTTTCGTGTAGGAAAATCTGTTAGGTGTTTTTTTTTCTCTTCTGTCTCTTTGTTCAGGCCAATCTAAATAAATACATAGACCAAAACTAAATTAAAATTTCGGTTTGGCTATCTTTAATTTCCACCCATTAGGCAATTCTTTACAGTCCAACCAAATGGATATCTGCTAAAATAGTTTTGTCAGTCAGCACTGGTCACAGGCGGTTGATAAAAGATTTTTCAGAAGTTATAACCGGGAGTCAGAGGCATAGATAAAAAGACATGCAGGATAAAAAGCAGAGCGATAGATAATAAGTGGGGTAGATAGTGCCGTCGCTAGCCTCTGGAGGCCCTCCAGCGAAATCTTTGAGGAATCCGTCCTAAAACACCATCGATTCGGGGGACTCCCCACCCCACCCCCGGTAAAGACGCCACAGGGAATAGAAGGCCGTAAGAAGCAGATAGATAAATAGTCTGACAGACAGATGGGTGTATATTTGTATATACAGTTGGTGGGCCGTAGCGTAGGGAGGGTACTGCGGGTTGTGCGGCTACACAGGGCGCTGAACTAGGAAGGGGGCGCTGAACTAGGAAGGGGGGCGCTGAACTAGGAAGGGGGGCGCGGAACTAGGAAGGGGGGCGCGGAACTAGGAAGGGGGGCGCTGAACTAGGAAGGGGGGCACTGAACTAGGAAGGGGGGCGCTGAACTAGGAAGGGGGGCGTTGAACTAGGAAAGGGGCGCTGAAATAGGAAAGGGGCGCTGAAATAGGCAGGGGCGCTGAAATAGGCAGGGGGCGCTGAAATAGGAAGGGGGGCGCTGAAATAGGAAGGGGGCGCCGAAATAGGAAGGGGGGCGCTGAAATAGGCAGGGGGCGCTGAAATAGGAAGGGGGGCGCTGAAATAGGAAGGGGGCGCCGAAATAGGAAGGGGGGCGCCGAAATCGCACTTTAAAATATTTTTTTTTGTTTTTTTCCAGCTTTGGAAAAAGGCGCTGTAAATGTAACTCACACAAGGCGACACAATAGCTAGCTGCAGCTCTGTAGGTGGGTAGATAGATGGGTAGATAGATGGGTGGACAGATGGGTAGATAGATGGGTAGATAGATGGGTAGGTAGATGGGTAGATAGATGGGTAGATAGATGGATGGACAGATGGGTAGATAGATGGGTAGATAGATGGGTGGATAGATGGGTAGATAGATGGATGGACAGATGGGTAGATAGATGGGTAGA
The DNA here is from genome assembly GCA_021962125.1 of Bulinus truncatus. Taxonomy (NCBI): domain Eukaryota; kingdom Metazoa; phylum Mollusca; class Gastropoda; family Planorbidae; genus Bulinus; species Bulinus truncatus. The sequence continues at coordinate 1,683,874 of JAGDYQ010000037.1, read as the reverse complement.
TAGATGGGTAGATAGATGGGTGGACAGATGGGTAGACAGATGGGTAGATAGATGGGTAGATAGATGGATGGACAGATGGGTAGATAGATGGGTAGATAGATGGGAATTAGATGGGTAGATAGATGGGTAGATAGATGGGTAGATAGATGGATGGACAGATGGGTAGATAGATGGGTAGATAGATGGGTAGATAGATGGGTAGACAGATGGATGGACAGATGGGTAGATAGATGGGTAGATAATGGGTAGATAGATGGATGGACAGATGGGTAGATAGATGGGTAGATAGATGGGTAGATAGATGGGTAGATAGATGGGTAGATAGATGGATGGACAGATGGGTAGATAGATGGGTAGATACATGGATGGACAGATGGGTAGATAGATGGGTAGATAGATGGGTAGATAGATGGATGGACAGATGGGTAGATAGATGGGTAGATAGATGGGTAGATAGATGGATGGACAGATGGGTAGATAGATGGGTAGATAGATGGATGGACAGATGGGTAGACAGATGGGTAGATAGATGGGTAGATTGATGGGTAGATTGATGGGTAGATTGATGGGTAGATAGATGGGTAGATAGATGGATGGACAGATGGGTAGATAGATGGGTAGATAGATGGGTAGATAGATGGATGGACAGATGGGTAGATAGATGGGTAGATAGATGGGTAGATAGATGGGTAGATAGATGGTAGATAGATGGGTAGATAGATGGGTAGATAGATGGATGGACAGATGGGTAGATAGATGAGTAGATAGATGGATGGACAGATGGGTAGATAGATGGGTAGATAGATGGGTGGATAGATGGATGGACTGATGGGTAGATAGATGGGTAGATAGATGGGTAGATAGATGGGTAGATAGATGGATGGACAGATGGGTAGATAGATGGGTGGATAGATGGGTGGATAGATGGATGGACAGATGGGTAGATAGATGGGTAGATAGATGGGTAGATAGATGGGTAGATAGATGGGTAGATAGATGGGTAGATAGATGGGTAGATAGATGAGAATTAGATGGGTAGATAGATGGGTAGATAGATGGGTAGATAGATGGATGGACAGATGGGTAGATAGATGGGTAGATAGATGGGTAGATAGATGGGTAGATAGATGGGTAGATAGATGGGTAGATAGATGGATGGACAGATGGGTAGATAGATGGGTAGATAGATGGGTAGATAGATGGGTAGATAGATGGATGGACAGATGGGTAGACAGATGGGTAGATAGATGGGTAGATAGATGGGTAGATAGATGGGTAGATAGATGGATGGACAGATGGGTAGATAGATGGGTAGATAGATGGGTAGATAGATGGGTAGATAGATGGATGGACAGATGGGTAGATAGATGGGTAGATAGATGGGTAGATAGATGGGTAGATAGATGGATAGATGGATGGATGGACAGATAAATGGGAAAGACAGATACAGATACATCTACAGCCAAAAAAAAATCATCTTTTTTTTTAAGTACTCCCATTACAGCTGTGCTGCTGACCCACATTAACTACGACAGGTATATACACAACTATGCTGCTGACCGACATTAACGACGACAGGTATATACACAACTATGCTGCTGACCGACATTAACGACGACAGGTATATACACAACTATGCTGCTGACCGACATTAACGACAGGTATATACACAACTATGCTGCTGACCGACATTAACGACGACAGGTATATACACAACTGTGCTGCTGACCGATCGCCACAGAGAGGAAAAAAAAAACCCAGAACATATTACGGAATTAAAAAATAAATAAATCATGGAGTGAACACTTGGAGTAGAACAAATGACATTTTATTTGTTGTCTTATTACTTTAGGCTTCAAATGGCAAGAGACCATGTTGATTTAAACAAGCAATTAAGCCTGTTCCATTCTGGACACAGGACGTGTTAGCGCATTTTCATCAGTACGTTTGTTATCTTTCAGTAAATATTTGTAAATTTTGGAAATGTTTATAAATTCAATTGTGTAATGCATATATCTGAAAAAAAGATATTAAAAGGACACTAAGTCATGTTGAATAACTGTTACAAAAATAAATAATGATTACGCCCCTTTGATTAGCTTTTATTATTTATATTTAAAATATAAGCAAAACGGTACATAACAAAGTCTTATATTTTGGCCCTGAGAGGTCTAATCGCGAAATGGACTTTTGATGTACACTTGGCAGGCCAAGACCTACACAATGATATATACATCATGGGTCTAGGACTTATGGTTGCTGAGATATAGGGCTGTCCATTATTATTATAGCTTATATAGTAAAAAACGGTACTTTATAAGGCCCCTTTTACGGCCCTGAGAGGTCAGATTGCGAAATGGAAAAAAGTCATTTCTTGGCAGGCCAAGACCTACAAAATGATATATACATCATGGGTCTAGGACTTATGGTTATTGAGATCTAGGGTGATGACAGACAGACAGACAGACAAAACGGGGACAATAGAGCATTTTTTTTTCGAAAATGCTCTAAAAAAAAAAAGTTCATCGCACTATATGAAGGAATCGTATCGATCAGGTCAAATGAAAATGGGGGCAATACAGGTGACCGTAATTAAGTAAGGCGACCTCTTGGGGTGTCGACCAGGGCAAGGAGGGGGGGTTGTCCATTTCTAACTTAAAATAAAAAAAGGGGGGGGGGAGGGGAGGTGGTCTGCATTATATATTATGTGAATAACCCCCTAATATTGTATGAGGGAGGGATACAATATATGGTGGTGTCACCGAAAGCTTGAGGAGAAAGGAGTTCAAAATTTGCTTAAAATTGTCCACGTAATAAATGTAAGACCCACCCTCCTACCCCCTAATCACACCACGTCCCACGCGTCCGGTGATAGGAGCAATTGGGTGTGACATATAGCCTACAGTCAAAGATCTACGGCCCCCGGCATTTGATACAAGCCATAGCCCCCCCTCATTTGATATCGTTTTATGTTTTATGTACATAGTTTTTTTTTTCGAGAACCAAGGATGCTACAGACTAATCGCTTGGTCGGAGAAAAAAAAAGCGAAACCACCTCCCTCGCCACATCCCAAAATATCCATGTCTGTTTTTACTTTTTACTAGAACCGAGTACTTATTTAACGCCTAACCCCCCTTCCCCGATAAAACATAGAGGTTTTTTTTACTAATGAAAGAGAAAGAAACAAGCAATTTAAGCCTTTTCCGTTTCGGACAAAGGACATTTTAGAGCATTTTCGGACGGAATCCGTATTTTTTCCCGGGTTACAGCCATAAATATTGCTCCACGCATATGGATTTAGATAAATTTAGAGAGGGAAGTAATCATGTTGAATAACTATTACAAAGATAAATAATGATTACGCCCCTTTGGTTAGCTTTTATTATTTATATTTAAAATATAAGCAAAAACGGTATATAAGAAACTCTTATATTTTGGCCCTGAGAGGTCAGATCGCGAAATGGACTTTTGATGTACATTTGGCAGACCAAGACCTACAAAATGATATATACATCATGGGTCTAGGACTTATGGTTGCTGAGATATAGCGCGCTCCTTTGCTAATATAGCTTATATAGTAAAAAACGGTACTTTATAAGCCCCCTTTTACGGCCTAAGAGGTCAGATCGCGAAATGAACTTTTGCTGCACACATGGCAGGCCAAGACCTACTAAATAATATATACATCATGGGTCTAGGACTTATGGTTGTAGCGATCTAGGGTGATGACGGACAGACAGACAGACAGACAGACAGACAAAACGGGACAATAGAGCATTTTTTTCGAAAATGCTCTAAAAAACTTCAAAGTACTTCTGAACGCCTACAAGTAAAGACCCGTGGTATCACACTACCTGAGGATATGAGTAAACAACACATAACAAACACACGCACACAGAGAATAAACACACACACACACAGAACAAACACACACACACACACACGCAGAACAAACACACACACATACATTACAGGCTGGGTTTAAAAATGAGCAGTGTGAAATTAGAACATTCTCTTTAAATTGTTAAGAAATTTCGTTATTGGTGTCGGGAAGAGATGGAGGTGGTGTGGGGGGGGGGGGGAGGGGGGATTCGGAAGGGCGGACAGGGAAATAGGTTTGGGTGGGCTTCAAATAGGGGAACCTATAGGTGAGGGATTTTGACATGTGAAACTATAACTGGCGAATAATGGGACTCATCTGAACGAAACCTTAACACGCCAGGTATTGATATAATATTAATGTAAACATTACTTCACCTGAACACTTCAAAACAGTTTCTTCTAATACATAAAGCACGGAAGGATAACCGAAAGCCGGATATTTGAGAGACTACTATAGCCCACTTGACGAGAAAATAAAATCTAGCCATTGCGACTTGAAAACTGCTATATTCTTTTATCTCCAAATTCACTCAGCAATTTTCGTCAACATTCTTTGTGTTACTGCGCATCATCAACTTTTCCATTCACCACTGTACATGCCGCGGGAGGAAATGAAATCACTCAATGGTTCAATGTCTAGTTTGATTTCAATTATTTCAACAAACAACATGAATATGTACAATGGCAGACTGGGTCTTAACATATTGGTCGCCAACATGCAGCTACTGTATGATGCTGTACTTTGATTATTTTGGTAACCAATGTGCGCCCCCTCTCCCCCCACATAGTTAATTATTCACAGGGCAACATACCAAAGTTGACTTTTCGCCACTATAATATATATATATGTGTGTGTGTGTGTGTGTGTGTGTGTGAGTTACATAAGGTCATATCTGTGGATAGCTGTTGTGGCGCCCTGTGTGAGTTACATAAGGTCATATCCGGGAATAGCTATTGTGGCGACCTGTGCGAGTTACATAAGGTCACATCCGTGGATAGCTATTGTGGCGCCGCTGTGCGAGTTACATTTTTTTGGCGCCCTCCTCCAAATCTGAAAAGTGCAAAAAAACATTTTAACAGCTCTCTTTCGGCGCCCCTTCCTAGTTTGGCCACTGCATACTATTAATAATCTATCGTAATAACAGAACGGAAAGAAGACGTCGTCGTCGTGCATACCAACAACACATGAGCACATCTGTGATCATACTTAAAACAGTACTCACCCACGGTAAACGTCACCGCCGGCTGGAGGGAGCCCACCCACGATGTGGCGCCGCGGCTGGTGCCGAAATAGTCCACAAGCTCCATGAGGAAGACTCCGAAAGAATACACCACTCCGTCTGCGATGACGTGGATGAGAAATGAGGACAGCACCACCATCCACCCCCATCCTCCGTCAGGGGGTGCCACGTAGTTGTCCTCCTTCTTGCTGGACTCTTCGGTGGTGTTCTCCTTATCCAAAAGTTTGCTGCTCTCGCGTTTTTTGCCCACGGGTCCGAAATTACCTCCTCCCATTTTTTCGTCTTTTTTTTTTTGTAAACCTTCCACAGAAAACAACAGCTTAAAAAACCCAATCAAAGTATATTTAAACCTTTTTTTTTTTCAAGAAAACGTAACCGTTTATCTGCTAATGTTTACACATGATGGGAGTTAACGTCCCTGATATAATCAAACCGTTCACCGAGTTTATTATAGCCAATGGGCAGAAATCGCCCATGAGAAAATCCAGTAATTGAAATAACACTTATGTCGTTCACAGTATAAGAGTCAATATGACTAAATTTTTTCCAATTTTTTTTTTTAAATTTCAAGTTATTAGTTTTTTTTCATCCCACAAGTGTGCTAGTTGAGTTTATCTGAAGTAGAGGCTGCTCAAAGTTTACATCATTGAAATACGGACCTTGGGTGAATTTTAAACAATCACAAGCTCGAGTCGATAAAAACAAGCTGCCAACTCTGAAATAAAATAAATACATAAGTAATGAAAAGAATTCGTTAGTGTGCAATTCAACGTGGGGGAAAAATACGACAGCTTTACTAGTTATCTCATTTACAATTGGTTCAATGTTTACTATTTATCTCATTTGCAATTGGTTCAGTGTTTTCTAGTTATCTCGTTTACATCTGATTCTATTTTTACAAGTTATCTCAACTACAATTGGTTAAATATTTACTATTTATCTCATTTACTATTGGTTCAATGAATTACAACGAACAGAAGCGTGAACGTTCAGTACTAAAAATCAAATATAAAAGAAAGGATAATATAAAAATATAAACAAAAAACCGACTAATAAAAATATAAAAAAAAATGTCAAGATTGAAATGCAATGCAATACATCCTAGGTAAAGACAAAATTTCAGATGGTGTACTGTTTACAATACAAGTCTACTATAGATCTTTGGTAAAGAATACAGTTTATGATGGTCTGCTGCTGGGCAATAAATAAGAGTGATGCCATGCCCATGTCTACCAGCCCCCCCCCCCTCCAATAAAATAAAATATGTGTAAAAATAGAACACAGATAAAGACAACTAAAAATGTCCTCTGTGTCAGCCGTAATGTCCTTAGGGAGGTTGTGTAAAGCAATCAATATCACGTGACTGTGATTTACATCAGGACATAGCACACGTGAAAGGATCAAGGACACTTGGATCTGTCGTTTCCATCTGAACCTTTCTGGTCACGTGGTATTTTTTCAAACTGCACCATCAGCGCACCACGATGAAACGACTGCAGCGTGGCTGGGGTGGCTGGTGACGCTGAGATTCGAACCCGTGCTCCAAGCTGTACAGCACAAGGCTTCAAACTTGACGACTATCGAAGACGTCGTCTTGTGTTGTTTCTTTTTTTTTTCAAGGGTTACCCCCCTTACTGTGCGGTATAGGTGACGGGTTTCTGTCCCGTTGTGCCCACAGCTGACCCCCCCCTCCCCAATCGTGGGAGGTGTGTCTAGATGACCAATACAATAGATGTAACGCAGGGCATGGTCAAATCCAAAACTGCCCCGATGGTATGATACCAAGAGATAATAATGGCCTTCTCATACTTGTCCAACATAGGCTGCCTTGTTTTTTTTTTATTAGCAGATGCAACACCGCCATGAAATGGAACACGGCGAGTGGCTCCTTAATAGAATAAACAGGTCGTTTGTTTGCTCACGTGAGCAGCGCTGAAACACCTAATAAAACGTGTGTACGGGGTGGGGGGGGGTAGGGGGCGAGCATGAAAGGAAGCACTTTCTAGACTATGTCAAGGTGAAGGCGGAGTATGACTCCTCACCAAGCTCGCCCCGCCACTCCCCTCCCCCCTAAGGGATGGCTGATACAGCTGTTTACTGGTAGACTGACAGGTTAAGTTCTTTAGTTCCATATTTCCACCCGGTTTAAGTTGAAGGGCGAATCTTAAAGAGACCAAAGAATCGCAATACAGTCTGAATGACTTGATATTGGATTTATTCAACAATACATTCTGAATGACTTGATATTGGATTTATTCAACACACTCAAAATGTTCTATCAGAGAATGTACAAACACCGGTATTTGAATAATTAACTCATTGCATTTTTTGTTTTCTAATGAGCCAATATGTATACATTAAAGAACATTGTCATACATTTAAAAACAATAACCGCTAAACAAAAAAAAATGGATCCCCCCCCCTCCCACCATCTCAAAAGTAAGACAATCAAACAATAAAGAACCAATAACTTACCTAAACGTCTCTAAGAGAATTTTTCGGCTCTGACGTCATGTTGGTTTCAACCTAGAACACAAAAAGGAAACGCTGATTGAATAAGGCCTTTAAGAATACATGTATTTAGATTTTTAAAAAAATGGAAGATTTTTAAGACCCCCCCCCCCCATGCAAGAAAACCTTTCATATTTTTGTCCAATCAGTGCAACAGCCTAACTCTACATCAGTGGACACATCTTTAATAGTTATTTTTTAATTATACAGACACCGGAACTTGATAACATTTTTTTTTCGAAGCGATTTTGTAAAGGATTTCCAGAAATCCTATTGTAAACAATGTTTTGATTCTATTTTTTCCCCCCCTGCATTTCTGCCAATTGAGGCAGATGGTAAAAAAAACATTTAATACTTTTCCTTTTCTTTTCTGAAACAGGGACAGACAACTTAATTAACTTTTTCTGCGATCAAAAGTATTGTTTATTAAGACCGCCATGTTTTGAATGTGTGTGTGTGTGTGTGAAAGAGGAACTATTTGATTGGAAACGTTTCGATTGATTATAATGATGTTCTGTACACGAGGACATAATTGTTGATCATCAAAAAAACAGGATCACTACACTATACAAATCTTTACTGAATGTTAGCTTTAGAGTATTTATCTACCCACTGATTTTTATTTTTTTTTATATCGTTGAAGTAATTCTGCTAAAAGCTAATGTAACCGTCAGAAAAAAAAAAAACAACGTGTAGAAATGATTCGAGACATACTTGGATCATTCAGATTTAGCCGCTTTACGTACATACATACATACAATCATACATACATACAATCATACATACCTACAATCATACATACCTACAATCATACATACATACAATCATACATACAATCATACATGCATACAATCATACATACATACAATCATACATACATACAATCATACATATTAAATGAAAAAGTACATTTGCTAGTTGCTGTTTTTTTTTTAAATGTAGTACTGAATTGAAAAGACAATAACAATAAAATGAATCACAAATATGCCTACTTTGAAATGAAAGTTTACATATTAAAATTAATATTTAGCAACACATTAGAAGGACTCGGCCCAACACATTAGAAGAAGTCGGCCCGACACATTAGAAGAACTGGGCCCGAAATATTAGAAGACCTCGGCCCGACACATTAGTTTGCATTGTTCATATCAGTACTATTTGGTCGTAACAAGCTGTAAAATTTTGAAACTGCTACGTCTGACTGTGTCTTTAGATGCGTCAATCATTCCGTTATATATATATATATATATTTTTTTTTTCAATCCCTGTATCAATAAGAATTTGATCACGTGTCATCACAAATCAAGACACGCGGGAGTATCAACGAAATCCCAGCATCACAGGGTTATCTCGTCACAAATCAAGTTTCGCAATGAGACACTCAACACGAGAAATCCAATGACCGGTTAGAACACACACATGCTCGATCACAAAGAACGCGCGCGCACACACACACACACACATATATATATATATATATATATATATATATATATATATATATATATATATATATATATATATATACATACTATCTATGAGATTGAGGGGGGGGCTCGGAAACATTATTTGAGCATCGAAATCTGCATTGGAGATTTTTTTCGCCTAATTCCAGAGTTCTTTAGAATCGATTCTCTAGAAAGTAATACAGGTATTCGAGTTTCTTCGAATGTCACAATATTTCTATGAGTGGCCCGCACTAACTGAATAAAAATGAATCGGAATCGAGAAAAGCATCAGAGTCGGAAAATAGCATCTCGTCACCTGTGCACACACTAAGTAGCAGATTATTATTCAGACCAAACCTTATTAGCTGTGTCCATCTAGAACTGCCCAAACTCCTGATCCCCACTAAGATGTATGAGCCACCCTCTCTCCAGATGCGGTCTAACCATCGTCGTGGGCTCTATGCAGTTTTGTATCGAAAGGGCTAAGGGGACCCCAGGCGGCTAAGGGGACCCCAGTAGGCTAAGGGTGCTCCAGGCTAGAGTGCTGAATTTTTTATCTTCATATTTTCTTTGCCCTTTTATACTCGTGGGACCCTGGCACAGAAATGTTCATACTGTGCCTATTGTGTCCAATGTGCCTAATGTTCCCTCTGTTCCTACTGTGTCCACTGTCACTGTGTCCAATGTGTCTGTACCTAGTGTGCTCACTGTGCCTACTGTGTCCACTGAACCTAGTGTGCTCACTGTGCCTAATGTGTCCACTGTACCTAGTGTGCTCACTGTTCCCACTGTGCCTACTGTGTCCATTGTGTTTACTAAGCCTACTGTGTCCACTGTACTTAGTGTGCTCACTGTGTCTACTATGTTTACTATGCCTACTGTTTTCACTAGTGCCTACTGTGTCCACTGTGTTTACTGTGCCTACTGTGTCCACTGAACCTAGTGTGCTCACTGTGTTTGCTGCGCCTATATGGGAAGACCCCCCCTTTCCATCACATCACACTCCCCACCAGCTGTTAATTCGGCCTCAAGTGAAAGTCCCTACTTGTTTGAATTCATTCGTTGTATTCATTGCACCACTCGTGACCAGACAGCTGTTTGAATCAATTTAAATCTAAACATCTCAACCGACTAGTAGGGCCAAAGTCTCACTTTCCCCCCTCCCCCTCCCACACACACCAAATGAAATCACGTCCGACAAAGTGGATCTCTTATCAAAAGTTCTCTTATCACAGAAACCAGCTGATATCAATTTTTAAATGATAAACTGATCTTCTTTTTTGTTTTCTGTGTTCGGGCTATCAAATTGTTTAAAAGTCTGAACAACAAAATAGAGGCGAGAATGAGATATCGAAGTACAATAATACTTTTAATAGTAAACAAAAAATAATAGTATGATTAAAAAAAAATTGTAAACTAATTAAAACAAGCAATTAAGCCTGTTCCATTCTGGACACAGGACGTGTTAGCGCATTTTCGTGTATGTATCAGTACGTATGTTATATTTCAGTAAATATTTGTAAATTTTGGAAATGTTTATAAATTCAATTGTGTAATGCATATATCTGTAAAAAAATATTATAAAGACGTTTCTTTATATTTGAAAAAAAAATATTTTCTCTTAAATCTAACTACAAGTGGTTTGTGGTTACTGAAATAGGACTCATAATTGAAAACATTCGAAATTGTAGTCATTTAATCGTCCGAAAACTCCGTCAATTTTTGCATAGCTCTGATACTTTCAATTAAACTCAGAACACAAGCTTACTATTTCAATTGATGAGTTGCTTACTAAATCTTGGTGAAACTACGTGCTGCAGTATTTCGCACCAAATGAATGGGTTATTGAACGTACAAGGTGTAGAATGGGGCCATATATATAATATATAAGCCCCTTAGGAGCCCCGAAGCCCGGCCCTCAGAGGTCCTATCGCGAAATGAACTTTTGATGTACACATGGCAGGCCAAGACCTACAAAATGATATATACATCATGGGTCTAGGACTTATGGTTGCTGAGATATAGGGCGCTCCATTATTAATATAGCTTATATAGTAAAAAACGGTACTTTATAAGGCCCCTTTTACGGCCCTGAGAGGTCAGATCGCGAAATGGAAAAAAGTCATTTCTTGGCAGGCCAAGACCTACAAAATGATATATACATCATGGGTCTAGGACTTATGGTTGTTGAGATCTAGGGTGATGACAGACAGACAGACAGACAGACAGACAGACAAAACGGGGACAATAGAGCATTTTTTTCGAAAATGCTCTAAAAAACCGGCAACATTAATACTTGTAATATTGTAAAAAGTTAAGTTTTTTTTTTTTGACGAGATAGTTAAGTTTAATGTTTTCCATTGATATCTACAATTTAAAAAGTTGTAATACAGAGAATGTAGCTACAAGACTGTCCATCACATTACAAGACACTTGCATCTTGAGACAGTAATAAATATTGTAGCTGAAATAAACATCTATCTCCCCCCCCACACCCCATAGTTGGTTAAAAATAAAAGCAACAATTAAACAGCAGCTCGGAATTAGGTCAGTTAAGACCCCTAGACTAGTGGGTCAGGGGACAGGCATTGTCAGGACAGTGAAAGTAGGTCAGGTAAATTAAAGTTCAAGCTTTGGGATTTGGGACAGTTTAATGGTCATTGGATCTGGGAAACAGGAAAAAGGAGACAGAACATGTTTACTTTAACAAAAAAAAAATAGGGATTTTAGACAATAAACAATATTGTCATGATAGATGGAAACGACAGATCCAATAGTGTCATGATAGAATTCAGGAAGATGCGTCGACGTGGGGGGGGGGGGGTAGGTTCAGGAGTTCAGGGTAAGGTCCTCGCTATAACTAAAGTTAAGGAACAACGTGTCGGTGTTGAGGAATTCAGGTAACATGAGACGTGCAGTGTCCTCTTAATTCTGTTAAGTTAACCAAACTTATGGGGAGGGGACCTTCAAGCAATTTGGAGACTAGAAAATTATGGGATGTTTTGTATATGTGTCCAGCTAGCCTATATATATATATATATATAAAAGAATGTAAGTTTAGTTCGAAGGTAGGTGGGAGGGGAGAGAAGAGTTAGGTTGGTGTACTTTGTGAATTGAGATAACTTGATACGGAGAAGTTGATAGGAAAAGTTGTTTTTCGAGGAATTGATATTCGATCAAGCATTCAAAGCTGTGACTCTATGATATTGGTGGCGAAACCTATTGGAGCCGCGAGTCCAAAATTCAACAGAAAACCCCACTTATTTATAGTATACACCTTTCTCAAAAAAGTAGTCCCCTTACTGAATTTTTTGTTTAAATGGACAAGACACTTCCGGTACCAATTAATGTACGCGAATTTGCGAATAATAAATTTCTGTTGCCGCTATTCTTTTAATTTTAATCATGAAAATCAAATAATCAAAATTTAATATATTTTTCAGTGTGATTATTTATTATTATTATCTTAAAAGTTGAAGCTAAAAAGTAGAATGGTTAAAAAATAATATCATTGACCATCACCTCATCATAATGAGGTAGTAGTTTCAAACCTTTAACTACCGATTTTTAATTACTATCTATCGCACAATATATGCTAACCAAAAATATACTGTTTTACATATGACCCTACATAAGTCCCTACATATGACCCTACATAAGTCTCTACATATGACCCTACATAAGTCCCTACATTAATCCCTACATAAGTCTCTACATATGACCCTACATAAGTCCCTACATATGACCCTACATAAGTCCCTATATAAGTCACTACACAAGTCCCTATATAAGTCTCCACATACGTCACTACATAAGTTCCTACATATGGCTCTACATATGACCCTACATAAGTCTCTACATATGACCCTACATAAGTACCTACATAAGCCTCTACATAATCTGATATCGGGACATTTTGTGACTTTAAAAACCTGTCAACGTCAGAAAAATTAAATTTTGGTAATAAATTTAAAATCATTATATCGTAGATTAGACGAAAATGTAGAAAAAAATAATCGAGAATTAATAGAATTTATCGAGCTAAGTATTAATCAAGTATTTAAATATCAACAACACAAAGCGACTGGAAGCCCATTATGATCTTTTCACAAAGACAGCTGACGCGCAGGAATACATGTGAGAAAGGTCCATAGCAAAGTCCCAACACTCCAATGAAAATTAAAGGAAGTGATATTTAAGTCACGTGCCGACTGATGAAGCTCTGCGTGTCGAGCGTGCCATAGGTTTCGCCACCACTGCTCTATAATGTTGGCTTGACTTTTTGTTAACTACTTCCATTAAATAAAGTGATAGTGGATGCTGTTCGTATTTGAATCAAGTTGACTTTTTAGTGTTTTATTGGCAGTGTTTGTGAGCTGTCGTGTTGTGTAGTGAGAGAATAACACACAGACCACTCGCCATCACCGACAGGCAAAATGAGGGTGAGTGTTAAGTTGGCTTTTTTTTTTTTACGAGACCCTTCCGAAGCCGGGGACCTAAACGCGCGGGGCACAGTGCGCCCCTCTTTTAAATCCACCAACGACTGACAGTTCCAATCATCGATAGTCCGCACCTGTCCGTCAAAAAGGTAGGAGTTTTACAAAGAATCAAAATGTAAGAAATTTAACCTTGGTATAGGTCTGTCTACACGCCAACTCCAACAGTTGAGTAGCCCAGGAATAGGACCCCCCGCTGCTGAGCGAACCCCTGATCCTGACCGGTTCCTCGAGTTTTGTGTAGACTACACAGGAACACGTTGTGGCAACATTTGCAACAAGTGTCGCATAACATCTCGAGACGTCAACACGGCCCTGGCCTGTATGTTCTACACGGCTCTGGCCTGTATGTTCTACACGGCTCTGGCATGTAGGTTCTACACGGCCCTGGCCTGTATGTTCTACACGGCTCTGGCCTGTATGTTCTACAACATTATGAAGTATTAATTCAATGTGAACAATGACTGTCATTTAATTTTTTTTTAATCGTGTGATATTTCACCAAAATTCCAAAGTTATAATTTATTTCGCCAGCATATAAAACACAGCACAATTGAACACTTTAATGTGAGATTCAGAATTTTCCTAACGTACACATGTATTAACTTAAAAGCCTTATTAAAATAACGGATTAGACAACTTAAAAGAGAGCGACAGAACTGAGAGCTTTTGAGAGGAGTTAGTTGAAGGGGTGGGGGGGGGGAGGGTTGGTAGAAGAGGTGTGATACGCTCTGAGTACTGTAGTACAGCTGCACGCGAGATGTCGTAATTATCCACGTGATGTGGTCAAAAAGGGAAGTGAAACATCTCGCCACTTGACCAGGAGGAGTTAAGAGTACACGTCACTTAAAGGGAGTAAACTGACGGCTGTGTCAACAGGAAGTAATGCCGAGGGAACTGAATAAAAGACAGACATCAAACACTTGGTGCATGAAGATCGATGTTTGTGTGTGTGTGGATTAAATTAGAATCTTGGCCTTGGGGGGGGGGGGCATCATGCGGGGGACCTGAGCGAGTATTGTGTTCGAGGCCGAGAGTTTTGATCTAGCTAAGCGACGACACGTTGATGATTTTAATAATAAACAATAAAAAAAAAAACGAAAACGGAATGCGGCTCTCATCGACCTCACGCGTGGCCGCCCCTGGTCTAGACAGTGTCGAGGACGTAGAGGCAGAGGGGGGGGGCTAAAATACATCTCCCAAAAATGTGGTTTTGTGTCCGCCCTTGAAAGAAAACAATGTCACAGGGTGTGGCGTTAGTGTCATGTGACCCCATTACCACAGGGTGTGGCGTTAATGTCATGTGACCCCATTACCACAGGGTGTGGCGTTAATGACATGTGACCCCATTACCCCCATGGTGGGGCGTTAATATCATGTGACCCCATTACCCCAGGGTGGGGGCGTTAATGTCATGTGACCCCATTACCCCGAATTTTTCTTTTTACTAAGTGTAAATTCAAACATTCTGTAACGGGGTGGTAATGAATTAGCGGTTACGGAGCGCATCAAGGGACAGGCCCTCTACATACACAGGGCCGCGTCTTATCAAATGGACACATGTACTGTGGCCGGGGCAAACGTACCTGAAGAGGTCTACAAAAGTCTAAACTTGAACTTTCAAACATGATTTTGCTCCCCCCCCCCCCTTTCCCATAAGCCTTTTAGATGTTGTAGTGCATAGGGCCTACGTCGGTCATAAGACGGCCCCGTGACGATATGACAGCACCATTGATACAAAGAACTTCCCGGTGGAATCAATGAAAGTACCATTGATACAAAGAACTGTCCGGTGGAATCAATGACAGCAACATTGATACAAAGAACTGTCCGGTGGAATCAATGACAGCACCATTGATACAAAGAACTGTCCGGTGGAATCAATGACAGCACCATTGATACAAAGAACTGTCCGGTGGAATCAATGACAGCGCCATTGATACAAAGAACTGTCCGGTGGAATCAATGACAGCACCATTGATACAAAGAACTGTCCGGTGGAATCAATGACAGCACCATTGATACAAAGAACTATCCGGTGGAATCAATGACGACATGACACAGTACAAAGAACTGTCCGGTGGAATCAATCTCGACAAGACAGCACCATTGACAAAAAAAACTGTCTGGTGGAATCTATGACTTTATGTTCTGGCTTCCGTAAGCCCTTGAAAAGTCCGTAGGGGCCCTAGGCACAGTGCCTACTTTTCCTAGTTGATAAAGTGGCCCTGACATAAGTGTGTGTGTGTGCACTGACGTTTCGCTTTCATTTTGAAAATGTAAAACAATGTTAATATTGTAGCAAAGTATGAAACTATCTAGGTTAGCTTACAATAGACACCACTCCCCCCCCTACCAATCCGGCGTTAGAGTATGTACCATCCGGGGAGGACTGCCCCCCACCCCTTTTCCACGTTTACACCACATGGCAACAAGAATTTAATATTTAAAAAATACCGTCTACGGTTAAAAGTGTCTACAGATAAACTTACTTCTGCTTGACTGAACTGTGCCCCCCCCCAACCACTCTCCCGTAATGACCATTGACCACCCCTGTACTAGCTGTCGTCATCGGCGCCATTTAAACCGGCAATGCACCGTGACCCCGACCGACGACAATTGGTCTATTCCCCCCCCCCTTTTTCCCTTTTACGTTAAATAATTTTTCTCTATTTCATTTCACACTGCACGGTCGATGATAAGACAGCGCGGCTGTCGACTTGGGTTCAAATCACAACGGAATGTTGCTATATTTAGGGGAAAGAGTTGAAACCTCAAGGGACCTAACTTACATTACTAGATGGCTAAAATATCCCCCCCACCCTCCTTTTTAAATTAGTTTCTTTCAATGTTAATAGTCTCGGCAAATAATAACAAAAAAAAAACGTTGTACTTAGTACTTACTTTGTTATTATCGTACCTTACTTTGTTATTATCGTACCTAACTTTGTTATCATTGTACCTAACTTTGTTATATATATATATATATATATATATATATATATATATATATTAGATTTTTTGTTCATATCAAAATAATTAGTATATATATTTCTCCCATAAGCTATTATTATACTTAAAATAGGTATTTCAATATAAAATTTTTTTATCTCTACTATAAAATCAAATGTAAAAAAAAAAGGTTTAATTATGTCTATTAATTTTACCTCATCAGCGATTTGCATGAAAAAGTTTCACCAGAGCAGAACTGAAGATACATCATTACAGTTAGTTTTAACAACAAACTACCTACATCAGAACGAGAAAAAACCTTTAGCACATTCGCGCGCGCGGAGAAACACACACGCACACACTTTAATAAGCACAAGCGCGCACAGTCCAGACTTGACTGGGAGACTCCGTTCACCGGTGATATCATTACCAGCAGCCCGTATCGATCTAGGTCAATTGGCCAGCTTCTGTGGATGCAGCACAAAATGTTTCACCTTGTTTAACAGGTGACGCCGGCTGAATGGACTGAAACACAAGACTCAATGAGATAAAAATAAATGTTCCGAACATCGGAGATAAAGGAGTGGTCATAACCGGTGGTCACAGATTTTATCTGTTGGACGAACAATAAGAACTGACCACCACCACCACCACTACCACCACGGCGGGGTCAAGGGATCAAAAGAAAAGCGGTGTTATTGTGGAAAATCTAAACGGGCTAGAAAAATTAAAAAAAAAAAAGAAAAGAAATAGGAATCACCTGTACAAACTTGACCAGTTGACCACTTGATTTTGAAGTACTTACGAATGTTTTTTTTTAAATATATATTCCCTCTTGAAATAAATCTGATGGATTCTATCTATTTCATCCATATCAGATTAGCTTGTCGATGTGTGTAAAGTGGTTAAAATCATTGAGATCTCCCTTTCATATTGCTCTGATTCGGACATTGGTTTATGAAGTACCTAAAGGACTGATAATGTTTTTATCCTACATCAGCACTTTCTACACTTTTTTTTTTAATCAAGTGGCCTGTCCACTTCATTTAACTCTGGCCGGTAGAGTACTGAGTCGCCAGTTGATCGCCAATATATATCCTTTGTATGGTACGAGAGCTTGCGTTGATGTGACGCCGACATTCCGGGACTTGGAAGAGAGAGAGAGAGAGAGAGAGAGAGAGAGAGAGAGAGAGAGAAAGGGAACATTAAGAAATGAAGTCCAGAGTGTAATTAAATCGTTGAACTTTATCTCACGTCTGCTGAAGGAATGATGTATTTGCATATGTGTATGACTCGTAACCCACCACCAGGCGAGAACATGATTGATAGACTCTGAGAGGGAGAGCTCTTCAACAGACAATCTCAAGGAGATAGCGGGAGAGAGATGGGGGAGGGAGAGGGAGGTGCAGAGTACTGCAGAGTAACCTCTTGATTACTAAGAAGTTTTACTAGTATGACCTTCTCATTACTGACCACTCTCACTATCAGTGTGTATAATGTACGACTGCTTACTTCAGACACGCACAAATTGTTAAGAAACTCGTGCGTGACCAGGTGTGAAAATTGACGTTAAGTTTATACAAATACACACCTCGCTCTAATGCAGGTCTTCCCATTATCTGGTCAAGAAAAAAAAACTTATCTGTTTTTAAATTCGGTTGTTATTTGAGACAGAAGAAAAAAAAAACAATTCGTTGAGAAACACACCTTGCTACAGATCGTATTGATATATATCCAAAAAGGTGAAGGTCGGCTATTGGCCTCTGTCAGAATCCATTTAATGTGTTAACTGAAACAATGAGTTAGTGGCAAGTCCCAATGATACCTCGACACAGAATAGACATACTGACTTAGTAAATATGTACAGTAAGTGTAGTTCTCTCAGCCCTAGCGGGCCATCGGGGGCAGATGAAGTGTAGAATTCACCTGTTTCTATAACCTCGGCATATGAAGGAATTGTGCGGTTAGCACACCGCCCAGCCGCCTTTACTTCCCCAATTTAAAGTCAGGTACCCATTTAAAGCTGGGTGGACTTGTCGGACGACTTTGCACCAAATTTCACATGGGGAAATTCCCATGCTGGTTCTCACCGAGGATCGAACCCAGGGCTCTCAGGTCGACAGTCGAATGTCTACACCACTCGGCCAACCGTCCAACTTTATAGTAAATATGCGGCTGTGTGAATTGTTCAGACCCCATGAAGGTATCAACCCCCCTTCCCACACACACACGAGACAAACCATCTCACAAATAGGGAAAGAAATAAGAAAAATGTGTCGCATCCAACATACAACATAATGACCGTTTGATGGCTGTGACGTAAACATATTCCTCGCTCCATCGACCACTGGCCAGCAGTAGTAGAAATAATAAAACCAACAGCAGCAAAGACAAGCATTCATTTTTTTTTTAAAACTATTTTAACTGAAGGAGCAAGTGGTCACAGCCTAAACCGCCTTTTGCAGAAATGACCCACTTAACAATTCAGACGTTGCCTGGCGTGGTTATCTTTCCGGTATCCGGACAAAACCCCCAGCGGACAAAACCCCCACGGACAAACCCCCCAGCGGACAAAACACCCAGCGGACAAAACCCCCACGGACAAAGACAAACCCCCCAGCGGACATAACCCCCCAGCGGACATAATCCCCAGCGGACAAAAAAACCCCCAGCGGACAAACCCCCACGGACAAACCCCCAGCGGACATAACCCCCAGCGGACAAAACACCCAGCGGACAAAACACCCAGCGGACAAAAACACCAACACCCACTTTAAAAAAATATTATTTATTAATTAATCATTACTTTTATTATAAAATGTAATATCCCCCCCCCCCCCCAAATCTTTATTATAAAACTAGTTGCAAGTACCCGGCTTTGCCCGGGTTTAAAATAAGGTTTTCTGTTTACCTTCTGTTTTCTCCCTACCCCCTCTCTCCCTCCCCCTCTCTCTCCCTTTCCCTCCCTCTCTCCCCCTCCTTCTCTCCCCCTGTCCATCCCCACTCCCTCCCTCTCTCCCCCTTCCTCCTTCCCCCTCTCTCCCTCCCTGCCCACTCCCTCTTCTTTTATCTCTTCCTCACATTTCTCCCATCCTCTCTCCCTCTCTCCTTCCCTTCCTCTCTCTCCCTCCCTAACCCCTCTCTCCCTCCCTCCTTCCCCCCTCCTCCCCCTCTCTCCCCCTTCCTCCCTCGTTCTCTCTCTCCCCTGCCCCCCTCACTCTTTATCTCTCCCTCCCTCTCTCCCACCCTCTCTCCCTCCCTTCTCCCCATCTCCTCCCTACCCCCCTCTCCCTCCGTTCCTTTCTTTCCTTCCCTCCCTTTCTCTCTCCTTTTCTCCCTCACTCTCCCGTCTCCCCCTCTCTCTCTCCCTCCTCTCCCATCTCCCTCTCTCCCCCTCCTTCTCTCCCCCTGTCCATCCCCCTCCCCTCCTCTCTCCCCCCTCCCTCCCTCCATCCTACCCTCTCCTTATCGCTCTCTCCCCCTGCCCCCCCCTCTGTCTCTTTATCTCTCTCTCCCTCTCTCTCTCTCTCTCTCTTGGGAACGGACAGACAGACAGACAGACAGACAACAAATGCGTCTTATAAGTATAGAGATTATTCTGAAAAAAAAATTTTAGCCTCACAAACATTGTGTCAATTTTTAATAGGTTATGCGCGCAAGTTCTATTCGATCATCGGGAAATGACGTCACAGAGGAATTTTATTTATGGCGCCGTCCAGATTACTTTAATATAGTAAAATACTAAAAATGAAAAATAATTAATTACAATAAAACTACCCATCGAGATGAAACGAAACCTGTCCTATAACCTTCCCCATGTAATTATGTGTACGTGTAACAAATTTCACGTTATTTTTATTGTCTGGATCTTGAGTTATAAGGGGACAGACTGACAGACAGACAACAAATGGGTGTCTTATATAGGTAGATGTAGAAAGTGAAAGTAGGTCATGGCATAGTTCATGCGTTGGGACAGTTTAACGTAATTCGATATGTGACGTGTGGAAAGAGAGGGAGACAGAACCCGTTAACTTTAACAGGTAGGGGAATTTTAGACAATAAAGAAGGAGTGTCACAGTAGAATTCCGAAGATGCGTAGACTTGGGTAGTTCATGAGTTCAGGGTTAGGGGGTGTGTACTACAATTGAATAAAGCTTAGAAACATAGTGGCCCGTTTGGAGGAATTCAAGTAACATGAGAAGTGCAATGTCACCTTTATTCTGCTATGTTCACCAAACTCTTAATTATGTATTGAATGGGGGTGGAACCAACAAACAGGAGACTTGAGAATGATAGGATATTTTGTCCAGCTAGTCTATATAAGAGAATGTAAGTTTAGTTCGGGAGGATTGTTGAGCGTACTCGATTTGAAGAGTGTAATGTCCATATCTCATTAAGGGTTCTTTTTTCCTCGTAAATTTAGCTTTTAGACACAATTTGAAACAAGGCTTACAAATTTCATTATATTTTTAAGGTCGTGAGTTAGAATATGGAGATAATAAAAAACAACAAAGATGGTGTGAAGTTGTGTGTTCAAGGATACATGTACACTAAAAAATCATGATTTATGTGATTTACAAACCACCCGCTAAGCAGGTCACAGAAAGTTAAACCAATTAAAAGCTAATAATAATAAAAAATAAATTGTAGCTGCAATAAATGGCTTAAAGCAATATTGTGAGGTTTTGTCCGCTGGGGGTTTTGTCCGCTAGGGGTTTTGTCCTTGGGGGTTTTGTCCGTGGGTATTTTGTCCTCTGGGGGTTTTGTCCTACACTCTATCTTTCCGGCCTCGCAGGATCATGCGCCCCCCCACCCCCATAACACACATAAACACACAAGCAGGTACCACCCAACAGCACACCAGCATGTTGGCCACTCAACTATATTATATTTACTGGCAATATGAAATACACATAATGTAGTAGAGTGAATGATGAATAGCGTCCTTCTCTTATAAGAATATCGGTCGTCTGTCTTATTCTCGTCTGCTCAAAATCCAACTTTCTCAAAGTGGCCAGTTAAATATGCTAACTAAATTTCAAGGCCAAATATAATCATTACAATAAATATGTAACAGTTTAAAGCTGGATTGCTGTACACAACAGGGTAACGCAGTTTATATATGTTCCATTTAAAAGCACAAACACACACATCTGGTAAACATGTTTGTTCTTCATACATGAAATATTTGAAGAGGATCATTGGCACAGCGCTCACCAGCACAATCACTTGAAGATAACTGGTACTTAAAAACCACAAACCTGGTACATGTACTACACTTTGTCGAATGATCTACAACAAAACATAACCAGGACCAAGAACAGCTTGGCTGAAAATAGTCTTGGGAATTCCAAGTAGTGCGCACATTATGTAAAGTTGTAAAGATGGTCAAAGGGATACAACCACTATAAGAGTCACTGGTTGTCCGGGTACCGGCCTTTGATCTAGTTACACATAGTAGCTTAACACATCAAGACCAAAACACAGGAGAGACAGCACAACAAGGAGGCAACTTACACCACAGAGTCGTCATGTCATGAAGTTAGTTATCGCTTTTTATCAAATAGCTTTACCAACTAGGTACTTCCAGTACTTGTAAAAGTCAGTTTATCTGGTCAATCAATTACCATAGTCACCAGTTTACCTGAGCTGGTCGACAGATTCAGTCATCAATGTATGTAATTGATTGACAACGCTGGGGTCGGTGAGTGATTGCAAAAAAAAATAAAAAAGGGGGGGGATAAAGGAGAAATTGCTGGAGAAGCGAGCTATAACATTATCCACAGGTCTGGCATTAGATACTCCATCAAGGGCCACACTTCGAAAGCGAGTTATTACATTAAGGAAGGACTGACAGGCGTACATCGTCACAGAGTACAACCGTACACACGAGACACAGGCGTACATCATCACAGAGTACAAACCGCACACCGACAGACACAGGCATACTTCATCACAGAGTACAACCGTACACGACAGACAGGCATACATCGCCCAGAGAAATACCTACACGACAGACACAGGCGCGTGATCATCAAGAGTACAACCAGTACACGACAGACACAGGCGTACATCATCACAGAGTACTACCGTACACGACAGACACAGGCGTACATCAATGCAGAGGTACATCCGTACACGACAGACACAGGCGGGCACTGTCATAGAGTACAACCGTACACGACATGGTTGAATTTAACACCGCACTGTTATTTTGCCTACACACACAGCGGCGTTGATAATAACTTGGAACGGGCCCTGCAAAATGTTTGGGGGACCTGGACGAAACGAGCAACCCCTTTCTCCCCCATGCCGGGCACTCCTAGCACCAAGCCGCCCCACAGACCGACGCCATGCAAGCACAATATTAACACACTTCGATAAATGTTCATTTGACCACATATCAAAAAAAAGTACTTGATATTCAACGTTATCCTCGCACCACAGCTGCTTTTCATTCTTCAGCAAACATGTCCCTTCCTGGGCTGAATGTTACATGCTATATGGGTCAACGTGTCTCCAACATATGGCCCGTGATGTCGTGTTGGTACAGCACTGTGTGACAGCGTTCACAAGTCGCACATAGTTTCCAGGTTCGCTGAAGTTGGATGACGGGATAGTGCGGGCTTCACAGTTTTACCACCGTCGAAGCGAAATTAAGTGGAGACATGGCTCTGGTGATCTGTCCTTACCATAGCAGACGTCCAATCGGGGCGCGTGGGTGAGCGCTCGAATGTCAACCAGCTGACTTATGCCTTGAGCCCGTAGTGAGAGCTAAAAGATATCTTGCAAACGGTGTTGCAGTTAAATGGGCCCGGATATGCATTAATAGCCACGAATAACCTCAGAATAGCCGTGGATGGCAGAAACGATACACCAGAACCATAACTCGCTTCAGCTAACCTTGATGGTCGGTATAGACTTTATAAGGGAATACTTTACTACAGATGTCAAACACCAGAAATACAAACTAATACTTATAAAAGATTCAGTTTAACGAAACAACATACTCCGTTTTGTATCAAAACAAGTAGGCCAGTTACTGAATGATTACAATAGAAAATTTCCGGGAAAATTTTTTTTTTAGCTTTCAACAGGCCATAGCGTGGTGGTTTCAATAAGCCTCTTATAACAACTATGCTAGTTTTCAATTGCTATGCTCCAATATGTCACATTGGTAAAGGGGTGCGTTATCTTCCAACATGCCAACGCTTCCCATATTCAGGGCCGGATAAACCATGACGCTAATTGGGCCCTTCGTTTTATCAGATGACTCAGGTTTCCTCCACGATTTTTCATCGCTAAATTGTATAGAGAAAAAAAAAAGGCCAAAACAAAACTGATCGACACTTTACATCTTCCGGAAACAGGGATATTATCTAGTAAGTAAAATGTGGAGTCACTTAATACACTTCACTGGTGATGCACTTTATCATTTTGTTGGCAAAAATTAGGCCCTTTTCGGTTACAGGACCCCACAGTAACATTGACCAATGAGTCATGAAAAAAATTGACGTGGTCGGGGCGGCTGGGCCCTCATGCAGATGCATTCCCTGGTACGACCTCCCTGCCCCCCTCTCGCGTGCCTGGCCAGCATACACAAATTTAAGTGTTAGGATCCAATGCAACATAAACACATTTAGAAATAGTGTTAGTTTTCTAATAAGCCACAAATAGAAAGAAAGAGAAGGTTTCATCGTATATAGGTCAAAGATATAAAGATTACCTAAAAAATTTATAGCCTAAATGTATGCTCAAATGCTGTTATTGTTTCTTTGTATGTGTGTGTACTTGAGAGAGAGAGAGAGAGAGGGGGGGGGGGCAGGGAGACATTAAGAAATGAAGTCGAGAGTGTAATTAACTCGTTGAACTTTATCTCACGTCTACTGAAGGAATGATATATTTGCATATTTTTTTTTTGTGTGACTGGTAACCCACCACCATGTGAGAACATGATGGATGGACTCGGAGAGCTCTTCAACAGACAATCAAGGGAAAATTACTACAGACAAACAGACAGATAGGAAGACAGACTGCTATGGGATGCGCGTGACGTCACAGAAACTTTAAATGTAATAATCATTTAAAATTGACTCCCATGACAAGGCTGTGTCTCAGCAACTCAAGACGTGAACGAGGAGAACATTTCTAATTGACTCCTATCTGACAAAGCTGTGTCTGGGTAACAAAGACGGAATGAGAGAGGAGTGTTTGTACGCCGACACACTGAGGGGGACGAATATCGTTGATATCACTGTGTATCAAAGGAACATGTACACAGAAAAGTCGATGTTTTGACAGTCGCCATCCTGCCCGAACACCGTTAAGAGAACATGTGAAATAACGAAGAGGGGAAAAATACGAACACCAAGGGAGGTGAGCGTGTACACTGTTAATGAAGGGAACATGCACACTCATAAAGAGAAGAACATGCACATCGTAATATGTAACTTAATTAACACAGTTAAGGGGGTGGAACTAGGTGCACGGCTAATTACTGGTGAGATCTATGGGAGAGGTAACCGTGCTAATGCTTCAGGGAAGTAACTTGTGCTATGTAACGGGGAGGTAACTTACCGTCTCGCAGATATTCACACAATTTGGATATGTAATAGAATACATTTACATTCAAATGCTGTTACTCTAGAGAATTGTAGATACAAAGATTCGATCAAATGTCAATTTCCTTTTACCTTAAAAGGCCATCGGGACAGATGAAGTGTAGAGCTCAAGTTCATCTGTTTAACCTCGGCATTTAACCTCAGCCTGTTTTATACTTGCTTCTTACTTAAGTCAGGTATCCATTTAAACCTCAGTGGGACCTTAACCAACCCAAACGTGGACAAAATCTCTACACTCTCACCGAGGATCGAACCCAAGGCTCTCAGGTCGACAGTCGAGAATCTACACCACTAAGATACGTTATGTATGTATTCATTCAATATACCATGTGTTTCAATATACCATTTATTCAAATACAACACTTTGTTCAATATACCATGTGTTCAATACCACTATATGTTAACTAATATACCATGTGTTCAATATACTTTATGTGTTCAATATACTACGTGTTCAATATACCACGTGTTCAATATACCATGTGTTCAGCCTATAACATGTGTTCAATATATCATGTGTTCAATAACAATAATGTTCACCTACACTACATATTTCAAACACATATCATGTAGTCAACCTATACATAGTGTCTAATATGCACATGTGTTCAATATATTAATCGTGTTCTAAGATAATGCACCTGTTCATTGCACACAGTGTTCATCAATATACTATGTGTTTAATATACCTTCATGTGAATTAAATCATATAGTAATCTCAGAATAATAAAAGTTCAGAAAGTGTGACACATTATACTTCAGTCCTAAGAATATATCCTAGTCGAGATTTGTTTACACTTGTCAATAATGGTGCTATACTTATCATTTGATTTTTAAAAATATCTACATACTTTCATTTTCAGTACCACCTGACTTTGCTTCCGGGTTTAAAATAAAGTTTTCTGCTTTACCTTTGTTTTCTCCTCCCCCTCTCTCCCCTCCCTCTTGCCCTCCCCTCTCTCTCTCTCACTTTCCCTCCCTCTCCTCTCTTCTATCTCTCTCCCTCCCTCCCTCTCCCATCTCCCCTCCCTCTCCCCCTCCTTCTCTCCCCCTGTCCCTCCCCCCTCCATCTCCCTCTCTCTCCCTCCCTCCTACCATCCTTTTCCTCTCTCCACCTGCCCCCTACCTCTGTCTCTTTTCATCTCTCTCCCTCCTCCTCTCTCTGGGAACAGACAGACAGACAGACAGACAACAAATGCACGTCTTATAAGTATATACAGTAGATTATTCTGAAAAAGAAATTGAAAAAAAAAAAATGTGAAAAAAAAAAATTACACTGTCGGGATTTGAACCCATACATACTATAGCTTCAATGCTTGTATTTGAGTGTCGGATAATAATGACCTACTGCCCCAGCGCGACCACACAAATATGAATCTCCACTTTTAATAGGTTATGCGCTGCAAGTTCTATTCTATGCATCGGGAAATGACGTCACAGAGGAATTTTATTTATGGCATAAACTGTAGAGATTACTTTAATATAGTAAAATACTAAAATAAAAAAATTAATTACAAGGTAAACTACACATCGAGGATGAAATGAAACCCTGTCACCAACATTCCTAATGTAATTATCTGTATGTATAACAAATTTCACATTATTTGGCTATCTGGATCATGCTTTGAGTTGTAAGGGAACAGACAGACAGATTGCAGGACCAACAAATGCCTCTTATAAGTATAGAGATAAAAGAAAACATTTTTTTGGCAGATCTTTTAACAATATTTTCGTCTTTCTCAATGTAGTGGTCACAATTTTCTACAAGACATTTCCTCGAGTTTTTTTTGCATGTTATAATCAAATTTACAAATAGCCTGCTCTGGGAAAGGAGGGGGAAAAAACACCCCCTTTAGACCTAAGTTCTTAGTGATATTGGACATACACCACACATACACACACACACACACACACACACACACACATATATATATATATATATATATATATATATATATATATATAAACGCAACTTCAAGCATTTTTGTTTTTAATCGATATTTTTATTGTTTGATCAATGCACTGTAGTCCAGGTGATCTAACACGTCGTAGGTCCCACTGCTCACTCGCCCCAGGAGCCCCCGTCTAGATAGAGGCACCATGCGTGTTGACTGTCTCGTAATCTTGAGAGTTGCAGCGCCCCCCCCCCCACACATACCAACAGCACGCACACAGCTGATTTTTCGGAGCCCTCGGGGGAAAACATTAAAACGGATAAAAATGGAAGTGGGTCATCTCCAGTTCACTAATAGGCTGTGTACGTGACCAGGAGTTCTGTAAGGTGGACTACTGACTATTGGTTAAAAGAGTCCAAATATATTTACATAATTATAATGTGTGTGGGTATAAAGACATTTACTTGTTATCTTAGGCAAGAAAAAAAAATGTATTCTTCTGTAAGACTTATGTACTTGTTAATCCACCATCTGTGCCCCCCCCGATTATTACACTACACCCCCCCGTTGCTACTTACCCCCCCCCCGATTTTTACTACCCCCCCCTACTTGCCATTTCCATACATTTCATCAAACCATGTAGTGTCATGGAGATTACTGGAAACATTATCATCGTCATCATTATTGTGTTTCATACCAGCTGACCTCAATGTTGACCTTTTCACGCAATTGAGACATCTGAAGATAGCGATGGACTGAAAGGGCGAAATCCAACAAAAAAAGAGAGAGAGGGGGAGAATGTACTGCTTTGGGAGGGTAGGGGAAAAAGAAGTGAAGGATGAAGACTCAGGGGGTGGAGGATGAAGGAGGAGGAAATTCCGGGTGGGGGGGTATTAAAAAAAAAAGAAAGAAGAAAAATCAAACACAGGGAGTCAGAAGTTAAAAAAAGTGATTGACGGATGATTACTTAACCATGAATTGAGTTCCCTGTATAAACAAGATGAGAGTCACTGATAACATCAGATACTAAATGAGATGGGAATTACTGCAGGGGGGGGAAATGGAGTCAGTGTGGTAAATGATATGACTAATATGTAACTACCAATCTCACAGAATACAATGTAATGCAGGATACAAACTCAATCACTAGTACTTTGAGTCCACTTAGGCAGACAGCAGGCTGTAGTTCCATCGCAAAAAGTCGACATTGGGTAAGCGCGAGAAAAGAAGAAGAATAAATACAATGGACGAGGTCACTTTGTATGGACGAGGTCATTTTGTATGGACGAGGTCACTTTGTGTGGATTTCGGGAGGTCACTTTGCACCATTAATGCCAGGCAGCAGCGTAAGAAGGGTTGTGGGGCAAGCACAGGGTGCCGAAATAGAAAGGGGCGCCATAAAGAGCGCTGTTAAAATGTTTTGGCTCTTTTTTTTCAGATTGGGCGGAGGGTGCCAAAAAATTCAAAAATTGCCTAGGGCGCCACAACAGCTACATACGGCTCTGCGGACAGGCGCCGCTTAAAGAAAAACGTTTGAAGAGAAGTTCCTAACATAAGTGTGTGTACGTCAGGTGTGTGTGTGTGTTATTGTGTGTGTGTTTGAGGGTATGATTGTTCGTTAGTAATCTTGCCCAGTGTAATCTTGTTTGTACATCAGCCAATACGTTTCCTCGCCATCCCTCCTGTAAAACAACAACATCAACAAAAAATCTTGAATTCTCAAGCGACATTAACAGACGACACCAACAATTAAATTTGATGTCTTTGAAGAGAGGTCGACCCATCCCCGCTATATGGTCCCCCAGATGACGTAATGCAAGTACAGATATGTGACCGATTTTAAATACAAAAAAAATAGACATAAAGCCTCCCCCCACCCCTCGGGATCCTGCCAAGAACCTGACTAATGGAAATGAACCGCCAGCCCCCTGTAAGTGAGGAGGGGTGTGGAGAAAGGCTCCCTACACACTATTAAGTCTCGATCTTCACGTACATATGATGCAACGGATCCACCTAAAGTTTATGTTGAAATCTGGACATCTGATCTTGGTTGAGACGACACAAACATTCTTCGGGCCGTGAGGGGACTAGATGTAATCACCGTCAATGATCTCTCTCTGTATCTCTCTCTCTCTCTCTCTCACACACACACACACACACATACACACACATTTCCAGATTTTAACGGCATTGATGAATACATCATCTCGTTAACAACTAAGCTCGAAATTAAGAAAGTCTACATTAATTTTATATTTGAGCCACTTAAAAAGCTAAACAGATATCTTTTTGACACGAAGTAGCGGAAACATTTTAAAAAGGAAAATAATGAAATTAAAATAGTTTTTTTATCCAACCATAAAATTAAAGACATTCCGAACTGCAACAATTATCCAGATTTTGGTCCTCACGTCAAATAACATATCTGGAGCAAAAATATCCGCACATCAAAACAGTAAAGAAAGCTGAACACCTAAGTCAGGGGCGGTGGTAGAGCGGGTCCGCACCGGGCGGTAATTTTTTATTACTTTCTAAAGTGGGGAGCGGCTTAAAAATGTATAGATTGAATTGAAATACCTAAATGAAGGGGCGGCAAAATCGTCTGCTGCCCTGGGCGGCCGACTCATCAGCTACGCCGCTGCATCAAAAACTTACCGAACCGTGCAATATAATAATGGTTTTGGTTAATTGTACAGCTTCAATGTAGCATTTACTTTTCTGAGTAACTTCTATTGTTAATCAAACTTACGGATAATACTTTTGGGATAAACAATGTAAATACAATAAACTCTATACAAAACAATTCATATCCATCCATCGAAATCCATCCATCAATCCATCTATCAACTTGAAAGTATGTTGTGTGTGTATCAACATTAGCAGTAATGATGAGAAAGTTTCAAGTGTATTGACATCCTACAGGTACCAGGAAAACGTCGGAATGGCACAGGAGATGGAGTGGAAACAAGTCCACGGTCAAATGGTTCGCTGCGTTCTTATATAAGCTATGTTTTGAAATGACCTGTTTACAGCAGGTGGTAGAATAAAAAGCAAAATTTTTTAAAATGACCTGTTTACAGCAGGTGGTAGATATAAAGAACTTATTTTAAAATGGCCTGTTTACAGCGGGTGAAGCGAAAGTCAAAGAACATCTTTAAAATGACCTGTTTACAGCGGGTGGTAGAATAAAGGACTTATTTTTAAAATGACCTGTTTACAGCGGGTGGTAAAGAATAAAGAACTTACTTGCAAAATGGTCCTGTTTACAGCGGGTGGTAGAATAAAGAATTATCTTTTTAAATGACCTGTTTATAGCGGGTGGTAGAATAAAGAACATTTTTTTTAAAATGACCTGTTTACAGCGGGTGGTAGAATAAAAAGACCTTATTTTTAAACTGACCCCTGTTTATAGCGGGTGGTAGAATAAAAGACCTTGCTTTTAAAATATGGCCTAACTTACAGCGGAGTGGTTGAATCAAAGAACTTATTTTTTAAACATCTGTTTACAGCAGGTGGTGCGAATAAAGAACTCTATTTTCTATAGCAAAAAACTGCACGAATTCTTTTTGCGATCGATAAACGAAACACAAAGTGCTGGAAAAAAGAAAATTCCATTTTGAGGTTTACTTTTTTGGCCCTATTATGTTGGTTTTGTTTTTAATATATAAAGTGGGGGGACGACATTAGTGGGGGAGCTATGGGGTAGTTATGGGGAGATTGTATGGGAGAGTTATGGGGAATATAAGTCAGGTAAACGGTGAAAGTTTTTTCTATGAGTTCTTTCTTTCTTTTTTACTGAACTGCGTTTTGGTGTAACTTTTCGTCTTTTGATGCAAATACAGAAAAAAAAATTATTTTAATTTTGAGTCGGGCAAGAAAAGTTCTCAAATTATGGTAGTACATCAAGGGACATTCAGGAAAAAGTAAAAAAAGAAACGGTTACAGAAGTGTTTAATCGAACCAGGGTTGAATACAGTAATTTCTATTTCAAAAGGTTGTCACTTACTTGAAAGGATGCAGAGCTTCAATATAATATGAGATGGTCTAGATCAGTCGATGTGGGGAAGACTACGTCTGAGGGGCCAAATCTGGTCCGTAAAACTGTACCTAATCCGGCCCTTCAAAACTGTTTTTAATCCAGGACCGCTTCAAGCCACTCTTTTCGAGTGAAGCACTACAATAGCCTACATTGGTTTGTCTTAGTTCATCTCAACACTCTTTGTCAATCTGTTCTTAATCCGGACTTTCAGCCGGTTAAAATTACTTGAAACACAATATGGCCCCTTGACTCAAAAAAAGATTGCCCACTTCTGGTCTAGATACTAAATTCAGATAAAATGATACAAAGTTATTACACCCCTTCCATCCACACACGCTTTTACCATTCTAAGGGTCAACAATATGTATTTACCTGCAAGCCACTCCCCCCCCCCAGGCTTCCTCTCTCTCACTTTCCACCCAAAAAAAAAATTGCTACAACCATAAAATTTTATCTACTAACAGTACAGATAACTCTTGTTATTTGCTCCGCGAGGATGCTCCAAGTGATCTCCACTTGACAGTTAAATAGAACCAATATCTATGAAACAAGGAAAGTTTTGCTTTGTCCCTGG
Organism: Bulinus truncatus; assembly: GCA_021962125.1. Classification (NCBI taxonomy): domain Eukaryota; kingdom Metazoa; phylum Mollusca; class Gastropoda; family Planorbidae; genus Bulinus; species Bulinus truncatus. The sequence continues at coordinate 1,652,214 of JAGDYQ010000037.1, read as the reverse complement.
AGATATAGTTTGCGACGATGAACGACCTTCCCTCACCTCGCCCCGCACACAGCAATCTATCTATGTCAATGAGATAACTAACTCAAAAGTTTTCACAATTCTTCTAGTCGGGATTAAGATGCTCCTTCAAAGTGGTGGAATCCCCACCACGTAATGATAATCAACAAGGATAGCCAACAGCAAAATAAAACAAGCAATCTAGCCTGTTCCATTCTGGATTTAGACGTCAATTAGCGCATTTCATGTCAGCCCGTATCAGTACGTATGCTATCTTTCAGTAAATATTTGTAAATTTTGGAAATGTTTATAAATTCAATTATGTAAAGACTTTATAGTTGCACGAGCTATGAGCGCTCCTTTATTAATATAGCTTATATCAGTAAAAAAAGCGTTTACTAAGGCCCATTTACGGCCCTCAGAGGTCAGATCGTGAAATGGAAAAAAGTCCGTTTTCTTGGCAGGCTAAGACCTACAAATGATATATACATCATGGGTCTAGGACTTATGGTTGTTGGAGATCTAGGGTAATGACCGGACGGACGGACAGACAGACAGACCAAAACGGGGACAATGAGAGCATTTTTTTTCGAAAAATGCTCTAAAAAAAAACCGAGGATTAAATGCAAAAGCGGCAACGCGTAATTGTTAATGTTCCTATGATGGGGTTGTCAGGTTAAAATCAAAGTTTATATTTTATATAGGTTATAGGATACAAGACTTATGAGCTTAACAGTTTTGGGGAAATAAAGTGGGGGGGGGGGCGGTTTGCCCCATTTGGACAGCTACAGTTTATAGTACCTGTTGTTGTTTTATGAAATGTAATGTATGTCACAGGGACTTCTCACAATTAATCCAGGCCTACAGAACTAATCAGGAAATGAGCAAGGCCCGTCTCATCTCACCTCTCATGCACACACACACATGTACATCATCGTAAAGCGGATTCTAAACATACAAGCCAGTAATATGAAACACTCATTCTGTGTTTAAAAACAAAAAAAAATAACGGGACCAGGAGCGTGGTAAATTCTTTCGTGTACATACATCGCGTCAACAGTTTTCATGTGCACACGTTTACTCCACTTTTTTACGTTCTAAATCCTGCAAAGACCATATGAGACATTTGTTTACATTTGCATCCGTTCTACTAGACTATATCTAGAGTCAGGAATTCAAATGATGCCCTATATAATTAATAAAAAAAGGGCATTAAAATTATATATATATATATATATATATATATATATATATATCTTATTATAAACTGTACTGACAGAAATGACAAGATAACTGAGAGGGTGGAGAGACAAAGTGCTAACTGTACTGCCAGGTGTGATAATGGTAGCTATACGGACAGGTGTGACAATGATTATTGTACTGACAGGTGTGACAATGATAGCCTTGCCACCGACAGGCGTCGATAATGGTAGCTACTCAAGAATTAGGTGATAATGGTAGCTATGATTCACAGGTGTGACGATGATAATTGCGGTGGCACAGGTGATAATGGTATCTATGTTGACAGGTTTGACAATGATAATTGTACTGCCAGGTGTGATAATGTTATATCCTTACGAACTAGGATCCTCAAACCACTTCTACAGACTAAAAATAAATATCCACCCAAGATGTATCGAAAACAACGTATATACTATAAAGAAATACCTCAACTCTCCAAACATTACCAATCCTTCGATTATAAACTATTTCCAAATCATCAGTTCCAGAAACACCTGTGAGAGTCAGACTAGAAGTGCCAAACTGATATAAAAGTCCTAACATTCAACTGGGTCAAAACATCACAAGTACAGGTTGTAGTGTAGCTTCATCTTCATACCCCCCCACCCATTCCCCCATCCCTCTCTCTCACACACAGAAAAAGTGTCTGGGACACGCAAGCGTTATGCTTGTACGAATCAGTGTCCACGAGGGGGTAGGTTCCCTCAAGCGTGGTCCGCGGGCTGATAAGAAGGGGGTCGAAGAACATTTAATATTAGACCGCCTGGATATAGAATTACTGGGGAATCAAACATTTTATTTCCTTTCTTGCGTAAGCGCCCTCCCCCCCACCCTCTCGCCCTACTCACCCTTCCCCTTTCTTTAAAAAGGTTGGGTCGCGAAAAAAAGCCGAAAAGGTTTCTTAGAGAAGTGTACAAAAAGTATGAAGAACCGCCGGCATATAACATATGACAGTGTTTGCGGTTTTTCCCGATCGTAAGTCTCGTTGTCTCCAAGAGTTTTGGCCAGATTGACTTATCTTATTTTTTAAAAAAAATCTATTTACCATCAACAAGTGGCTGTGTGGCCCAGAGGAAATGGGGGAGAGAGGGGGGTCATTAAGGCGATAATTCTACGACGCTACTGACATTCCGATTGCGAAACCGAGAACAATCCTCCGTGACCCGTGAATAGAAACCAGATTGATGACGTTCTGTTGATGTATGTATGAAATTAGGTGCAGAGACGGTTAACAGTTTTTTTTCTAAACCCCCTCCCCACCACCCAGCCCTTTTACAATCGACAAACTCAAACTGCAAGACGTTTTGTGTCCTAAATAACCATAGATTACTTGATCCCATGGGCTGGTCGCTAAAGTCCCCCCTCGCCACACCCCACCACAAACCCGTACGACACCGAATCAAGCTCCTTGTACAAGTCAACCGTACATCAAAATAGTTTCCGAAATCTTTTATGCTCGGGGGTGGGGCCCGTGTATTCAAAACAAATAACCGGGTCAAAGGGAAAAAAAAATCATAAAAACGTCATATACAGAGGAAAAATAATAAAAAATATATAAACATATATTGTTTACGTATAACTTATTCTTCTTGATTTAATAATCATGATTACTAAATAAATATGAATAACTGATTGTTATATATATATATATATATTGTTTTTGTAACCTCTCAATTCTAACACATCATAGCCCTCATATTCTTTACGGCACTGCATCATTCGTCCTGGATGCGGTGAGGTGTGTAAATAAAGAGATGTGGGTGGGGTGAAGTAACAGTCGTTCCCTCCCCTTCTCATCTGGCTTATAACATCAGGACAGGACATCAGGATTCAGGAGTAACGTGACCTTAGTCAAAGAGGTGAGGTCTACGCTGGACTTAAGATATAAGCTTGGTGACCAGAGAAAAAATCTGGACAGTCCGTGAAAATACCATTGTGGAAGTTATTCGGAGAACAACAAGTTCATGCCTGAGGGTAGCACGTTCCATTTTTCATGTGACTTTTCCAAGTGAAATAACCAATTTGCTTAAATTGAAATAGATTTAAATGTAAAGTGAATTTGTAACAATAAATAAAGTATTAGTCTAGAGAGTTATATTTAAGACCACGTGTCTTTTGTATCATTCATTCTGTCTGTGTGTATAGTAGAATATTAAAGTTATAAATATATATATATATAATATATATGATCCTGATTGTTAAAGAATAGCTCCTCGACACACTATGGCCTCGATATGGATTAGTTTTTTTTAGTTTTCCTTTTATTTTTCCAACTTATGCGTGTACCAATGTACGTCGTCTTGGATATTGGAAGTATTGACTTAAGGGTGGGGTCAAGTACAGTGGCAGAACTACTAATTGGACCGTGGCCGTCTTATTTGCTGGTTTAAATATTTTGGTGGACACGGTTTTTTTTGTTGTTGTCTAAAAAGACTGGCTACAATCAACCAATCAGTTTCATTTGAAACACATCTGAAACGAATTTGAGACAGGTTATCAGTGATCGACCCCCTAAAGTTTGCAGATAATGTCAGCAACAAATTTAGTTAGGATGTTAAAAGATATTACTATAAGTTTAAGGTGGTACACTATAATTAGATGTTAAATACATACCCACACTTTTAGTAAATTATTAAGGTACTCATATCAACATAGTGGTAACAACATATGTCGGCAAATTTTAATCGCGCATATGTCGATAAATTTTTAACTACATATGTTAATAAAGCTGTCTTCCACATATTGAAATTAGATCTTCACTACTAAATGCATATATTAATAAACGGCTCACTACATATTTCAGCTATTCTAACGCATATTATACCTAAGATTTCAACTACTCATCAATACAGAGATAATAATAAAGGGGGTGACATTGAGATATCTGACTGTGAGTTATCACGAAATACTTGACACAGTGTATTTTAACCGTGAGCTGCGTTAGCACTAGAATCAGTACAAAAATAAAATCGTTGCTCTTCAAACGAAAAATTTCCCAAGGGTAGAGAATTGCTCGTGGAGGTGCCCGGTCCCGAGGGGAGGGGGGGGCGGCAATGGTACGGGAATTTATGACACTTATAGGACTAAGAGTTAAGTCTACTATTCCCCCTTATTTTTTTAAATATTAAAACTGAAACAAAAAAACAGCATTATTAATTGTACTCCCCCTTTCCCAGGATCCATACTGACAGCAGTAGAGACAGGACGAAGGGGAAACAAAAAGATTTAAAGCTAAAGATCATAAAAAAATAGTATAAAATAATTATAATACTTACCACACACACAGATGTGTTCATAGACACATAATACAAATTAAGAAACACCTAAACAAAAATGTATTGTAGACACATACATACGTATTAAAAAAAAAAAACACAGAGATATGTTCATAGAAACACACTTGCGTTTATAGACACACACATAGATATATACACACACAAAGACACACACACTGAAATGTGTTCTTAGACACATACATGCCCATGTAGACATTTTTAGATGTATGAACACCATAGACACATACATGCATTATGTAGAGAGACACACACACACACAGATATCATTCTGAACACATACACACATGTAAAGAGACACACACATAGATATGTACACACACACTGAAAAACACACTGGTGTGTTCTTAGACACACCACACACTTATGTAGACCCACACCACATACATACGTATATAGACACACACCACACCACCACTGATATGCTGATAGACACATACATACGTATATAGACACCCTTTATTTTGGACATATGTTCTCATAGCCAAAACCTTGCGTATACCCAATTTTACAAACATAGATATATTTCTTGAAACATACAAACATATATAGAGCCCACGCACAGATATATTCGGAGCACCATACCATAGGCCTTGAACCCACACACACACATGTACCACACACAAACACTGAGATCTGTTCATAGACACATAAATGTATATAGACACACACACACCATCTTACACTTTACACTATATAATCTATTTTAAAACTGAATGTTAACATGGATTTAACATTCAAAAAATACACAGCCAACTTCAAATTACATATAAGTCACCTTTGTTTCTTTGGCATTTCCGAAAAAAAATGCTCTATTGTCCGTTTTGTCTGTCTGTCATCACCCTGAATCTCAACAACCATAAGTCCTAGAGTTATGATGTATATATCATTTGTAGGTCTTAAGCCATACTAAAAATAGCTTTTTTCCATTTCGCGATCTGACCTCTCCCAGGGCCAAAATAAAGGGCCTTATAAAGTATTCAGTTTTTTACTATATAAACTATATTAACCAATGGAGCGCCCTATATCTCATCAAACAGAAGTCCCTAGACCCATAATTAATATATCATTTGTAGATCTTCCTACCCATATAACACATCAAAGTTCATTCACAATCAAGATATCAAGAGGCCGGGCTTCAGGAGAGAAACCGCATATATTATATATATGGCCATATGTGCAGCTTGTACGTTCAATAACTACATTCATTTGGTCACCGAAATACTGCAGTACGTAGTTTCTGAAGATTTATGAAAACTCATCAATAATCAATTAACATTCATTCTGAGTTTAATTGAAAGTATCAGAGCTATGCAACAATTGACAGGGTTTTCGGACGATTAAATTACTACAATTTCGAATGTTTTCAAATTGCTGAGTCCTATTTCAGTAACCACAAAGTACTTGTGATTAGATTTAAGAGAAAATAATTTTTTTCAAATATAAAGAAACGTCTTTATAATATTTTTTTACAGATATATGCATTACCTAGTTGAATTTATAAACATTTCCAGAATTTACCAAATATTTACTGAAAGCTAACAAACATGCTGATACTACACTAACACTTGAAAATGCGCTAGCACGTCAGATATCCAGAATGGAACAGGCTTAGCGTTAACTTATTTTTTGTTGTATGCATTTTTATTTTTTAAAATGTCTTAGAAGTATCATGATATGTATACACTATCCATTTACAAAATAATTTATAGCATCAGTATGTATCTCTTTCCCTCTGCGTAGGTCGTGTGTGTGTATGTGTGTGTGTGTGTGTATGTGGGGATGGTTATTTCGATGTGTCTATAAGTTGAAAGAAAAAAAAGAAAGGAAAGGGGGAGAGGGGGCTGATTATGATATCACTGTATGACTTTAATTATTATTCTCATATTATTATATCAGCATACTGGTTGTACCTTTGAACTTAACGGAAGTTTTATTCTATATACCCCCTCCCTGGCTAATCTCAATGAGACTACCATTGACGCTTGTAAATAAAAATCAGACCAGCACCACAACCACAGCGCGTGTTGTTCAGTCATCAGTCCTGCATGTTGTTTTGTATTTTTTTGGTCCGGACAGAACCAGCTCTGGAAATGCCAATGTCATCATCGATCATTGAACTTTTGTTGTAAACCAAATTTTGGCACCGTCCTTTGGTTTAATTCAACTCTAACCGAGTTGTAAGTAGAATATGATTTGGTTGCACTTTCGGTTGAGGACTAGTTTTGAGACGTACCTCAGATAAACAAACGTATAGAAAGACGGAAATACAGATTAAACCAGGCGCTCAGAAAGACAAATGAACAGATCAGACAAGACGTACAGATAGATAAATGAACAGATCGGGCAGACGTACAGATGGAAAAATGAACAGATAGACAGACATTACAGATAAGACGGGCGTAAAGATAGACAAGCTTATACAGATAGATCAATAAACCAGATAGAGACATTACGGATCGATAGACCTGCAAGATGGAGCAGATGAACGAATGAACCAGACCGACAGATGGACAAATGAACAGGTAGACAGACATGCAAATAAGATAAATAAACAGGAAGACAAACGTATAGATCAACAAACAGATAAACATAAGACGTATTAGGTAGACAAACATACAAAAAGACATATGAACTAGTTAACAGACGTATGGATGAACAGACGTACAGAGAGTAAAACAAGAAGAAGACAAAGAAATAGACTTTGGATTCAATGATTTGAAATGCTCATACCAAGACTCGTTAAAAACAATAAGGTCACGGGGTAATACAAGTTAATCATTGAAGCTGACATCTTGGGTGGTACGCCAAGGTAATTCAAATACTTACTTTTTTCTCTCCAATAAAAAGTTAAAATAGGGCGAGCAACCGTATACTGCTGAAGAACTACAGTTGTGCACGAAGTAAATATAAATAGAAGACTGTTTTTTACGGAACATCCAATACATATGTCTGGGGGGGGGGGGGGCGTTGTAGTTGAATAAACAGAAAGGAGAAGGAAGAAATTATCACTACAGAGACCCGAATTGAAGTGAATCTGAAAGCATTTATTTTCCAACTTTCAATAGTTGCCCACTAAATGAACCAATATGACAGTTGCCCACAATTACACAGCTATAACTCATTGTGTCAGCCAACGCAAATCCCTGTTGTGTACTCTGGTTTATTATTTTACTATCGGTGCGGGGATGCGAGGTGTCATGTGTAATATGTGTGCAGGGGCACCGCTTGGTGCGGGCCCTTAATAGGCAATGGATCGTGAAAAAAATTGACATGGTCAGGGGCGGCCGGGCCCACTTACAGATGCAGGTACACTGACAGCGTGGCCCCTTGCCCCCCTCTCCGGCGTACCTGTGTCAGAAAGTAGCAAAAGCATAGCGCCACAAAAACATCTTCTCTCAATAGTTGTTTTATAGGATCGCCGAATAGTTAAACTTCTCATCATTACAGAACTTCTAGAAAAAACCACCATTGAAAACAATCAAGTGGTCTCATGGAATTGCCTCCAAAATGGACTCACTAAATATATCTCGCAAAGTTGGCTTAATGACTGGTACTCCTCATCACATCCACTATGCACTCAATTATATACATGACAAACAGTCTTTTTTATTTCGCTTTATACTTACTTTCTTTTTTTCTCGCGATCAATTTTCGAAGTCAGGCACTCAAAACGCCGTAATGCAATTACTGCACGCATCTGATGGAGGGTGGGCGTTGAACCTAAAAAAGGTGAAGTTATTCCTTATGATGGGCGTTCTTACCTCAGAAAATGGGCGTTATAACCACATCACACCCCCTCCTTTTTATTTTTTCCTCCCATGATTCTATTATTTCCTTTCTGTTACCTCTTATGAAGATCCCAATTTATCTGATAATGATACAATGATATAGTGAAAAGATAACAAATAGATAATAACAAATACATGAACGCAGTTACACAATACATAATAATTATAATATTACTTATTGTTATTTTCCACCCCCCTCTTGAAAAAAAAAATGTATGCCGCAGCGCAGAATTTATATCAAGGATGAAACTTTACCGTTGTCATAACTAAGAAGTGTTCCAAGCATACTTACGACGTGTTGATATAATAAAACCATTGCAGACGCGATGGTTGTCTGGTAACGCTGGGTCTGATGGAGGAGAATCCCTCGTAAAAATGAAAAATATTTAAATCGCAGAAGATCAAAGAGGGAGGTGAAGGACAGGGGAAGATTTACAAAAAATATGATCATTAATAGTTTATTATTCGGGTCATAATACCAGTCCTGTCCCTCCTGCTGACACTTCGCTGCTGCTTTTCCGTAAAAGACGCCAAAAGAGAGGCAACCAAATGTGGCTTTTTTATGGGGGAAAGGGAGAGGCGTACTTCATTGTTAAGAAATAAAACCAGCAACAACAACTTTGAACCAGCCTCAAAGACGAATCAAATCTTCTAATCTCAGTCTACACTGAAGGCGGAAGTAAGGTGAACAAATAGCCACTGACTTCAGAGAAAGGCTGGAAGGTGCCTGGACAATGACGCCATCCGTAGAAGGATCCTGCGTGTCTGATATTCGCAGCAAATAGCGACAGCCTCAGCCACTGACCAGGTTTGATAAAAAAGTCGTCCACCAGTTTTGCGCCATGAGCCGGATGTTCGGTCGTCAACGATAAACCATCATGCCTCCAGTGGGCATGAATCGAGGAAAGCTGCAAGGGTGACAAAGCTGAAGGATGGGCGTTTGAGACCTAGGAATTCCAGAAAGCTGTTGAATTTTCATACGTGGAGCGCACGAGACCAATCCTATCCTGTAAAAAAAAAGCTAAGCCAACCCCGGTCTGGAAACGTTCCTCCACCTGGACACTCTTTGTTCAACTAATTTAGCAGTGTACCAAGGAAGTATGCAAGAAGGATGTGGCCGTCCGAGAAGAAACGGACGGCCCAGATGGCAACGATCACAAGACAAGGAGAGAAATGGGGGAGACACCCACAGGAGTATCGCCTAAGCCCCCCGCGAACGGACAAACGAGAAATGATGAACCACCGTTGAAAAATCACTACACCGAGGAGAGCGCTGTAACGCTGACGTCCCATATAAAAAGCTGGGAATCTGGTCGTCTATACTGATTCATCTTTACCGTTTCTGAGCCCAACACCCCTGCCCCCACTACAACCCGCAATGACCACTCTAAAACAAAAGAGGCGGCGGGTTAAGTAGAGTCAACTTAGGTCTGGGCCACATACCTGGACTTCACAACCATCTGGCTCCACAAGCTCACCTAACACGGAGACGTGTTACTTAACGTTCAGAAGAGAATTTCACAGATGGACCACATGAACTCTGATAAATGCTTTGAACAGAGTGATATCTCATTAGCTGGGGGTGGGGGGTGGGGTGTGGGGCGAGGGGTTGAAGGAGGATATTTAACAATGCCAGACCACTTGCTTTTAACTAGTAGTACGGGCTTTTTGGAAGAAAGCCATGTCCTAATCTGAGCGTGAGACATCCTTGCAGAGGCTCAGGGAGGAGGCGGTTTTCCCATAATGCCCCGTGTCACCTCAAAAACTGTTACAATGATCCCACTAAGTACCAGTACACAGCGCCTGTTACATAAGTACCAGTACATAATGCCTATTCCATGAAGTACCAGTACATAACTGTGTCCACTATTACAGAAGTACCATTACCTGCAAACCCACATATTACATAGAGTACCAGTACATAACGCCTATTACATAAGTACCAGTACACAACGCCTATTCCACAAGTACCAAGTACACCAACGCCTATATTGGTTTCCATTTTGTTAGCATCGCTGGCCGAGTTTTTTTAAAAGGTTATTTTTCCACGGGAAAGCACAGTATTACTCAAATGTAACACGTTTACTCCCCCCCTCCCCATACACGGGCTCTTTTTTTCTCTTCCCCACTCACTCTCGAACTGTACTCCCCCGTCATCCCACCATCACTTCTATCTATCCCTTCTATCTGTCTATCTATTTGTGGCGTGACGTAGAGTTACATATCCCATGTGGCCCCCTGCTTGTCTCTAAAATGGACACAGGGTCAATCCGCTAGAGCTAGTTGAGGCTCAACCAGAATTTAACGGTGGAGTAGGGTGGGAGAAGGAAGTTATCGGGCACGCCGAGAAGGGGTTGCTGGGGAGATCAGTACCCCCTTTCAGGGACCCACACCATCTAGAGGTGTTAAAGATGAGTAAAAAGTATGAAAAACATTTTTTAAACTCTACAAAGGGCGTGTATTTTTTTGTTTTGACCTATGAATGTGCAAAAGGGACTTGATGAAAAGAGAGAGATAATGTAAGTCATCCTAATACTATTACCAGCCTCAAGCTCAACCACTATATGCATAATGATGATCCTCCTATTTTACATAAAATCCAACTTATACAACTTTAGTAACAACAAACATTTAATTGTAACATGTAACCATTGTGTTTTTTTACTTAGATCAGGGAATAATGCATTGATTTAATACAGAATAACAGAGGCGCAACTAGACTAAACTTTCAGGGGGAAGGGAGGGGGGGCAAAAAAATCACTTGTATTAAAAAATCATATTATTTATATATTTGTATTTTTATTTTAAACAAATTTTGGTCTAATCTTTTAATTTTTTTTTTTATTTCGGAGGGGGGGCAAATACCTGTTAATGCCCCCTGCTTTTAGTCGCTGAATATAACAATTATTAATCCTTTTTATTAGAACCCACCCCTAGGATACATGATTTTATTTATTAATTTTTCGATTACTGCTAGATGTAATTTAACGGAAAACTCCAAAACTCAATATTCAAACCCCCTTAGAAAATAAAAACCCAGCCATATAAATAAAACTGAGAAAAAAAAAACCTCGACGACATTTACTTACATTTTTATTATTGTTTTATCCATTAATTGACTGAAGTAAAACCGCCTTAACCGCCAATTTTAATGGCGGGGACTAAAGTCCACCAAACTATCCCCGCCCCTTTCAAGCCCAACTGCAGTAGTCAGCATACCAATATTTAATTCATGTATAAACATTTAACTCTATTCTCCATCTCCAGATAATTCACAAAATTTATAAAATTTATAGAAGAGACTGAAGTTTTCTAAATAAGAATAAATACCGAGTCATGTTTGAGTTGACCTATTTAACTTAGCATTTAAAGTCAAAAAAAAGTATGTTTACCCCTTACTTGGTTCAAGAAGGTAGTGACTATTTTATTAAGTACCATTCCAAATTTGTAGACTAAAGTAGATCAAACAATGAGGAATGTCATTTTTTTTTTTAATAATACAGAATTCTAAACTTACCAGGAAATAATCTACGCTGCCATTTGTTTTGCTTTGTTGCATTTTTTTTACATAAAACTGGAAGTTAATAAAAAGAATCATCGGAAGCGTACAGAAAGGAATTATTTTTCCATTTCTTCCCCCCCCCTTTCATATTCAAAATGTCACCTCGTTTGATGGTAAATAAAGAAAATAAAACAAACAAAAAAATAAAAAAATACTGCCAACCTAGCCTAAAGAAATAAGGCAATTTAAGCTTGTAAAAATAAACTGAACCTTTAATAACGTTTGTGTTCATTCTTGTCAATAAGTTACTACCGCATAACTAGGGAGGGGCAGAGGGGAGGGGTGTCGTTTACCCCCAGGCGGCGATTACTCGGTACTTGGGTGGTTTTTTTTTTGCCACTAAATATTTTTTAATCAGGGAACGGTGCGGGCACTAGACCTAGCTACGCTACTGTTGCACATAGAATGTGGTCCATGTTTACTGACATTAAGGCATACAACTACCTTAAGTGGCGCCCCACCCCCACCCCACCCCGTGGGTGGGATCTTAAAATGTCCGCCCTATTTGGAGGCAAAGTTACGCCACTGCTCGACATTATATTCCAGGCTTGGTAAGACGGATGTCTGTTTCCATAAACCTTGAAACTGTCGAATTCTTGGGAATTTGCGAGCAACAATTATTTCATTAAAAATGTTTATAAAAAGCTAATGAAAGGTGCATCAGCGGAATAACAAATAGTTTAGGATGATATTTTAAAAAAAATAAATGTTTATTGCCCATAACGTAAAGTGTTGAAAAGTTCGCCTACGTTTATGATGTTGTTATAACTTTTTTTTTCCCCTTGCAGTCGGTGGTACGCTACGGACAGGGAATTTCCGGAGACCAGCGCACCTTATAACTGACGTCATGAAAGTGGCAACATTGTGATGTAGCAGTTGTGGTAAAGGCAGCAGTGAAGAACAGTGGCCATTAAGTTGGAATTATCAATAAATTGTTATTTGTTATTTTGAACCCACGTCAGTGTTTATTGTGTGTTATAGTGTGTATGTGTGTGTATGCATGTGTGTGTGTGTATGTGTGTGTGATTTCCTTAAATCATTTAACAATATACATAAATTATAAAGTCTACAATATTTTAGGCAAATAATATTAAAAGATTATCATTTAAGTCCTTTAACCCCACCCCACCCCCCAGCGCCATTAGCACCTGAGAGAGGTGATGAACGTAGCAATAATATGAAGGCCATCTTCACAAGTAAGTCACACCTCCGTGGCCCATCTCTGGCCAGGGGGGGGGGGGCTCGTGCGGAACAAATCATTCCCAAGCTGCAAAGAACAGCGTTTAGTCTTGACGACAGTCATGTGTTTTCAACAGTACAAAGTACCCCACCCACCGCTCTATAATCAGACGATATATTTTTCCTACGCCTCGATCAATATGTACTCACCGTCTGAATCACTGCCCGAGCCTCGCCCAATCAACAGGTTCGATTTGGTGACATCATCGAATGATGAGCTTAAGCTGGTTCTTTCCTGACAAAAGAAAATAGATAAAATCTATATTTAGAGTCATCTTTTCAGGCGTTAATGATAGATGGCGTCATAATGTATACACATTGTTTCTGCCAGCTCCATTATTTGATTATGTGAGTTTTTTTTTTCTATTCATGTTATAGTGTTTTTATAGTTTTCCCTTCCTGGTTTTTTTTTATTGAATTCTTCCATGAACTTGTTATTCATTCATTTCATATTTCATAGACATCTTTTTATCACCACTTCCCTTTTAATGAAACACACGAACGAACGATTTTCTGAGACCCGCATTGTCCACACATTACCGTATATTCCCCTCTCCGAACAACAACAGTTGGGCTGTGTTTACTCTCTGGCCTTCAATATTTACGTCGGTCTTTGATTCAATTCAGCCAAATGTTCATAAGATAAAGTGGAAGACGACGACATCACATCCCCCCCGCACACGCACGCACACACACATATACATAAATACATGCATACACACTGCTGTTATCCCACCCACCCACACAATTGATGTGGGCCAGTCAAAAACCTATACGCACATTACATGAAGTCTGTTAGAGCAGTGGTCCCCAACCTCCCCGGGCCGCGGACCGGTACCTGTCCGTGAATCAAATGGTACTAGGCCACCCAAGAAACATTAACTAATTTCCTTTTTGTTTATTTCCTTAAATCCCCACCCCCGGGCCTCCAAACAGCGGGCCGCGGTAAAATTATCAAACATTGACCGGTCCGCGGCGAGAAAGTGGTTGGGGACCACTGTGTTAGAGAACTTTAATCCAAGAAAGTTCTGCGATGAGAGACGTTCAGCTTACATCATTCTTGTAGATCGAAAGTAAGAATACTGTTTCCTGTTTAAATATGTATGGCATCTTGCCTGCGTGTCAATTCATTAAATGTTGTTTTTTTTAATTACATACAATAAATAGACTCATATAATTGCATTGACCTTTTCATGATAACCTCAAAGTCAAAGGTTATACAGGGTTCTGCTAGTTTTTAAATGTAATATGTGATGGAGGCTGGGGGGTAGGGTCTTTAAAATAAATAACAGCAGCAAGTCATATTTCTGAAAGGGCACGTGACAGACGACGTAATAATTCACATGTCCGGATACCAAGCCATTACAGCTGGAATAAATCAAAAGAGATTTATTTCGACCTCATTAAAAGCCACTGATCCAAGCAGAATGAATGCAACATGTGTCTGTGCGCTCGCGTGTGCATGAAAGCTGTGAATGTGTGTATTTTACGTGTGTCCATGCCAGCTTGAATGTATGTGTGTGTTATACAATAGCCCCATGATAGATGGAGTATTGGCATGTTTATGACAGATGGAGTATTGTCATTTGTATGACAGATGGAGTATTGGCGTGTGTATAACAGATGGAGTATTGATGTGTGTATGACAGATGGAGTATTGGCATGTGTACGACAGATGGAGTATTGGCATGTGTATGACAGATGGAGTATTGACATGAGTATGACAGATGGAGTATTGACGTGTGTATGACAGATGGAGTACTGGCGTGTGTATGACAGATGGAGTACTGGCGTGTGTATGACAGATGGAGTACTGGCGTGTGTATGACAGATGGAGTACTGGCGTGTGTATGACAGATGGAGTACTGGCGTGTGTATGACAGATGGAGTACTTGCGTGTGTATGACAGATGGAGTACTGGCGTGTGTATGACAGATGGAGTACTGGCGTGTGTATGACAGATGGAGTACTGGCGTGTGTATGACAGATGGAGTACTGGCGTGTGTATGACAGATGGAGTACTGGCGTGTGTATGACAGATGGAGTACTGGCGTGTCTATGACAGATGGAGTATTGGCGTGTCTATGACAGATGGAGTATTGGCGTGTCTATGACAGATGGAGTACTGGCGTGTCTATGACAGATGGAGTATTGGCGTGTCTATGACAGATGGAGTACTGGCGTGTCTATGATTCCACAGATAACTAAAACACGCGAAGGGGCGGTGAGAGGTTTTGCACACAAAAAAAAGTGTTAAATTCCCGTGGGTTACTTAACACATCAATAGCCAGGCACCGCTGGGCAGCCAGGTCACACTGTCAACTTAGAACCTAGGGGGGTTAAATCCACGACCAGGCCCTCAAAATGCCAGATGATGACCGCCAGACACAGACAAACGGACAGATAATCGTTCCACTGTACCGTCTGACCTAGACATCTACTTGCTGGTCCAGTGTGTTGGTTTGTTGATTGTAGCAGGAAACGTCTTTCAGTGTGTTGTGTTTGTGTGTGTGAGAGACAAGTGGTGTGTAATGTTATGAGTGACCTACATAACTAATGGCACAATATATGACTAGTACTAAACAAGACTAGACAGTAGACACACATATATAGCTAAATTGACCATAATATTAAATTATTAGAAATATACATGAAAACATCCTTGCCAGTACAGCGATTTTTTCTAACATTTGAAAAAAAAATTATAATAGCATAAAAAGAAAAAAAAGGAAAGGGGGGCGCCCCTTCCCCCCCCCCCGTTAGGTGCGGAGTGCCCTTCCCCGCTTAAAAAAGAAGAAAAAGAGGAAAAAAGTAAAGAAAAAGTAAAGGTGCCCCCTTGCTGGGTACTGGTGCCCCCTGCTTACTTTGACCTGGTTACGGGCCTGCAGTGCTGGAACCGGTACATGTAGATGGCCAACAACTAACTTGAAATGTTTATTAACGCTTTATTTTAACTGATACAAAAAAAAAATTGTATTGTGGAATAAAACAAAATGTGTCGTTAACTTTAAAAAAAAGCCCTGTAAAGTTTCACACATTAATCAGAGGCGTAACTAGGGAGGGGGGGTCCTAAATTCAATGTCCTCTCTATGCTGAGCGCGTGAGCAATCGCTCACACGAACTCAGAGCGTCGCTCATACTATACGTACGATCGCTCACTCCGACGGGCGACATCGTTTAAATCGCTCACAAATTTCGGCCTCAAACAAAATGTCGCTCAGAGAAATTTTTTGCTCACTTCATACCACACCTTAGAGGGAGCATTGTTCCTAATTCGAAAGTCTCCCGGGCTCCAGCTTTTTAAAATTAAATATTGAGTACATTATCTCATGTCATAGTGTCGAATGTCAAAATGCAGCCCCCCCCCCCAAAGAGATAAAGCCCCCACGGGCCCCCAAATTCCTAGGTTCGGCACTGACATTAATATTCAATATTTGGTACAAGGGATAATGTGTAGTGCGAACTGTGCCCTCCTCATCCTCCGCACTCTCTTGTTTTAAAAAACTTGTAGAGTCTATAAATTCTAAACTGTATAAAACAGTTCAACGATAGGATGAAGGTTAAATGAGGGGGTGGGGATGTAGCCTCGGATTGTTTGGGGAGTGTGTGGGGGGGGGGGACATAAGTTACCAATAAAGACGGCAATAACGGTATGAGACCGATCGGTGAGGATAAAGATTCGGATCCGAAACCACGAGACGTCAGTGACCTATAACCCCCATAGCGGTGATTCAGGGTTCGCCTTTGCTGTGACGGTATCAGTGGGGGATACATAAAGGGCGCTGCGAGAACCGTCTCGGGCGTTGTTTTAAGGACTCGATAAGGCCTCAAGGGATAAACAAACATCTCGCATTACCAATGATGTCATCGGTATCGATACCTTAATGCCACGCCCACTAAACATAAACATTTAAATATTATCGGCCTCCCACTTCCTATTCTGTCCTCATCTTGCTAGTGTAATTATTCTTTCTTTCTTTCTTTCTTTCTTATATCTCCTACGAAATATTCCTAGCCACTGACGTCATCAAAATTACATATTTATGAGACAAGAAACAACAACGCGCTTAACTTCATCCAGCAGACGTGACAGATAACCTTGAAGTTTATGTGTGTGTGTGTGTCCTTGTGTACTCGTGGGTGTGGAAAAAAAAAGCCTCCGGAAATATCCCAGAATCCATATTCAAAATGGCGCTACGTACCATGCCATGTGCCCTCAGCTATTTTTACCTCGACAGTTTTTCTTCTCTCTCTCCCCCCCTCCCGTCGCGTTCCGCCTTCAACCCTTAGAGATTTGCACAGTACCAGACAAAACTATAGATCGCCACCCCCCCCCCCCTCCATCTGCCAGAATTTGACCAGCAATAACAATGGAGATATGTGGTGAAGGAATTAAGACTTGATGTATTCTGTCAGGTCATTTGGGGAAATGACTGTCCCGCAGTATTATTACATTTTCTACCGGAATAAAATAAATGTGGCAATAGTAAGGTAGAGCGGGGAAATGGAGGGGGGGAGGGGGGGTCAAAATAAATATGTGTTTGATGAATCGGTAAACAATAAGTTTGTTTGTTAGTTTGACAGGTGAAAAAAAAGAAAATGTCCAGACAACGTCAAGTTTGGTGATTAACAAATAAAATGACAGGTTTCAAAGTGATACTTAAACACAAGGGAACTTCGAAATCCTAATTTAGTCCGTTTCTGTACTAAAAACAAACATTCTAATTTCAAAATCAATTGAAATCCAAATCAGATTTTTTTAAAAATAAATCACATAAAAATATAATCCGATACATTTGTCATGGGTCCTACAACATGCATTATAAAAAAAAAGATGTTGGTTTTCTTATTAAGAAGAAGCGATTTTCAAGAGCACAATATAAAGTTTATTTGTAAGCACCATATGTTATTATATTAATATTTGGTAAACACTGAAATATTTTTAGTTTAAGAAGAACGCAGTGGCTCCGGCACCAGCCAAAACCATTATATTAGGGTATAAGGAACATGGCATAAATAAATTTTTTTTTTCAGAATTTTTTTTTTCAGGAATAGGGTTAGGGTTAGGGATAGAGATAGGGTTAGGGGTAGGGTTAGGGTTAGGAATAGGGTTAGGGATAGGGTTAGGGATAGGGTTAGGGTTGGAGCAATATCTATGGCTGGTACCCGAAGAAAAAAAAATACGGGTTCGGTCGGACCGAACCGTAGCCACTGCGTAAGTGCGTAAGAAGAAATAGCACAGCAACACGGTGGAAAGTTTTAAAAATTACCATCAGGAAAAAACAAAAGTGTCCAAAATGACAAGCGTTTTACTTTGACTGCAGACAAATTGTAAACATAGATGCCACACAGGACCTGGACAAAAAATCCCAAGGTTCTCACTGAAGTAGATGAATTCTACAATTCATCTTCCCCCGATGAGCCCTTTAGGGAGCTAAAGGGCGCTTTACCTTACTGCCACACAGGGATGTAAACCAACCTTATGTCGGTATCCACTATCGGGTACATCAATCTGCTATAACATATGTGTATGTGATATGTGAGTAAATTGTCAGAGGCCTGGACTAGCTGGCGGCAGTCATGTAATGACGGTTCATGGAATAGAAGAAAAGAAGTCCTCAAAACATACACACACACACAGGCACGCACGCATGCAGGCAGGCACACATTTGAATTCCAAAGCGAAATCGGATTCAGAAGCGATATTTCCCCCCAGAATTTCTTTATAGATTCCAAAGCTGTTCGAATTTATGGGCGTTCGGATTTTGAGATATTATTGTCTCTAAATTGAACACCAGTCTTACTGTAAATATAACCGATCAATCAAGATATAGGTCAAGATTGGACCAGCCATTTGGGTCATTATAAAATACACGAGGGTTTTCTCCCCCTTTAATGTCGAATGTCAGATCAGCCAATGAAATGTGATGTACGTCCCTCTAATCATCTAGGACGTTGCTCAATTATCTTGCCATTTTATTGATAACATTTAGGTGCGCTGATTAGGCAGCATTTTGGTTTTTTTT
Organism: Bulinus truncatus; assembly: GCA_021962125.1. NCBI lineage: Eukaryota > Metazoa > Mollusca > Gastropoda > Planorbidae > Bulinus > Bulinus truncatus. The sequence continues at coordinate 1,633,064 of JAGDYQ010000037.1, read as the reverse complement.
TTTTGGTTACGTTGCCCATAATCATCACAAACTGGCATCTAATAAAAAAAGAAGAAGAAGCTGAAAGAGGGGTAATAAATCTTAGGTTAGGTCGACAAGAAAGTATCAGTGAACAGTGGAACATCTTTACACTGAGATAGTTAACAGTGGAACATCTTTACACTGAGATAGTTAACAGTGGAACATCTTTAAAGTAAGATAGCTAACGAAACCATACATCAAACTACGAAGCCTGTGTGTGTACGTACATGTGTGCTGTGTGTTTACGTACATGTGTACTGTGTGTACGTATATGTGTACTCTGTGTGTACGTATATGTGTACTGTGTGTGTGTACGTACATGTGTGCTACTCTGTGTTTATGTGTACGTACATGTGTACTGTGTGTGTACGTATATGTGTACTCTGTGTGTACGTATATGTGTACTCTGTGTGTACGTATATGTGTACTGTGTGTGTACGTACATGTGTACTGTGTTTATGTACGTACATGTGTACTCTGTGTGTACGTATATGTGTACTCTGTGTGTACGTATATGTGTACTCTGTGTGTACGTATATGTGTACTGTGTGTGTACGTACATGTGTACTGTGTTTATGTACGTACATGTGTACTCTGTGTGTACGTATATGTGTACTCTGTGTGTACGTATATGTGTACTCTGTGTGTACGTATATGTGTACTGTGTGTGTACGTAATGTGTACTGTGTGTGTACGTACATGTGTACTGTGTGTGTACGTGCATGTGTGCTATGTGTGTACGTACATGTGTGTTCTGTGTGTACGTATATGTGTACTGTGTGTGTACGTACATGTGTACTCTGTGTGTACGTATATGTGTGTTCTGTGTGTACGTATATGTGTATTGTGTGCGTACGTACATGTGTGCTATGTGTGTACGTACATGTGTGCTATGTGTGCACGTACATGTGTGCTGTGTGGTTGTACGTACATATGTACTGTGTGTGTACGTACATGTGTACTGTGCTTATGTACGTACACGTGTACTGTGTGTGTACGTACATGTGTACTGTGTGTGTACGTACATGTGTACTGTGCTTATGTACGTACATGTGTACTCTGTGTGTACGTACATGTGTGCTGTGTGTGTACGTACATGTGTGCTGTGTGTGTACGTACATGTGTACTGTGTGTACTCACTGAGAACTGCTAGCCAAACCTATCAAACGTTTACAGTCGTCCAATAATAAAAAAAAGTTGATATGCCGAGTCAGCGTGTACGATTCATTTCCCTTTCACATTATCTTGGCCACTTTATGACAAACTGTTTATTTTATAAACATGACAGACACACACGCACACGCCGAGAGATTGTAAGAGATCGGACCAGAGAGAGAGAGAGAGAGAGAAAGACAGAGAGTGGGTCAAAGATAACATTTAATTCGCAGATGTTACACTGAGTCTCCTATATGAACAGGTCCGAATGTAAGATAACTCTTACCTAACAATGGAATGAAGTCAATGTAGCTATAACCGACATGAAGTGAATGTAATGAAATCAATGCGGCTTCGGCTTAATAATGACTTGTGTACGATGCTAACCTTTTGCTGTGAAAATATTGATTGTTTACTCTTGTGTGGGAATGACATGTGGTTGTGAGTGTGTGTGTGTAAGTGGGGGGGGGGGTATAAGAGCAGAATTGTCAGGGAATCCAGGGGGGGGCCGGGGATGGTGTGTTTGTAGGCCAAACATAAAGTAACGGCAGAATCCCGGGGGGCGGGGTCGGGGATGGTGTGTTTGTAGGTCAAACATAAAGTAACGGCAGAATCCAGGAAGGGGGGTCGGGGATGGTGTGTTTGTAGGCCAAACATAAAGTAACGGCAGAATCCAGGAAGGGGGGTCGGGGATGGTGTGTTTGTAGGTCAAACATAAAGTAATAAAGTAACGGCAGAACTTCCGGGGGTCGGGGATGGTGTGTTTGTAGGTCAAACATAAAGTAACGGCAGAATCCAGAGGGAGGGGGGGGGTCGGGGATGGTGTGTTTGTAGGCCAAACATAAAGTAACGGCAGAATCCAGGGGGTCGGGGATGGTGTGTTTGTAGGTCAAACATAAAGTAACGGCAGAATCCAGGGGGGGGGTCGGGGATGGTGTGTTTGTAGGTCAAACATAAAGTAACGGCAGAATCCAGGGGGGGGGGTCGGGGATGGTGTGTTTGTAGGCCAAACATAAAGTAACGGCAGAATCCAGGGGGTCAGATGGTGTGGCGTTTGTAGGTCAAACATAAAGTAATAAAGTAACGGCAGAATCCCGGGGGGGGGGGGTCGGGGATGGTGTGTTTGTAGGTCAAACATAAAGTAACGGCAGAATCCAGGAGGGGGGGGTCGGGGATGGTGTGTTTGTAGGTCAAACATAAAGTAATAAAGTAACGGCAGAATCCCGGGGGGGGGGTCGGGGATGGTGTGTTTGTAGGTCAAACATAAAGTAATAAAGTAATGGCAGAATCCAGGAGGGGGGTCGGGGATGGTGTGTTTGTAGGTCAACCATAAAGTAACGGCAGAATCCAAGGATTTTTGGTTTGACACGCACCGATACTCGATTTGCATAATAGCACTCCATCACCAACTTCTCTGCAATTTAGTAATATAGTACTTAGGTAGTGTAGTATCATAGATGGTGATATCGTCGTCATAATGATAAAACACGGTAGTTCTCAAAAGTTTGGGTAGCGACCCTTTGTTTGATTTCAAGTGGGTCTCCATAACTTGTACTATTTACTTCATGAAGAATGTGTACAAATGTGTTGAGACTTTGTTGTATTTTATCATTTCCCGTTCCGTTCTCGTGGGTCGCGAAAAACAAATAGGATTCACAGCATACGTCTGAGAATCACTGATATTAAACACACGCGACACCTTCTTCAAAATAATATAACAAATAGGCATTATATTCTACATCATGATATAACACACTTTAAACACACAGATACCAACATCTACACAATAAGATAGCACATAACTACAAACTTCTACATTATTATATAACACATAACTACCGTCTTCTTTATAGTAATATAACACATAGCTACTATCTTCTTTATTATTATATAACACATAACTACCGTCTTCTATATAGTAATATAACACATAGCTACCATCTTCTTTATTATTATATAACACATAACTAACGTCTTCTATATAGTAATATAACACATAGCTACCATCTTCTTTATTATTATATAACACATAACTACGTCTTCTATATAGTAATATAACACGTAGCTACCATCATCTGCATAATAATAATAATATAGCAGAATACTATCAGCTTCAACATAATAATATGGTAACACATAGCTACCATTTTCTATATAGTAATATAACACGTAGCTACCATCATCTGCATAATAATAATAATATAGCAGAATACTATCAGCTTCAACATAATAATATGGTAACACATAGCTACCATCTTCAACATAAAAATGTGGTAACACATAGCTACCATCTTCAACATAATAATGTGGTAACACATAGCTACCATCTTCAACATAATAATGTGGTAACACATAGCTACCATCTTCAACATAATAATGTGGTAACACATAGCTACCATCTTCAACATAATAATGTGGTAACACATAGCTACCATCTTCAACATAATAATGTGGTAACACATAGCTACCATCTTCAACATAATAATGTGGTAACACATAGCTACCTTCTTCAACATAATAATATGGTAACACATAGCTACCATCTTCAACATAATAATGTGGTAACACATAGCTACCATCTTCAACATAATAATATGGTAACACATAGCTACCATCTTCAACATAATAATGTGGTAACACATAGCTACCATCTTCAACATAATAATATGGTAACACATAGCTACCATCTTCAACATAATAATATGGTAACACATAGCTACCATCTTCAACATAATAATGTGGTAACACATAGCTACCATCTTCAACATAATAATATGGTAACACATAGCTACCATCTTCAACATAATAATATGGTAACACATAGCTACCATCTTCAACATAATAATGTGGTAACACATAGCTACCATCTTCAACATAATAATGTGGTAACACATAGCTACCATCTTCAACATAATAATGTGGTAACACATAGCTACCATCTTCAACATAATAATATGGTAACACATAGCTACCATCTTCAACATAATAATATGGTAACACATAGCTACCATCTTCAACATAATAATGTGGTAACACATAGCTACCATCTTCAACATAATAATGTGGTAACACATAGCTACCATCTTCAACATAATAATGTGGTAACACATAGCTACCATCTTCAACATAATAATGTGGTAACACATAGCTACCATCTTCAACATAATAATATGGTAACACATAGCTACCATCTTCAACATAATAATGTGGTAACACATAGCTACCATCTTCAACATAATAATATGGTAACACATAGCTACCATCTTCAACATAATAATATGGTAACACATAGCTACCATCTTCAACATAATAATGTGGTAACACATAGCTACCATCTTCAACATAATAATATGGTAACACATAGCTACCATCTTCAACATAATAATATGGTAACACATAGCTACCATCTTCAACATAATAATGTGGTAACACATAGCTACCATCTTCAACATAATAATGTGGTAACACATAGCTACCATCTTCAACATAATAATGTGGTAACACATAGCTACCATCTTCAACATAATAATATGGTAACACATAGCTACCATCTTCAACATAATAATATGGTAACACATAGCTACCATCTTCAACATAATAATGTGGTAACACATAGCTACCATCTTCAACATAATAATGTGGTAACACATAGCTACCATCTTCAACATAATAATGTGGTAACACATAGCTACCATCTTCAACATAATAATGTGGTAACACATAGCTACCTTCTTCAACATAATAATATGGTAACACATAGCTACCATCTTCAACATAATAATGTGGTAACACATAGCTACCATCTTCAACATAATAATGTGGTAACACATAGCTACCATTTTCTACATCATGTAAGTTAAAACCGATGGCTTATGGGCTTAACAACTAAATAAAACAACAACCAATTGTAAAAGTAGGATCAAAAAGACAGAGTACGCTGCAGTGGCGCAACCAGTGGGGGGGGGACTTCAGCGCCCCCCCCCCAGACCAAATCATCAATACAAATTTTACTATATAAAGTTACTAAAAAGACTGTCAAACTGTCTTTTTTCTATATGTGAGCCCCCCCCCCCCCCCAGCATTTTTTTTTGCTGGTTGCGCCACTGGTAAGCTGTAACAAAACAAATATTATTTTTCCCCCAATTTAATTTCATTCGAACAATTTTATCATTCGGAATAACTTTTGTTTTCCATCTAAATTAAAATTCTGTAATCTGCATTATGTCTCAAGTCTACAACGTCTAAACAAAATGGATGTTAAGTCCCCCCCCCCCCACTGATTCCCTATAATAAAAAAAAAAGAAGGAGCACAATGACATGTCAAAGTAACCTGCGTCCCTGTCCGTACGGCTAATTTAACCGATATCCTGAAAAAATAAAAATGGGCATTAGTCAAAACTAGGCCACATCATATGTCATTCTTTGTCGTCAATATCTCCTCGTACTCAGTGGTACTATCTCCCCCCCCCCTTCCTCCAAACCATTATACCCTAAGAGCTAATTAAGCCCCCCCCTCCCTGATTTCAGTTAATTAAGTTAGAAGGGAGGCAACACAATTGCACAAGGCCAGTTAGTTAAAATGAAAGTACGAGACTTACCAGCTGACTGTAAAGCCAAACAGCTGATCCGTTGCCTGGTAACTGCGTCAAACACTCGTGAAAATTTAAAAAATAAACCTGCTCCAGTTTAACAACAAAGAGGCGAGGAGTGAACGGAGAATTTAGTTCAGAACACCTTAATTATTTCAATTCGTCAATCTATATGTATCAAAACTGTTATAACGATGTACAGTCCTAGAACCATCACTGACACTTCTGTACAACTGTTTTTTGTTGTCTGTTTTCACTTTTTTTTTCCTGATTCAACCGCCACAGCTGCGTTGGCGCAACAACAAAGTCCACGAGGGAGGGTGTGAGATGCGAGAAATGAGGTCACTGATCGAGACTTTACCGTACTTACGCTAAAAACAGATTAACTGGATAAACGTGTACACGTTAGAGGTACTATCTCTGAACATTTATGTGGGAAACAGTGTGCAGTGTTTTGTGTCCTTATTTAGACAATGATATAATAACAAAAAAATACATTAAATCTGATCTATTTTTTAAATCTTTGTTCATCGTATTAGTAGCATAGGCTATATTTTGTTTCATGGTGGGATTTCGGTAAATAGAAGACCTTGAACTTCTGCAAACACATTGGTCTTACAAACCGTCATACTACAATACTCGGTAATCAGCTGATGTCAGCAGAAGATAACAGTTTTACTTTAAATTATGGCGTGAGACGACTATGATAACATTACTATATCCACACTTGAGACATACGGTTTTTTCACGTCTACAAGTACTGCATGACTTCTCTCTTGTATTTATATTTTTTTTAAGCAATGTATGATGCCCCCCCCCCGCCAGTCAAATGGTAAAAGGATTCCTTCGTCACGATTCACGTCATAATACACTTTGTAAAACTAGAGTGATCGTAAGAGAGGCTGAACTAGAAAAAATTGGACAGGCTATATATATAAAGTAGTTGACGGGTCAAAGTTGAACGAGCCCGCTCGTGGTCGCACGGACAGAGAAATTAATGGAGTGAAAGGAATCCACTGCAGTGTCCGTGAAGACACCACTCTCCACCCCCCCCTGCCCCGCACGCCTTAACGGCAAAACTTGTTAAGGTCAAATGAATGTACAACGGTGATCAAATATGACTCTTTTGAATATACCCACGAGGCCCACATTGAGTGAGTCATTTACTGAGGCTCCCATTGAATGTGTCGTTTACTGAGGCTCTCATTGAATGTGTCATTTACTGAGGCTCCCATTGAATGTGTCATTTACTGAGGCTCCCAATAAATGAATCGTTTACTGAGGCTCCCATTGAATGTGTCATTTACTGAGGCTCCCATTGAATGTGTCATTTACTGAGGCTCCCAATAAATGAATCGTTTACTGAGGCTCCCATTGAATGTGTCGTTTACTGAGGCTCTCATTGAATGTGTCATTTACTGAGGCTCCCAATAAATGAATCGTTTACTGAGGCTCCCATTGAATGTGTCATTTACTGAGGCTCTCATTGAATGTGTCATTTACTGAGTGCTCCCATTGAATGTGTCATTTACTGAGGCTCCCAATAAATGAATCGTTTACTGAGGCTCCCATTGAATGTGTCATTTACTGAGGCTCCCATTGAATGTGTCATTTACTGAGGCTCCCATTGAATGAGTCGTTTACTGAGGCTCCCAATAAATGAATCGTTTACTGAGGCTCCCATTGAATGAGTCATTTACTGAGACTCCCATTGAATGAGTCGTTTACTGGGACTCCCAGTAAATGCGTCGTATACTGAGACTCCCAGTGAATGAGTCGTATACTGAGACTCCCAGTGAATGCGTCGTATACTGGGACTCCCAGTGAATGAGTCGTATACTGAGACTCCCAGTGAATGCGTCGTATACTGGGACTTCCAGTGAATGCGTCGTATACTGAGACTCCCAGTGAATGAGTCGTTTACCGAGACTCCCAGTAAATGCGTCGTATACTGAGACTCCCAGTGAATGAGTCGTATACTGAGACTCCCAGTGAATGCGTCGTATACTGGGACTCCCAGTGAATGCGTCGTATACTGAGACTCCCAGTGAATGAGTCGTATACTGAGACTCCCAGTGAATTAGTCGTTTTGTTTAAGGTTTTTATTAGTATGATTTTTTTTCACGAAGTCTTGTTAACTGGAATAGTGTCTATGACCTCCATTATATAGATGTCACCCCGCCATATTGGGGTGTTTTTTTTTCTGTTATCTTAAATAATCCTGAGCCACCAAGCGTAACTTTGACAATAGCCCCCACAATGCCACTTTGCTTTGTACTGAATGGGAAGCCCGAAAAACTGTAATAGATATATATATATATATATATATATATATATATATATAGCGCATTCTTTTACCTAGAATTTTAATTGACTCACTAAAAAAAAAGAAACAACTAGATCTGGATATAAATTGTTCATGTGCAGCTTTGTAAGTAAGCCTCCAATCTATGACTATAAGCGCCCTCTATACCGACGCCATCAAACCACCCAACACCATCAACCAGTTACCGTGATAATCCAAGGCGTACTGCGACTATCAGAGCATTTAGAGTTACAATTTAAAAAAAAAAAGAAGTCTGCTGGTAGAAACCTCTTTTTTGGAATGGTTGTTGGCATCTGTGACCTGATTTCGTTTTTTTTTATGTACTTACTTCACCAGTTCCATTTTACCTACTTTATTCTTATTTATTTATTTTTTAACCATTGGTCTTCACGGTTATAAAAATACTAACAGGGTATTTTTTTTTAAACATTAAGGTCCCTAATACAAATCATGTGATCAGTTAGCATGAGCCTCTATACCTATGGGGCCCTGGGTCATTCTCTCGCTGGGCCCACATTCGTTAAGACGCCCATGTATACTGGTGATATTTAGACTCATTGCTAAGAATAGATCATTATTTTCTATGAAAGTTATAATCGTACTAGTACTTTTATGCCTGAAAGCCAACAAAAATAGTTGGCCTGATTAGTCAGTCATTGATTCAAACATACAGATGGTCATAGTCATATATGCAGTCATGCTTTTAGTCAGACAGATATAGTTTTGTAGAAATATACGTTGGAACTGGATAGGTTAAAAAAAAAAGATCACCCGCTCATTTATCTGGTTAACTACGGTAACGCGCTTCTCTTGTTTTATCTAAAAAAAAAAATGTAGTGCGCGCGTCTTGTGGTGGCGGACTCTGTGTGATATCACTCATGATCAAGAATCTTTGTTTGTATGAATGCAGCAGGATTGTGACTTGTGAGCGGTCAGTGGCTGACGGTAAGGGATGGGAGGTGGGTGAGGGTGAGGGGTGGTTGTTGGTATGATTAGAGTGAGAATGGATGGGCTAATTGCAGTTGTCATTAAGATAATTTTTGGAAAATACGTTTGTACAATACTTCCATCAGTTTGAGATGTCCTTTCTAAAGGAAGATCAAATTGCATGTTTTTTTTTTACATCGTTTTTACATCGTCACCCCATCCACACACACACACACGCTCTCTCACCCCCCCCTCTCCCTCCCCCCTCTCCCTCCCTCCCTCTCTCTTCCCCCTCTCCCTCCTTCTCTCTCCCTCTCTCTTCCCCCTCTACCTCGCTCCCTCTCTCCCTTTCTTCCCCCTCTCCCTCCCTCCCTCTCTCTTTCTCTCCCCCTCTCCTTCTCTCCCTCTCTCTCCCTCTCTCCCCTATCTCTCTTTCTCTCCCTCTCCCTCTCTCTTTCTCTCCCTTTCTATTTCTCTCACTCTCTCTCCTTCTCTCCCACTCTCTTTATCTACCTCTCTTTCTCTCCCTCTATCTCTCTTTCTCTCAATCTTTCTCTCTCTCCCACCTCTCTCTCTTCTCTCTCTCTCTCTCTCTCTCAGGCGCACACACACACTGGCCTTGTCTAACATTTGGTGCTTCCAACCCGTGGGGAGGGAGGGGGGGACATAATTCAGGTAGATGTATATATCTGGTGCACACATGTTTATACGGGATACCGCTCCCAGGCATCGAGTTCGGAGAGTGCGCCATATGTGATGATGTCACAACTTAGGTTAGATCATGGGGGGGGGGGGGGGGGCCGGTGTCAGGAGGTGAAACTGGCAACGGAGAAAAAAAATTAGACCAATGTCCATGACGGCCTGTGACCTCTACTGAGTACAGTCGAACTCAACACAAGACTTGTCGTTTAATCTGTAGCTACTCATATGTGGTGGGTATTTAACGGGACAGTGACGCCATGAAGGTGAGGCAACCCTGTCTACTCCCCCGCCGTTTTTGGTCCTTATGCTGCAAAATCGGAGTGGGGGTTAGGGGTGGGTGGGTGGAGCAGAGTAACCCTTGGTCAGTTTGTCAGAAGCCCCCATAGTTCCTGTCTGTGGCCCTTCCCCGATAGTATGATAAAATAAAAACTACGGTGCTGTTATTAGCCTGATCTATGCCGTAGAGCGCGTGGTGGGTTTGAATCTCAGCGATTCCAGGAATAAGATCGATTGCAGGTGCAGGAATAAGATCGATTCCTGGAATAAGATCGTTCAAACCGCTCTCCAAGCTTAAGGGTTGGTGGGTTGGTGGGTTGTAGATTTTGTTATAACAATACACGTAAGTTATATTGGTAGGAGTGGCGTAATTTTTGGCTGTTGTTTAACGCACAAAAGGTGACATAATTTTCGAATCACTAAGTAAATGGGTAGGAACAGGTGGAAGAGTGGTGTAGAGCGCTCGGCTGTCGACCTGAGAGTCCTGGGTTCGATCCTCTGTTAGAACAAAAGGAATTTTTCCAGGTCCCTGTGGAATTTAGTAAAAAAAATGTCCCTCAAGTTCAGACTCAAACTGAGGAAGTTAAGGCGGCTTGGCGCTGTGTGCCGACCACACAATCCCACTTATTGTCGAGGTTACAGAAACAGATGAATGCTACACTATAAGTAAATGCGGCTGATAATAATAATAATAAAAGAAAACGGGACCATAATGTATCGAATCATCCCCTAGAGACCGTGACCCCAGAGTTGGTTAATTTTTCTATATTATCACAGGTCGCTTGTACTGAGTTCAACGTCTCTAAATTTATTTCGAAATGTTCAGGTCCAACTGGCCCCATAGTTATATACCTGCGAGCACAATGTAGTGAAGCTATCAATCTTTCATTATACTAGAAGTATAAGATCTGAAATAAAATGAATTAATTTGATCACGTAAATGATGATTTCGGCTATGAACCAGAGGCGTACCTAGGGTGGGGGGGAGGGGGGGTCCAAATTCGAATTTCCCCCCCCCCGGATCCCAGTTTGAGGGGTGCCCCCAAAAACGTTTTTTTACAGTAAATATTAAGTACATTATCTCATGTCATAGTGTCGAATGTCAAAATGCAGGGGCCACCAAAGAGGCCAAGCCCCTCCCGGGCCCCCAAACCCCTAGGTTTGAAACTACTATGAACCTATTTGATGCCCGTGCTTACTTCTGTGATAGGTTCCACACAGTACTGACGGGGAATGTGGCCAGGACACAACTGAAACTGTCGCACTGGTGTTTAAGAATTACGTTAAAAGGTCAAGAGAAACACAAATTATCTTTACAGAGTCATAGTGTGGTCCATAAAAAAAACTGTCATGGAAGCGTGTCCTCTGAGACTCTGCAAGACGGGGCCCCAGATAGTCACTGGAAATAGGGAGGGGCTCATTAAATGCCCAGTCGTAATATTAGAATATTAAAAAGTGATGGGGCCCCAAAGGAAACTCATCGACCCTGGCAAATGTCCATTTGCTCTCCCTCCTCCCCGCCACCTACATCTTACGTATAAAGAAAGCAATTGGGGGGGGGGGGGAGGGGGGAAAAGGTTATTAGGTTACTGGCCTTCCAATGTGCAGAATTAAAAGGCATGTTCTGTCCGCTGACCTTTCGGCATCAAAGGTCAAAGTTGATAGGTCTGTGGTGAGAGTAAATCTTGTCACGGAAAATTTATTATGAAATAGCGGAGAGAATCTGATTGGTCAGTTACTTCGTTGTATTGAGTGGCATGTGTGTTGAATTGGGAAATGTTGGTCTTCTCACGATTCAGTTTGTGTGTGTGTGTGTCTGTCTGTCTTTGTATGAATGTTTTATGTGTCTCTGTTTTGGGTCAAGTGTATTTGGTGAAAAAATGGTGTGTGTGTGTGTGTGTGTTTGTAAGGTTTCAAAATGAAACTATTACCCTTGCTGGTATTATTGTTGCATGTGACATGTGTAGACTGAGCGGGCCTCCGGTGCTATATAACGTCACCAGTGTACGGCAGTAATTATGGGATGTTTTTAAAGTCCACATAGTATGTACCACTTGAGACAAGATAGCAACAACCATACAACTGTGTTGGACATGTCGATCCAGACTGACCGGTGAATCATTTCGTGTAACCCAGATATCGTCATCAAAAAAAAAAGATAAGACTTGTAAGCTGTTTAATATGACTGTTACTTCTGACATAACCAGTTCCACGAAACACTTACATGTTACTCCTGACATTTGCAGTTCCACCAAACACTTACATGTTACTTCTGACATAACCAGTTCCACGAAACACCTAGATGTCTACAGAAACACATTCACCAAACAAGTGAAACATCTGTCCAAATCTAAAGACCTAGAAATCGAAATGGAAATAATGTGGGGAATTAGAACCAAGTGTAGGACTTAACCCACAGCGGCCAAAAACTCCGAAAAAAAAATCAATTGTGTGTTATTGAAGCAAAACGATTGTTTTTTTTTAAACTATATTATTTCATTATGAATAACATAATACGAAACATGACATTTCACCTTAAACAGTTCAATCTGGAGACATAACATTCAGTAGACGTGAATTGAAAAACTTTGTATTACAAAATATGAGATGAAAACATACATGCATCTACGATCTAGACATTTATATATAAAAAAGCATCAATAGATTTAATGACCTATTAGCACTGAGAGTGAGGGAGTGAATGAAGACGGTCGCTGATGGCGAATTGCCATTGTATGGAGATGAGGACTCGGTGTTCCATTTATTTTCTTGAATCGGAATTAATGAGCCCCAAGGATTTAAAATGATTCGATTTTACAAAGTGTTATGTAAAAAAAAAAGGGGGGTGGGGAAAGAGGAGAAAGAGGAGGAAAGCATTTATTGTAAGGGACGTAACTCAATAAATAGATTTCTATTATCTTTATGTCATGATAATGTCCCTTTATTTTAATTTTTTTTCTATCCGAAAACAACCACCTTAACCTTTTCTTTGTGTTGTGTGTAAGTTGCGTTATGCGTTCCGCTTGTCACGTGGTTTCAATATAACGTCAAGTTCCTTTCCAGGTCAGACTGGATTCAGATCACATTGTCAACTGATATCTAACCCCTTTCACTAGTATGGCGATGACAATTGTGTCAACTGGAGATGGAAGCTACAGGAACAACAAATACACACCTACTTCACAGACACTTCCAGAGACGTTCTCATGTATTAGACAAACTAGGCATCATCTTAGACCGACCCCCCCCCCCACTACTCCTGCACAGACGGACGTTTGTAGATTGTAGACTGCCAGGGCAGTGTGGGCACTTATCCTGGGGGGGGGGGGGGCGGGAATAACATGATTTTATAGATGAGGGTGTCAGAGAGGACCCCAGTTTTCAAAGTATTATTCAAAGCCCTTTGTCTGCAAGCGGCGGTTTCAATAGTGGTTTCGTTCAGGGGCCCCCACATATTCTTTTTCTTAGGGCCCCCTGAAGTACTTAAATATTGCTCTGGACACTGCAATGACCACACGGGCCAAAGGATCCCAAAATTACCGCTGCTTGAAGATTTCTTTTAATATACTGGTAAGTGTTACGGCAAAATCTAGGGGGGCGGATGGTCGTGTGGTAAAGCGATCGACTGTCGACATGAGGGTCACTGGTTCGATCTTCGGTGAGGACCAATGGATATTTCAGGTCTTGGCTTAAGTCCCCCGCAATGTCCCTCGTGGTGTCTCCATGACCATTGCACTATAGGTTATGGTGGGGACCAGCCCCGTAGCCAAGGGGGGCACTGGGGGGCCGTGCCCCCACCCGCTAGGTGAGGAGTGCCCCCCCCCCCGCTTAAAAAAGAAGAATTAGAGGAAAAAATAAAGAAAAAGTAAAGGTGCCCTTTGCTGGGTATTGGTGCCTCCCTGCTTACTTTGACCTGGCTACGGGCCTGGTGGGGACGAAAGAAGGACACTGCGAAAACCGTGCCATTAGAGGTGTACAGGATCTAAGAGATTTCATCTCAGTCCTTACAGGGACTTCACACACACACACACATGATTATCTACCGGTTATACAAAGACCAATGTAAACCAAAGTTTTAACTGTCAAAATCACATTTAAAAATTTAATTCTTACTATAAAATGGAAGAAATGTTTTGAATGGTAACTGATTGAAAAATATCCTGAAAGTCTCAAAACTATTTTTTTTTTTTTTGTAAATACTCTCTGAAATCAATTTTACTTTAGGCCATTTTCCTCCTACATGTATAATATATACCCCCTCCCCACCCCACACTAATATGAAGAAAAACAGTTCTGCCAGTTATTCTGAACAATATGACGTTTTTTTTTAGTCGTCTGCTTTGTTTCTTGTTGACAGTTTCATCTCAGTATCGATCCTACCCACCCATGTGGCGGCCACTCTGACAAATCAGCTGGTGGGAGTTGAGCTGCTTACTTCCCTTTGCTGCTTACTGCTCATTGTTGCTTGCTTTTTTTTTTCACGTCAGGGGATGTTATTAACCTCTGAAACCATAGGTCACCCTTTCCTTTCCCTCACAGTATGTAACGTAATTCTAGAATCACTAACGTAGTTGTGTACCGGAACTTCTGGAAGGACTGAGTTTTAATCCAGGCAGCAGACGACTGGCTACAGAAAGTAAAAATAAAATATGGTTATTGTCAAGTAACCAAAATATAAGATACTAGAACCTTGGGTAATTGTACTTGTAGTCGTGCTAGCACCTTGGATAACCTAGTAGTTATGCGAGCTCTTTGTGTAATTGTTCTTGTAGAGTAACTCAAACATTAATTGGCTTAAGTTCTCTCTTTTCTGGTCTGAGACATATCATGGTCTAAGGGGAATAGAGCATAGGGGGTTCTCAAGTCAGAAAATAAAAACCTTCTTGCGAGGGTGGTGGTACTGTGGTCAATGAGGACTATCCGAGTCCGTAGTATTCACAGCTGGCGGTGGAGACGGATGTGGTCGGCACACAACACCCTTCCACTCTGTCCCACTCAAGCACACCTACGCAACCTGCTGTGGGTTCAGGCACATTTCTTCCTCCCCTCTGTCCGAGTGGCAGGAAAAACCCCTTGCCTTGCCATTCTGGTCGATCAGTAGTACACACACCCTGCTGGTCTGGCCATTATGGGCAAGGATTAAAACCCTCTTTTCTGCCATCCCGGCAGATGATAGCCGGCACACTCACTCCGTCGCTCTGTAGGCATGACAGACATGCATCAGCGCCGCCAACAATGCTGGTGTGCTAGGCACACTACCTCCTATCATGCTGGCAATGGCGGCGTAAATTAAAAAAAAAAAGAAATTTAAATTAAAAAAAAGTGCTTGTACTAGCACCTTGGGTAGCTGTACTTGTAGTCACACTAGCACCTTGGGTAGCTTTACTTGTAGTCACACTAGCACCTTGGGTGGCTTTACCCGTAGTCACACTAGCACCTTGGGTAGCTGTACTTGTAGTCACACTAGCACCTTGGGTAGCTTTACCCGTAGTCACACTAGCACCTTGGGTAGCTGTACCTGTAGTCACACTAGCACCTTGGGTAGCTGTACCTGTAGTCACACTAGCACCTTGGGAAGATGTACCTGTAGTCACACTAGCACCTTGGGTAGCTGTACCTGTAGTCACACTAGCACCTTGGGTAGCTGTACTTGTAGTCACACTAGCACCTTGGGTAGCTGTACTTGTAGTCACACTAGCAGCTTGGGTAGCTGTACCTGTAGTCGCACTAGCACCTTGGGTAGCTGTACCTGTAGTCACACTAGCACCTTGGGTAGCTGTACCTGTAGTCACACTAGCACCTTGGGTAGCTGTACCTGTAGTCACACTAGCACCTTGGGTAGCTGTACCTGTAGTCACACTAGCACCTTGGGAAGCTGTACCTGTAGTCACACTAGCACCTTGGGTAGCTGTACCTGTAGTCACACTAGCACCTTGGGTAGCTGTACCTGTAGTCACACTAGCACCTTGGGTAGCTGTACTTGTAGTCACACTAGCACCTTGGGTAGCTGTACTTGTAGTCCCACTAGCACCTTGGGTAGCTGTACCTGTAGTCGCACTAGCACCTTGGGTAACTGTACCTGTAGTCACACTAGCACCTTGGGTAGCTGTACTTGTAGTCACACTAGCACCTTGGGTAGCTGTACCTGTAGTCACACTAACACCTTGGGTAGCTGTACCTGTAGTCGTACTAGTACCTTGGGTAGCTGTACCTGTAGTCGTACTAGCACCTTGAGTAGCTGTACTTGTAGTCGTACTTGCACCATGGGTAAATTTTACTCATAGTCTTACTCATACTTGCAATTAAAAAAACAACAATTTGTGCCAGTACAAAACAACAACTTGTGTACTTGTACTGGCATCTTGTGTACTTAAACTCGTACTTGTATTTGCATGGTTAGTAAATGTTTTCATGACAGATAATTGATTGGTCTTGGCGAATTTAGATAGAATTTCGATGTACATTATGTAGCGGTATTGGCTGGGCCAGTTTCCGCTCCGGCGCCGACACTGCAGGAGGGGTGGTGGGGGGGGGTCGACTAAACGGCAGATCCAGCTCTATTCGGATACAAGTTTTTGTCCGACGACAGGTCGGATGAGTCTAATTACAGTTTAGTAGTTGGCTGGCTATGACGCCTGATAAAGAAATGAGAGTCAGTAAAAAAAAATAGCCTTGGAAAGCCAATTTAACTGTCGAGAAAAAAGACATCAGTTTTAGTATTATTTCTTGACGCCATGGATACTGCGGTGGGCGGAGCCTGCCGGATTGCGTCATCAAGCTTCGACTATACCATTTCTCCACAATATATATATATATATATATATATATATATATATATATATATATATATAAGTGTGTGTGTATGCATGTGAGTGCTGCCCGATTCAAGTTCCCAATCTGGCATCCGTCACCTGGTTAAAACAGACCACCTTACAATTAAAGGTAGCCCATACTATAGTATTTATGAGACTCGTGTGACCTACTTCAGTGTATTTATCTTCAAGCAAGCAGCGCCCCCCCCCCTTCTGTCCACCTCCCAACTCTTTGATTTTTATCTTTTACTTTCACTCATTGACCTCATTTTTTTTTTACACCCGTCATAATATTTAGGTCACATTCACACACCCGGCAGTTTGCCCCCACCCCCCCATCCCCCCACGCCCCCCAAGACAGAATCTCTCCCCACAATTAGACCAGACACCCCCCAGATGCCCGGCCATTTCTACGGAAGGTTTTCATCTGTTTAGCTGGACGAGTATGTTCGACAACGCCAGAACTCAGAAGTAAGATTGTGTTGATAATCACACCACATCGCACTGCCCCGTACTGTACTTGACCTTTGCCGTGCTGATTATTTCTTGTTAATTACCAAACAAATCAATCAATTTTTTATCAAGCAATATACACAATTAACTAGTTCCCAAAGAACATTTATTACACCCCCCTCCCCCCCATCACCAGAAAATGTGCCAAACACAACACCATTATTATGAGGATGTGCCAAACACACAACAGTATTATGAGGATGTGCCAAACACACAACAGTGTATTATGCTACTCACTGCTATATATAGAGCTTATTTCTTAATGCATTGCGGCATTTTTTTGTAAAGATATAATTGCATTCTGTAAAGATTTCATTCCATCTCTACTGTTTAAAAAAAAGCATTTAATATTTTAAAACAAGCAATTAAGCCTGTTCCATTCTGGACACAGGACGTGTTAGCGCATTTTCGTGTTATGTATCAGTACGTTTGTTAGCTTTCAGTAAATATTTGTAAATTTTGGAAATGTTTATAAATTCAATTGTGTAATGCATATATTTGTAAAAAAAAAATTATAAAGACGTTTCTTTATATTTGAAAAAAATTATTGTCTCTTAAATCTAACTACAAGTGGTTTGTGGTTACTGAAATAGGACTCATAATTGAAAACATTCTAAATTATAGTCATTTAATCGTCCGAAAACTCCGTCAATTGTTGCATAGCTCTGATACTTTCAATTAAACTCAGAACACAATCTTACCATTTCATTTGATGAGTTTCTTAATAAATCTTGGTGAAACTACGTGCTGCAGTATTTCGCACCAAATGAACGGGTTATTGAACGTACAAGGTGTATATATAATATATAAGCCCCTTAGGAGCCCTGAAGCCCGGCCCTCAGAGGTCCTATCGCGAAATGAACTTTTGATGTACACATGGCAGGCCAAGACCTACAAAATGATACATACATCATGGGTCTAGGACTTATAGTTGCTGAGATATAGCGCTCCTTTATTAATATAGCTTATATAGTAAAAAACGGTACTAAGCCCCCTTTTACGGCCCTGAGAGGTCAGATCGCGAAATGAAAAAAAGTCATTTCTTGGCAGGCCAAGACCTACAAAATGATATATACATCATGGGTCTAGGACTTATGTTGTTGAGATCTAGGGTGTACACGGACGGACAGACAAAACGGGGACAATAGAGCATTTTTTTTTCGAAAATGCTCTAAAAATTCCCAGACTCAATATCTCGGCCTGTCTCTTCCTTTATTTATTGTCACATGAAAAAGGACACAAAAGCCAACACATACGTAAATGCCTATGTAATACAATCTTTGTATTTTGGAATGTTTTGTAAATCGATGTTTGTGTACTAGCGTTCATAACCTATATATATGTATATATATATATATATATATATATATATATATATATATATATATATATATATTACTGAGGTATAGGCCTACATTATATATTATAGGGAAAGACATTATAGTTCTGGCAATTATATTATTTCGAAAATATAATCCATAATTCCATATATATGCTTTTTATGGAAATTAGAAACTCAATGTAATCTTGTCTGTAGGAGACTTAGAAAATAACAAAATATCAAACAATCAACACTTAATCAATTGCAGCTCCCCCGCACCCCGAAAAAAAAACCCCAATAACAAACTTAAAAAGAAAACACCACAGAATATAATTGACCTCAAGAGTTATTGAGTGTCAGAGTGTGTTCCTGGGTTGAAGCCATTACTCGGCATTAGCTGTGCCACAATATAATAATAATATAGGCCTTACCCATTATTTCCGTTACAGACTGATCCAGGCTTATTTCAGTTGACTGTAAACCACGAACCCCCCCCCCCAACTGTTACTGCAGAATGACAACCATCAAATATGGCCTTGACCTCTGTTGATCTCACATCCCCCCAGCCCCCCTACCCAGATGTAGGCGCCTCCGGTGCCAGCAGTGGACAATGCGGGTCAAACTATAGGGATGGACAAATATTTTTGTTTCGCCATTTTATAAAGGGGGTGGGGTGTGGGGGCGGGGGTGTTATTAGCATACATGACACGCGCACTGTTTTTAACGTTCTCTCTCTCTCTCTGTCTCTCTCTCTCTCTCTGTCTCTCTCTCTCTCTCTCTCTCTCTCTCTCTCTCCCACACACACACACACATCACACACACACACACACACACACACACAAGCAGCACTTGTATGAGCAATCGCGTTCGTATCATCTTTCTTATTTGTTGCAATACAAAAAGAGCTTTTTGGTCGACTTATAGGCTTGGGGGGGTGCTATAAGCGGGGTGGGTGGGGTGAGAGGCCGGGGGGGAGTATAGACGGTGATGGAGGTGGTATCTTTTTTGTCCAGCGCCCCATCTACTCCACACACACACACGTACACACACACGTACACACACACACGTACACAAACATACAAACTCTCTCACACACACATACTCACACATACTCACACATACACATACACACTATTACACACCCTTCCCAACTCCACTGCCTGCTATTCAAAGATGAATCACAAACTTTTTTGTGTTTGTACAGTCAGAGGTCAGTGGGTCAATAAGATCCCCGAGACGAAAATCCCAGTTGTTCCTGCAGTCGATGAATGTTGTTTAGGATTGGGACAAAATTACAGAACACATACACTCTTACATGCCATCTTACATACAAATACATTCACAGTCACAATCAAACTAATATTGTTTACTTTATATATATATACATATATATATATATATATATAATACCTGTGGCCATCGTAAAGAATTGAGTCAACCTGGGCATTTGTACGGGGGCCCCAGGGATGTAGGGGCCACTTGTTTATAGCCCATTTACATTTTATGAGTGGTTGCTGTGTAGCCCCAAGGACACTGGCCTGCTATTGAAGGCACTGTATCATCTATCGATTCTATCCAACTAAGCACCGTTCTGTCTGTACGGCGGCCAATGGCTCAACAGCATCACCAACCTATATCCAGCGACTTGTAATAAAGGCGAGGAATGAAGCTGTCAATGTGTGTATCACATGACCCAGAATAAACAAAAAAAGTGTTGCCGGAGGTAAAAGTTATCAGAAGTTTAATCCTTGATGTTTGTAATGTAGTTCTGTTCCACACAAAGACTGTAGTTAGAAGAACCTGTTGGAATGTTTACGTGAAGCAAGCCCAGACAGCTTATGAAAAGTGATCACACTGCATGCATGATTGTCAATTTACCACTGTGGGTGTTTATGGTTCATTGACCTCAATTCATGGATGATTGATAGATAACAACAGTGTATTATTTATGGATCACTTTCAACACCATGTGTTTCAACACTGATTACTGTCAGCAGTAGAGATATTTCTGATTGGTCACTACACACATTACATTCTTGACTGACCACTGATCGCTGTTTTTTTTATTGACTGATCACTGACCGTAGCACATTAACTATTGACCAATAACCCGATTAAGTGATTGAGTGATCGGACAACTTATTCGCTGTGGTCATTCACCTCTGTAAGTTGTTCACCAATGTCCTTTTGTTCTATTTATAACCGGCTCGTGACTTTCAATTCAGCACTCCCCCCCCCCCCACCCCAACACAATTCTCACCAGCCATAAGATGGACAGAAGAAATCAATCACGTAATTTGAGACCAGCGGCCGACAACTCTCAGCGTTGAAATAAAAATAAAAAAAAAATTTGCCCGTTCAAATCGTACAGGGATGACACACTTTTTTTTTTCTCTTTTGCGGATCGACCTATTTAAATGACCTATATCCTTGGCCTACTTTCTTGTCCTAGTTTACACTAGGTATAGATTGAAGTGGTGGAACGAATGGCCAAACAAGTAATAAGGAACGCCGCACGTTTTGGGCCGGTCATTAGAATCGATTCCTTTATTTTTGTTTTATTTTTATTTTTGTTTCGGGGCGGGGCGAAGTTAGATGTGGACATGGACTAATGATGTGGTGTGTGTGGGAGTGGGGCGAAGTTAGATGTGGACTTGGAATGATGATGTGGTGTGTGTGGGGCGAAGTTAGATGTGGACATGGACTGGTGATGTGGTGTGTGTGGGGTGGGGCGAAGTTAGATGTGGACATGGACTGATGATGTGGTGTGTGTGGGGTGGGGCGAAGTTAGATGTGGACATGGACTGATGATGTGGTGTGTGTGGGGTGGGGCGAAGTTAGATGTGGACATGGACTGATGATGTGGTGTGTGTGGGGGTGGGGCGAAGTTAGATGTGGACATGGACTGATGATGTGGTGTGTGTGGGGTGGGGCGAAGTTAGATGTGGACATGGACTGATGATGTGGTGTGTGTGGGGTGGGGCGAAGTTAGATGTGGACATGGACTGATGATGTGGTGTGTGTGGGGTGGGGCGAAGTTAGATGTGGACATGGACTGATGATGTGGTGTGTGTGGGGTGGGGCGAAGTTAGATGTGGACATGGACTGATGATGTGGTGTGTGTGGGGTGGGGCGAAGTTAGATGTGGACATGGACTGATGATGTGGTGTGTGTGGGGTGGGGCGAAGTTAGATGTGGACATGGACTGGTGATGTGGTGTGTGTGGGGTGGGGCGAAGTTAGATGTGGACATGGACTGATGATGTGGTGTGTGGGTGGGGCGAAGTTAGATGTGGACATGGACTGATGATGTGGTGTGTGTGGGGGTGGGGCGAAGTTAGATGTGGACATGGACTGATGATGTGTGTGTGGGGGTGGGGCGAAGTTAGATGTGGACATGGACTGATGATGTGGTGTGTGTGGGGTGGGGCGAAGTTAGATGTGGACATGGACTGATGATGTGGTGTGTGTGGGGTGGGGCGAAGTTAGATGTGGACATGGACTGATGATGTGGTGTGTGTGGGGTGGGGCGAAGTTAGATGTGGACATGGACTGATGATGTGGTGTGTGTGGGGTGGGGCGAAGTTAGATGTGGACATGGACTGGTGATGTGGTGTGTGTGGGGTGGGGCGAAGTTAGATGTGGACATGGACTGATGATGTGGTGTGTGTGGGGTGGGGCGAAGTTAGATGTGGACATGGACTGGTGATGTGGTGTGTGTGGGGTGGGGCGAAGTTAGATGTGGACATGGACTGATGATGTGGTGTGTGTGGGGTGGGGCGAAGTTAGATGTGGACATGGACTGATAATGTGGTGTGTGTGTGTGGGGGGGGGGTTTCGGGAAATGTTGACAAATGGCGCGAGGAGAAAAGAAATAGAAATATTGTTAATGGGAGGGTTGACCTTTAACTTCCTATGGGGTTTTGTGTGTCATGCTCGGGGGGGGGTGGAGCCACTGGGCGTGATTCATTATCCATTTTGTTTTTCTTTCTGTTGTGGACATTTGTACCCAACTGACCACCGGGATTCAGGGTGACCTGTAATAATAATATCATTAAAAAAAGAGAATATTTTTCAAAAGACAATTTAATGAGGTTAGCTCTCCCGTATTTTGGCGCGTGTGACACGGATGTTTGTCTTCATTATTGATCTGCCCTCAGTTTCGTTCCCCTCAATCTTCTGCCCACGTACTTTCTTAAGTGTGATACACACATTTCGATAGGTCACACTTGTGTATTAAACTCATGGTAACACCAGTCACATAAACCTACTCAAAAATAATCTATATAAATAATAGCGATTTGTGTTCTGCGTTAAATCGAAAGTAAAGAATTAATAAAACAGTATTCCAGTTTAAAATACAATCATGAAATATTCGGATCTGCCCGAAACCTAAAATAACCTAGCCTACCGATCAAGACTAAGGGGATATAACTCTATGCAAAAGTTTTGCAAGGGAACAGCTAGTAATAAATATCAAAATAAATCAATCAAGAGTTAACAGTTTGAGCCAAGATGTAAATATCTCGATAGCGAAGTCAATAGTGAACTCGACTGCAAGTCTACAATCCCACAGAATGGTCGTATGAAGACACAACAGATATATATCTGTTGATGTGTCCATTCGTTCCACCAAATGACCACACCGTTTAAGGGTAAATAAATATATCAATGAAAAATGGTCGAAGTGCGTAACAAACAAAACTTTGGTCGCACCATGAACACAATTGGTGCGCAGCATGTCCTAGACTAAATATTTCCGGGTCTTGTGATCCATGGAGAGATATCAACCATTTCCTTACACTAGTTTACATTTTTTACTTTTCCCCCTTATGTTATAAGTAATTTTACTTTGTTCGTGATGTCGACGTTTTAATATTCTTCCATATCTGAAGTACAGCAAGGTTACAGTATTTTCGTTGTAAGTAAAATAAATCTTCCGGGTCAATGTTTGTTCTATGTCAATGTTTGTTCTATGTCAATGTTTGTTCTGTGTCAATGCTTGTTCTATGTCAATGTTTGTTCTATGTCAATGTTGTTCTATGTCAATGTTTGTTCTATATCAATGCTTGTTCTACTATGTTAATGTTTGTTCTATGTCAATGTTTGTTCTATGTCAATGTTTGTGTGTTTTTATTTATTTTTTAATTTAAACATTACAAAACGAGAATCTGTTTCTTCAAATGTCATTGCCTAGTTGTATGATTTCTTTATTGTCTAAAATTCATTTCAGTGAATTATTAGAAAAAAAAAACCCAAATATATGTTTATAAAATTAAGAAGGGGTGTATTATCACTCTGAAAGGGTGTATTATCAGTCTTAACATGTTTATTATCAGTCTGAATGGGTCTGAACGGGTGTATAATAAGTTTTAACATGTTTATTATCAGTCTGAATGGGTCTAAACGGTTGTATAATCAGTCTTAACGGATGTATTATCAATCTAAATGGGTGTATTATCAATCTAAACGGGTGTATTATCATTCTTAACATGTGTATTATCAGTCTGAACATGTGTGAAATCTGTCTACTATAAGTTTTCAATACGTAAGGTCCACCCTGTCGTGGCACTGAATGTGACGTGGATACATTATGTAATTCTGTTGGAGAGGAGTTAAGATTGGTTCTGATCCGGGGGGGGGGGTCAAAGATTAGATAGGTCACTGTGCAATCAAAAATAATATAAAAAAATAAGAATGGTGTGGGGAGGGGGGGGGGCGCTACCAACTCGCCCTAGATAACCGCCCCGGTCAGCGAATATCAGTAGATAGCCAACGAATATCAGTAGATAGCCAACGAATATCAGTAGATAGCCAACGAATATCAGTAGATAGCCAACGAATATCAGTAGATAGCCAACGAATATCAGTAGATAGCCAACGAATATCAGTAGATAGCCAACGAATATCAGTAGATAGCCAACGAATATCAGTAGATAGCCAACGAATATCAGTAGATAGCCAACGAATATCAGTAGATAGCCAACGAGAAAAACGACTTTGATCATATTTTTTTGGTTATCCAGGAAGTCTGTCAAATACTACAATTCACTGATGAACTGAATCGTTGAACTAACTAGTCAACGGAATACTGCTGGTTTATTTTCAAATCAGCGGTGCGATCACGTGATCAAACTATTGAAATATTCACATCATTTATAAAGGTGAACATTCGCAACAATTATTTTATTTATTGAATTATTATGTTGCATGAAGTTCAACATAAAATTCAACGGATTTCGACTTTCCCCGACAGTTCTAAGTCCAATGTCTCCTGACCTTGTTTCGCTCCGGCCGCTGGAGATAAACTGAGCCTGAAGGATGTCGTACATTAGACTTGAGCCCATGCCCCACGAGAACATTACCCTGGGGCCTGACGAGAAAGCCCTAGAAGAGTATCTTGTGATGAAAGGCCGTGTCATACTGGTGGCTTTTTCTTTGGTTTATATTTTGGTGGGATTGCCTGGTAAGTTGTCGCATTCATTCATTCATATAATCGGGGGGGGGGGGGGCGTTACTACAGACGGGCTAAGGGGACGGATGGTCGTGCTGTAAAGCGCTCGACTGTCGACCTGAAGGTAACTGGTTCGATCTCCGGCGAGGACCTATTGGATAATTCAGGTCATGGCTTAAGTCCCCGCTATGTCTCCCGTGGTGGCTCCATGGTCATTGCACTATCGGCTATGGTGGTGATGAAAGAAGGGCACCATAAAAACCGTCCCATTAGTGGTTTATAGGATCTAAGAGATTTCATCTCATCCTTGCAGGGACTTCACACACTATAGACGGGCAAAGTTGGCCAACGCCTAGGGCCCCCTTAACCCACTGTCGACGGCCCCATCACAACACATATTCATACAATTTACGATGCTATCGGGGCCACTATAGTTAATTTTTTTTATCTAGGAACACCATACAAGGCCGGTTTTAGTATGTTCGGGGCTCGTTGGGAGATTTTTTTTTCGTGGGGCGCCTATCACCCGTTCCCAACCTACTCGCACCAAAACCTTTATACACGTATTTTTAAAAGTCTACTACATGATAGTGTATGATGCAAATGTATAATATAGACAAACTTCGCATACGATAGAACAGATCAAACCCTGAATCAAACAGAGATGCGAATATACATTTTCTTATTACAACCAATGTTGTAATACACGCTGTGATTTAAAAAAAAAGCTCAAAGTACGATATTTTGCGAAACTTTTTTTGGTGAAATGTGGTGTCTAGTCTTGCTACAGTACACAATGAACGTAAATCTGTGCAGCTTCCATTCTATTATTATGCTAAACATCTAACTACATTACATAGTGTAATGCACCTCTGTGCAGTTTCCACTCCATACTTATGTCAAACATTCAATTGATTTTGATTTCCCCCATCATTTCGTCCTTTTTAGTTTTTTGTTACATTTAGATAACAATGATCTCTCCCATCTCGTGACCCCTCTTTAACGCGGGACTTTACCCCAGCTGCCGTACCTCGGTGGCCGCCTCTGATGCTGCTAATTATAACCCAAACAAAAAGTAAGAAATAATCAATAAACATTTCCCTCGTTCAAATTTACGTTTTTGATTTTTTTTTCCCTCGATATTTTTTTCTTCATGTCCCAGGTATCATACTGACCATCTTAGTACTGCGTGGACCGAACTTTAAGAACAGCGACATCTCCTTCTACCTGACCGTCATGTCCTGCATCAACCTGGCGGACATCTTCCTGTTCCTGATCATGCCGCTGGTCAGTGGGATCACCGGGAACCCGGTGGAGAACTACAACACATCGACATGTATGTGAGTATTGCTCTCATTACTGCTGCTCACGTTGTGGGAGATATACATAGAACGCGGGACAATGGGGGCGGGGGCGGGGGAGGAGAGTAGCTGCTTGGGGGCGTGGTGGGGGGACAATGATTAATGACAGAGAGTTACAGAATATGGTGTCCGGTGTTCAACCCCACAGCACGTTATTTCGAACGTTTTTTTTTTTAAGAGCACTTGGCTGCCAACCTGAGGGCCCGTGGTCCGAGAGAGTGCAGGTCAGATCGATGCCCCCCTAAGTTCAGCCAGTGGGTACTTAAAATTGTTGAGGAAAGTAAAGGCGGGTGGGCATCAGACTAGCCCACGCGACGCCGTCTCCTAGCTGTCTGCACACATTTCTCATTGTAGACAATCAGGAGGGGACGGGGGTGAACACCTGTCAGAGACCCCGAGCCTTGGGGGGGGGTGAAGGGGGGGCCCGCTTTTGAAAACGTATTACTTGTAATAAAATGTATTTCATTCTTTGGGAGATGAGGGGCCCCAGTTGTCGGTGTTTGTCTGGGACCCCCAGATTTTCTCATTTTCTAGCGTTTTTATTATATGTCAATTAGGCTATACATTTTACTTCCTGGTTATTTTTGTATTATAACAACTTACTGCATATATATATATATATATATATATATATATATGTATATATGTATATATATATATGTATATATGTGTGTGTGTGTGTGTGTGTACATAAACAACTGATTCGAACTCGAAAGAGATTTAAAATTCAAAAGATTTCAAGACACGAATTACGTTTCGGATTCAGAACTATTAAAAACTTACTTAATTTGTCTCATCACTCCGGTCAGGTTGACCTACTGGACCTTCATGGCGGTGCTGAGCGTCAACAGCTGGCTACTCACACCACTCACCCTGGCTAAAATATTAAGCACCAGGTTCAGGCTCGTCCAGTCCAACAGTCAGCAATTGGCCTTCGCCCTGTCCTCCATCATGGTGCTGTGCGGGGCCACCTGTGGTCTGCTGGCCATCGCCAGGGTTGGATTCCAGGAAAAAAAGTACAAGTAGGTCATGATTCCAGACAAAAGTACAAGTAGGTCATGATTCCAGGAAAAAAGTACAAGTAGGTCATGATTCCAGGAAAAAAGTACAAGTAGGTCATGATTCCAGGGAAAAAAGTACAAGTAGGTCATGATCCCAGGGAAAAAAGTACAAGTAGGTCATGATTCCAGGGGAAAAAAAGTACAAGTAGGTCATGATTCCAGGAAAAAAAAGTACAAGAAGGTCATGATTCCAGGAAAAAAAAAGTACACTTGTAGGTCGCTCATACTAGTATGACCCTTTGTTTATTATTTCGTCAGTATTTTATTTTTATCACACATGTAAACAGGATTCACGCTATTAATCATAACTCCGAAAGTACATCCAAAAGCACTGCATTAATAAACATAACACATTTAGAAACGTGTTTTTCCTAAACAGAATTTATATTCCTTTGTTTATAGTTTTAAATGATTGATAAATATTTGTTCTAAAATCTGTCTGTTTTTATTTAAATACACAGAATTTGAAACAAGGGCTTTCTCAATACTTACTATTTAACATTACATGGGGCTTCGTCACGGCAACTCGTGGCCGGGTACAGCTAGTCTTTAATAAAACTGTAGTACTGTGCAGTACTTACAACAATTTAAACTCTTTAAATAACCATGTACACTAATGAACAGTTAGGCTATAAAGATTTTTTTTTGGTAGCTCTGCCTTCACATCAACGAGATCCAAGATATTAGGCGGGACACTGATCTTTGGGACCCTGATCTATTGGACCCTGATCTATGGGACCCTGACATATGGGACCCTGATCTATGGGACCCTGATCTATGGGAACCTGATCTATTGGACCCTGACATATGGGACCCTGACCTATGGGACCCTGATCTATGGGACCCTGATATATGGGACCCTGATCTATGGGACCCTGATCTATGGGACCCTGACATATGGGACCCTGATCTATGGGACCCTGATCTATGGGACCCTGATCTATGGGACCCTGTCATATGGGTCCCTGATCTAAGGGACCCTGATCTATTGGACCCTGATCTATTGGACCCTGATCTATGGGACCCTGATCTATGGGACCCTGATCTATTGGACCCTGATCTATTGGACCCTGATCTATTGGACCCTGATCTATGGGACCCTGATCTATTGGACCCTGATCTATTGGACCCTGATCTATTGGACCCTGATCTATGGGACCCTGATCTATGGGACCCTGATCTATGGGACCCTGATCTATTGGACCCTGATCTATTGGAACCTGATCTATGGGACCCTGATCTATTGGACCCTGATCTATTGGACCCTGATCTATTGGACCCTGATCTATGGGACCCTGATCTATTGGACCCTGACATATGGGACCCTGATCTATGGGACCCTGATCTATGGGACCCTGATCTATGGGACCCTGATCTATGGGACCCTGAACTATGGGACACTGATCTATGGGACTCTGGTCTATGGGGCCCTAATCTAATCGGTACTTCCAGTGTAGATTTAAAAACTGTAAATATTCTTGGAGATCGAGTCAAAAATAAAATCAAATAGAAAAAGATAAAGACAGCCATTAGTATTGGAACCGAGGTCTATTTATGAATTTCACATCCGATGTTCTCCCGTGACTGTGTTTGTATGTTTTTAATTAATTACCACAGCTGTCATTTTCACATAGAATTTTTTTTTTATTTCCTCAATAATAGTTTTTTACCCCCCCCCACCCCTCTCTCCCTGTTTCTCTTGTCATGACCTCAACTGGACCACAGCAAGTTTGTTGGCTGCTACCAGACGAGAAACCTGTTCGTCCTGACCCTGGAGGTGACCTTTGTCTCGCTGCTGCCCTTCCTGGTGGTCCTCGGTCTGTTTGTCTATTTCTTCTTCATGCCGGCGTACCACCAGCCCGAGAGACACTCCTACTCAAGGCGGCGCTCCTCCAAAGTGTCCAGGAGGTCGACGGCGTTTGTCAGGAACCGGAGAAAAAGTAGTCTCATGATTAAAAGTAAGTACAGAGTATAAAGTATAAAGTATAAGGTATAAGGTATAAAGTATAAAGTGTACAGCATAAAGTATAAATTATAAAGTATACAGTATAACGTACGTGGTATAAAGTATATATTATAAAGTATATATTATAAAGTATATAGTATGAAGTATATAGCAAAAAGTATAAAGTATAAATATAAAGTATACATTATAAAAAGCATCTGTCGTTCTTTCTCTATGTCATTCGGTCTGTTGTATTGTTTGCGTTCATATCGGTGTCGTCTGTCTATATCTTTCCGTACAGTCTTCATGCCTGTCGTCTGTCTTTATCTTTCCATACAGTCTTTATGTCTGTCGTCTGTCTATATCTTTCCATAAGTCTTTATGTCTGTCGTCTGTCTATATCTTTTCCATAAGTCTTTATGTCTGTCGTCTGTCTATATCTTTCCATACAGTCTTTATATCTGTCTTTTTGTCCGTTGTTTTATCTGACTTTTTTTCCTTTTCTGTATGTTGTTTCGTCTATATTTCTGTCTCTCGTTTTGTCTGCGTAACTGTTCGTGCCTGATGTCTTTCTGTCTATCAGTAACTCTCTGTCTCTACTGCAGTATGTCTTTATGTCAGCCCGTCTTTCTGTCTATCTATCTGTACCTCTCATTACCAGTCTGTCCCACTGTCTATCTGCATTTCTTTAATTTCTACACGACTGTCTTTTAATCTAATTGTCTTTCTATCAATCTATTTTTTTAAGCTCATGCAATTGTATGAAGGGCCACCAAAAAAAAAAGGGAAGGGCTCAACTCAAACACAAGCCTGTTCCCCGACCCAAGGGCACCTCACCTCCTTGCCCTATTGCGCCTCATCGGTTACAGTAATCTACTATATAAAATGACTTAGCGATTGAGGGTGGGGGTGGGGGGTGTCATCAGTGTGTGGCGGAAGGCCTAAAAATGAGTTGGCAACCAGGCCAAGTCTGTTGAATGTCAACGAAAGACGGACCGAGTCACGTCTCGGTTACGACCAACACGGTTTTGTATTGCTCCGCCTCTTTCCATTCATTCAGTTTCCTCGGCGATGCAACACTTTGTTTTGCTACTAGACCTCCAGTACGCCGCCTCGGTGCTGCCAACTTCCACATTTTATTTTTTTCTCTTCACGCACGACACAGTTACGATCATAGATGAAGCCAGGGAGAAATTCGGTAAGTCTGTCTCACCCCCCCGTCTCCTCCCCTCCACCCAGGACAAAGTCAGTCTCATTCTAGTACATGTACTTAGTTACTTGAAGTTGTTTCCCCCCCCCCCCCTAATCTATGTGCAGCTCTCTTACTACCCGATGCTCCAGTATCTGTAGCAGTCATCTCCATATTGTCTGCATCACGCACGAGTAGTAGTCTACTGCCCTCGGGCCAAGTACGGCCAGTCTGGCGACCTGCTCCTCTCGGGTCTTTCACATCTACGATGTTTACATTTACACCACATGTCTATATATATATTGTAATACATCACAAGTCTATATATTGTAATACATCACAAGTCTATATACTGTAATACACTACAAGTTTATATATTGTAATACATCACAAGTCTATATACTGTAATACACTACAAGTTTATATATTGTAATACATCACAAGTCTATATATTGTAATACATCACAAGTCTATATATTGTAATACATCACAAGTCTATATATTGTAATACACTACAAGTTTATATATTATAATACATCACAAGTCTATATATTGTAATACACTACAAGTTTATATATTGTAATACATCACAAGTCTATATATTGTAATACATCACAAGTCTATATATTGTAATACATCACAAGTCTATATATTGTAATACATCACAAGTCTATATATTGTAATACATCACAAGTCTATATATTGTAATACATCACAAGTCTATATACTGTAATACATCATAAGTCTATATATTGTAATACATCACAAGTCTATATATTGTAATACACTACAAGTTTATATATTGTAATACATCACAAGTCTATATATTGTAATACATCACTAGTCTATATATTGTAATACATCACAAGTCTATATATTGTAATACACTACAAGTCTCTCTCTCTCACTCTCTCTCTCTCTCTCTCTCTCTCTCTTTCTCTCTCTCTCTCTCTCTCTCTCTCTCTATATATATATATATATATATATATATATATATATGCATTTTAATACATGTCTATTCATTATAACACATACCTGTATTGTAATACACGTCTATACATTATAACACGTACCTGTATTGTAATACACGTCTATACATTATAGCACATACCTGTATTGTAATACAACTCTATACATTATAACACGTACCTGTATTGTAATACACGCCTATACATTATAGCACATACCTGTATTGTAATACAACTCTATACATTATAACACGTACCTGTATTGTAATACACGCCTATACATTATAGCACATACCTGTATTGTAATACAACTCTATACATTATAACACGTACTTGTATTGTAATACACGTCTATACATTATAACACGTACCTGTATTGTAATACACGTCTATACATTATAACACGTACCTGTATTGTAATACACGTCTATACATTATAACACATACCTGTATTGTAATACACGTCTATACATTATAACACGTACCTGTATTGTTTAAATACATGTCTACACACTATAACACATGCCTGCATTGTAATACTCAATGTTCATGGAACTAATGTTCATGGAACTAATGTTGTAACAAAATGTTTATTCAGCTCTGAACCTGGCCATGCTGGTCCACCACCTACAGGTCGCCACCAACTTTATCCTGTTCTACTTCTGTGACGAGGAGGTCAGGCGGGAGTTGTGCACCGCTGTCCACCGCTACGTGAACAGTCGCAGAGTCTCTGCAGAAGATGAAATTCTCGAGACATTAAGTAAGTAAACAAGTCGTAAAAATGACGTCAACAAAAGCAAAAAAAAAAAAAAACAAAAACAAACGCATCAGAAAAACTACCAATGAACAAAAACAAGACACAATAAAATGAACATTTTCTACTGCAACGGTTTTCAGGTTCTCCACGGTAAAATACAATTGGAAAAATTGCCATCCGCATGCTTGGTCACAACCTCCCCCACCTACAATAATAATGGAGCAATTTTTAAAGCAATTTCAAACATTTGTAAAAAAAAAATAAAATTAGCAGATCTGTGTTTATTGATAAACAAACTAGTCGACTGCTAGTTACCGCTAGTTGACCACTGAGTCCCCATTCTCCCAACGGCCGAATAAGTCCCGTTCCAATACACAATCCTGTCAAATCTGTGCAATTGTGGCCCATGCAGGTACTTACTCCAAAGTCTCGTACACATCTTGTTTCTCGTGTAAACGATAAGTCTTCTGTAACTATAGACGCTCATTTTCTTTTTTTTTGTCTGGTCAGACAGTCATCTAGATTTCAAAGAAACGACCAACCCGCAGAAACAGGATGAGGTGAGCATTCAGAAGGAGCTTTCACACATCATCTTCCCCGCCGAAGGGACCACCTCCAGTTCGACCGCCGGTCAGCCGAAAGAACCGTCGGTGGCTGAAATTAAAACGCCAGGGGAGCAGTCATTGGCGTCCTTGACCCAGCGGTCAGCGAACGAAGAAACTTGACCAACTGGACAGCAGATCCCGCATTTATTTATTTTGAATTTTTTTTTTTTAAGTTGTTTAAAGATGATTTCCGATTAACCACGACTGAGTTACAACTTGATTAATTACTTGATTACATTCACTTACCATTTTGATTACATCTCCATTACGGCTATACTGAACGCTGTAAGGAATTTATTACCCTATGATTACACCTTGATGACAGTTACATTGTTTTTTTTTCAAACACGGATGTCACCACAGGTTACATGTTTATATTGATACCACCTTATTTACACCCTGATAGATCCATTACAGCTTCATTACGTATTGATTTCTAGCTGTGTTGGTAATACTGCTATGTCTAGTAATAAATTGGTTAGACTTAAAGAGTTATTCTCGTATTGTGGCCGATTTCTGAACTCCAGTGTCCAGATGATACCGTCAGTTAGATATTTCGTTTGGACCAAAAGTTATTTAAGAATGTGAAGATAGTCCGAGAGATGGTTGCTACAGACCTTGTTGTTTTGTTTTTTCGTGAGATACGAATTTCTCGTCCTGTCCAAAACTACTTGATTGTCTCATAACCAGAGGCGTAGCTAGGGGGGAGGGGCAGGGGGTACATATGTCCCCGGGCGCCGACGTTCAGGGGCGCCAAATTGTATATTTTGCATATAATATTATATGGTTTTCGAATGGGGGCGCTAAAAAGGTATTAAAAAAGGTAAATGCCCCGGGCGCAAGTTGCCTTGCCCCCTCCCCCCCCCGCTACGCCTCTGCTCATAGCACAAATATCAAATTTACTGAAGACAAATAACATTAATTTTTAAAATCACATTGTATTTGTGTGTGTGTGTGTGTGTGTGTGTGTGTGTCTGTGTGTGTCTGTGTGTGTGTGAGACCCTCCACCTTTGAACAGTTTATTTCTGATGGATGCATGAAAAAAAAATGTAGGAAAGGTTTTGTTATGTTGACAATGAACGATTCGAAGATAACTGCTGTTAACTCTTAAATTGCAACGTGAATACGGAAGTGACGTCCCTTTAATATATGGTATTGATATATTTCTTTTTATACTTTTAATGAAATATCACACAGTCATACGGACAGGGCCGTCACCATATCATCCCAGGTGACCACCTCCGTGGGCTCCCAATGCCAAAGAGCCCCTAACATACAAATCCTTGTTCAGTCAGTTGCTATATGAGCCCCTACAGGTACATTATCTCAGGGCCCCTAAAACTTAAAAACGGATTTGCATAAACGCACACACACAAACATTTGTACACACTCGTAACTAAAAGCACGCACACACAAACACACACACACACACTTATCGTTAATCTTTTAAAAAAATGTTTTAAAAAATCGTAGGCTAAGTATTTTTTTTTTGGAGTAACAAATAATTCAGTCTGTTATGGCTAACCGCATCTTTGTTTCCGATTTGTAAATAATTAAACACATGTGTTTGGTTTTTTTTTTTAAAACAGTTCAATAGAATCAATCATTCATCCTGCACTAAAATTAAAAATAACACGATTGAACAACTGTGACAACAAAAAGAAATGTTTTAAACAATAAAAAACATTATGAAGTGTGTAGATGTTTTAGGTATTCATTTTAATATATATATTACACAGGTTGTTGTTACATGTCGTCTGCCCACACTGGGCCCCCAGTAGTGACGTAAATAGTTTTTGTGAAAAATCGAGTTATTGAATATCTACGACGGATCAATTCATATTATATTATACACTTTACAACAAAATGATTGAAAACTTGAATGTTTAGTAATTCAAGCGATTGGTTGCAAATGAAATGTGTATGCTTCTGATATAAATTGTTGAATCCAAGTACGGCAGTTGGCTGATCCATCAATATTTGAAGTTGTTTAAAAGTATTCTGATGTTTCATTCAACTTTAACCACGGTTTGTGTGAAGCCCCTTAGATACTAGAAACCACTAATGGGACTATTGTTTTATGGTACCCTTATTTCATCCCCACCATAGCCTATAGTGCAATGGCCAGAGAGGCACCACGGGAGAAATATCGGGAACTTAAGCCACGACCTGAAAAAATTCCTTGGTCCTCACCGGAGATCGAACCAGGAACCTTCAGGTCGACAGTCGAGCGCTTTACCGCACGACCATCCGTCCCACGGTAGATGATTTCGTCCCTAAATGCGGGTGGGGGTGGGATGGGGGAGGGTTCTTATGGCTGTTCTTGTTTTGTCAAAGTTAGACTAGCAATAAAATAAACATTCTGATTGGCCCGCTTTGACACTGCTGTGAAATCAATCAATCAATAATTTAGACACTGTTGTGACAAACATTGTTAGTTTACACACATTTGCTTTTAGTGGTTAGAATCGTAAATGGATTTTTTAAAATCATTAAGTCTATGATTGATAAGAACAAGATGAATGGATTGATCTTTAGGTCTATAACCATTCAGTAATATTGATGTATTCAAATTTATTGATGCTCTTTAGTTAATTTTAATTGAACACCAATCCATCCGAATTTTTAAAACAATAAAACTAATAATAAGACATCTTCGTTTTGTTATTTTAATTCCTGTCTTCGGTGAAACGGGGGGCAATTTGTGCGTGAAACACAATATCCCATTAAAATACAAAACCTTTCTTTTTTGCCCATTACAGTGATTATAATATTCTTTAATGAAATACTGAATCAACAATTATTATTACTTCTCTTATTTAATCTAGTTTTTAATGATTTTAAAAAGAATATATCCCCACCACCGGCAACCCCCTCCTCCCCCCACACACACATACACACACAAGCAAGATAAGAAGGATATTACAAGTTGTGTTGGGTTCGATGTTCGTCAGGTGTTTACAAATAGACAACATATTGTGTTACTTACATTTAGTCATAATGGCCAACTTGAGTGACTGGAAAGTCAGTTACAAGATTCAGTTTTGTATCTACAAGTTTAAAAAATAAACATAGAAATCAGCGGGCAGAGGCGTACCTAGGGTGGGGATATGGGGGGGGGTCCAGCTTGAGGGGGGCCCCAAAAATAAAAAAACATTACATACTATGTACATTATCTCATGTCATGGTGTCGAATATCAAAATGCAGAGGCCCCCAAAGAGGCCAAGCCCCCTCCCCCGGGGCCCTGAAACCCCTAGGTTCGGCACTGTCAGCGTGGCCCCCAAATGTCGACGCCCCTACAAGTGTACGACTTACATCAACCCTCGACCCCCCCCCCCCATCCTAAAGTAATAACACTGTCCCATTAATTGATCGATATAACGAAATAAAACAACAATAACAGCAACAACAACACTATGTATAAGGGAAACATACTTCTCTTATAACTGTAAACTATAACTAGTACAAATATAAGAGTGTATGGGGTGTGGGGAAGGGGGGGAGGAAAGGCTTTAGAGAATGGAGTTTTATTTCTATCTGTACGCGGCACTCGGCTCTGTGTCAGCGCTCACGTTGATCTGTGAGGAAGTAACTAACACTCGTTGATGATGATGTAAGTACCCGACACTCGTTTCAACTCAATAAAGTTGTCGGCATGTGTGACATACAGGTCACTCATTAAAACAACAATAACAACAACATAACACAACTGCACAAGAACATATTACTAGTCACTGTGTTCAGCAGACATATTACTAGTCACTATGTTCAGCAGACATATT
>JAGDYQ010000037.1:1559668-1595800 GCA_021962125.1 Bulinus truncatus | reverse complement strand
CATTTCAAGTTAGTTGTTGGCCATCTACATGTACCGGTTCCAGCACTGCAGGCCCGTAACCAGGTCAAAGTAAGCAGGGGCACCAGTACCCAGCAAGGGGCACCTTTACTTTTCTTTACTTTTTCCTCTTTTTCTTCTTTTAAGCGAGGGAAGGGCACTCCGCACCTAACGGGGGGAAAGGGGCGCCCCCTTTCCTTTTTTTCTTTTTTGTATTTATTATAAATTTTTTTTTCAAATCGTGTGAAAAATTGTGCTGGCAAAAGATGTTTTCTATGTGTATTTCCGTAATTAATAATATAATGTTAAATTTATTATATATATGTGATGTCTGTCTAGTCTTGTTTAGTACTAGTCTCATATATTGTGCCATTAGTTATGTAGGTCACTCATAACATTACACACCACTTGTCTCTCACACACACAAACACAACACACTGAAAGACGTTTCCTGCTACAATCAACAAACCAACACACTGGACCAGCAAGTAGATGTCTAGGTCAGACGGTACAGTGGAACGATTATCTGTCCGTTTGTCTGTGTCTGGCGGTCATCATCTGGCATTTTGAGGGCCTGGTCGTGGATTTACCCCCTCGGTTCTAAGTTGACAGTGTGACCTGGCTGTCAGCGGTAAACTGGCTATTGATGTGTTGGGTAACCCACGGGAATTTAACACTTTTTTTTTGTGTGCAAAACCTCTCACCGCCCCTTCGCGTGTTTTAGTTATCCCTGTGGAATCATAGACACGCCAGTACTCCATCTGTCATAGACACGCCAATACTCCATCTGTCATAGACACGCCAGTACTCCATCTGTCATAGACACGCCAATACTCCATCTGTCATAGACACGCCAATACTCCATCTGTCATAGACACGCCAGTACTCCATCTGTCATACACACGCCAGTACTCCATCTGTCATACACACGCCAGTACTCCATCTGTCATACACACGCCAGTACTCCATCTGTCATACACACGCCAGTACTCCATCTGTCATACACACGCCAGTACTCCATCTGTCATACACACGCAAGTACTCCATCACTGTCATACACACGCCAGTACTCCATCTGTCATACACACACGCCAGTACTCCATCTGTCATACACACGCCAGTACTCCATCTGTCATACACACATCAGTACTCCATCTGTCGAGACACACGCCAGTACTCCATCTGTCATACACACGTCAATACTCCATCTGTCATACTCATGTCAATACTCCATCTGTCATACACATGCCAATACTCCATCTGTCGTACACATGCCAATACTCCATCTGTCATACACACACATCAATACTCCATCTGTTATACACACGGGCCAATACTCCATCTGTCATACAAATGACAATACTCCATCTGTCATAAACATGCCAATACTCCATCTATCATGGGGCTATTGTATAACACACACATACATTCAAGCTGGCATGGACACACGTAAAATACACACATTCACAGCTTTCATGCACACGCGAGCGCACAGACACATGTTGCATTCATTCTGCTTGGATCAGTGGCTTTTAATGAGGTCGAAATAAATCTCTTTTGATTTATTCCAGCTGTAATGGCTTGGTATCCGGACATGTGAATTATTACGTCGTCTGTCACGTGCCCTTTCAGAAATATGACTTGCTGCTGTTATTTATTTTAAAGACCCTACCCCCCAGCCTCCATCACATATTACATTTAAAAACTAGCAGAACCCTGTATAACCTTTGACTTTGAGGTTATCATGAAAAGGTCAATGCAATTATATGAGTCTATTTATTGTATGTAATTAAAAAAAACAACATTTAATGAATTGACACGCAGGCAAGATGCCATACATATTTAAACAGGAAACAGTATTCTTACTTTCGATCTACAAGAATGATGTAAGCTGAACGTCTCTCATCGCAGAACTTTCTTGGATTAAAGTTCTCTAACACAGTGGTCCCCAACCACTTTCTCGCCGCGGACCGGTCAATGTTTGATAATTTTACCGCGGCCCGCTGTTTGGAGGCCCGGGGGTGGGGATTTAAGGAAATAAACAAAAAGGAAATTAGTTAATGTTTCTTGGGTGGCCTAGTACCATTTGATTCACGGACAGGTACCGGTCCGCGGCCCGGGGAGGTTGGGGACCACTGCTCTAACAGACTTCATTTTAATGTGCGTATAGGCTTGACTGGCCCACATCAATTGTGTGGGTGGGTGGGATAACAGCAGTGTGTATGCATGTATTTATGTATATGTGTGTGTGTGCGTGCGTGTGCGGGGGATGTGTGATGTCGTCGTCTTCCACTTTATCTTATATTTGGCTGAATTGAATCAAAGACCGACGTAAATATTGAAGGCCAGAGAGTAAACACAGCCCAACTGTTGTTGTTCGGAGAGGGAATATACGGTAATGTGTGGACAATGCGGGTCTCAGAAAATCGTTCGTTCGTGTGTTTCATTAAAAGGGAAGTGGTGATAAAAAGATGTCTATGAAATATGAAATGAATGAATAACAAGTTCATGGAAGAATTCAATAAAAAAAAACCAGGAAGGGAAAACTATAAAAACACTATAACATGAATAGAAAAAAAAAACTCACATAATCAAATAATGGAGCTGGCAGAAACAATGTGTATACATTATGACGCCATCTATCATTAACGCCTGAAAAGATGACTCTAAATATAGATTTTATCTATTTTCTTTTGTCAGGAAAGAACCAGCTTAAGCTCATCATTCGATGATGTCACCAAATCGAACCTGTTGATTGGGCGAGGCTCGGGCAGTGATTCAGACGGTGAGTACATATTGATCGAGGCGTAGGAAAAATATATCGTCTGATTATAGAGCGGTGGGTGGGGTACTTTGTACTGTTGAAAACACATGACTGTCGTCAAGACTAAACGCTGTTCTTTGCAGCTTGGGAATGATTTGTTCCGCACGAGCCCCCCCCCCCCTGGCCAGAGATGGGCCACGGAGGTGTGACTTACTTGTGAAGATGGCCTTCATATTATTGCTACGTTCATCACCTCTCTCAGGTGCTAATGGCGCTGGGGGTGGGGTGGGGTTAAAGGACTTAAATGATAATCTTTTAATATTATTTGCCTAAAATATTGTAGACTTTATAATTTATGTATATTGTTAAATGATTTAAGGAAATCACACACACATACACACACACACATGCATACACACACATACACACTATAACACACAATAAACACTGACGTGGGTTCAAAATAACAAATAACAATTTATTGATAATTCCAACTTAATGGCCACTGTTCTTCACTGCTGCCTTTACCACAACTGCTACATCACAATGTTGCCACTTTCATGACGTCAGTTATAAGGTTGCGCTGGTCTCCGGAAATTCCCTGTCCGTAGCGTACCACCGACTGCAAGGGGAAAAAAAAAGCATTATAACAACATCATAAACGTAGGCGAACTTTTCAACACTTTACGTTATGGGCAATAAACATTTATTTTTTTTTAAAATATCATCCTAAACTATTTGTTATTCCGCTGATGCACCTTTCATTAGCTTTTTATAAACATTTTTAATGAAATAATTGTTGCTCGCAAATTCCCAAGAATTCGACAGTTTCAAGGTTTATGGAAACAGACATCCGTCTTACCAAGCCTGGAATATAATGTCGAGCAGTGGCGTAACTTTGCCTCCAAATAGGGCGGACATTTTAAGATCCCACCCACGGGGTGGGGTGGGGGTGGGGCGCCACTTAAGGTAGTTGTATGCCTTAATGTCAGTAAACATGGACCACATTCTATGTGCAACAGTAGCGTAGCTAGGTCTAGTGCCCGCACCGTTCCCTGATTAAAAAATATTTAGTGGCAAAAAAAAAACCACCCAAGTACCGAGTAATCGCCGCCTGGGGGTAAACGACACCCCTCCCCTCTGCCCCTCCCTAGTTATGCGGTAGTAACTTATTGACAAGAATGAACACAAACGTTATTAAAGGTTCAGTTTATTTTTACAAGCTTAAATTGCCTTATTTCTTTAGGCTAGGTTGGCAGTATTTTTTTATTTTTTTGTTTGTTTTATTTTCTTTATTTACCATCAAACGAGGTGACATTTTGAATATGAAAGGGGGGGGGGGAAGAAATGGAAAAATAATTCTTTCTGTACGCTTCCGATGATTCTTTTTATTAACTTCCGTTTTATGTAAAAAAAAAAACAACAAAGCAAAACAAAATGGCAGCGTAGATTATTTCCTGTAAGTTTAGAATTTGTATTATTAAAAAAAAAATGATTATCTTCATTGTTTGGTCTACTTTAGTCTACAAATTTGGAATGGTACTAATAAAATAGTCATTACCTTCTTGTCCAGGTAAGGTAAAATACTTTTTTTTTTGACTTAAATGCTGTTAAATAGGTCAATTCAAACATGACTCGTATTTATCTATTTAAAACTTCAGTCTCTTCTATAAATTTTATAAATTTTGTGAATTATCTGAGATGGAGAATAGGTTAAATGTTTATGCATGCATTAAATATTGGTATGCTGACACAGAGTTGGGCTTGAAAGGGGGCGGGGATAGTTTGGCGGACCCTAGTCCCCGCCATTAAAATTGGCGGTTTGGGCGGTTTTACCAGTCAATTAATGGATAAAAAACACAATAAAAAATGTAAGTAAATGTCGAGGTTTTTTTTTTTTCAGTTTTATTTATATGGCTGGGTTTTTATTTTCTTGGCGGGTTTTATTGAGTTTCGGAGTTTTCCGTTAAATACATCTAGCAGTAATCGAAAAATTAATAAATAAAATCATGCATTCTAGGGGGTGGGTTCTATTAAAAAGGATTAATAATTGTTATATTCAGCGGCGCAACTAGGGGGGGGGGGCATTGGGGGCATTTGCCCCCCCTCCGAAATAAAAAAAAATTAAAAGATTAGACCAAAATTTGTTTAAAATAAAATACAAATATATAAATAATATGATTTTTTAAT
Source organism: Bulinus truncatus (assembly GCA_021962125.1). Lineage (NCBI taxonomy): Eukaryota > Metazoa > Mollusca > Gastropoda > Planorbidae > Bulinus > Bulinus truncatus. The sequence goes on along the minus strand of JAGDYQ010000037.1, from coordinate 1,590,849 downwards.
ACAAGTGATTTTTTTGCCCCCCCTCCCTCCCCCTGAAAGTTTGGTCTAGTTGCGCCTCTGTTATTCTGTATTAAATCAATGCATTATTCCTCCCTGATCTAAGTAAAAAAAAACAATGTTTACATGTTGTACTAAATGTTTGTTGTTACTAAGTTGTATGTTGTATTTTATGTAAACAAGGAGTATCATCGGTACGCGTACAGTGTTTATTTATGCTGTACAGTATTAGATGACGACATCTCCCCTTTTCATCAAGTCCCTTTGCACATTCATAGGTCAAAGTTCAGTAAATACACGCCCTTTGTAGAGTTTAAAAAATGTTTTTCATACTTTTTACTTGTCTTAATACCCCCCAGATGCGGGTCCCCAGGCAATGACCCCCCCTGCACCCCCTTCTCGGCGTGCCTGATACCCCCTTCTCCCACCCTACTCCACCGTTAAATTCTGGTTGAGCTCCACTAGCTCTATGATTGATTCGTGTCCATTTTAGAGACAAGCAGGGGGGATTATGGGATATGTACCCTACGTCACGTCACGTGATAGACAGATAGAAGTGACAGATAGAAGTGATGGTGGGATGATGGTGGGATACAGTTCGAGAGTGAGTGGGGAAGAGAAAAAAAAGAGCCTGTGTATGGGGAGGGGGGGGGAGAGTAAAACGTGTTACATTTTATACACTTTGCTTTCCCGTGGAAAAATAACCTTTTTAAAAAAACTCGGGCTGTATTTAACAAAATGGAAACCAATATAGGCGTTATGTACTGGTACTTGTGTAATAGGCGTTGTGTACTGGTACTTATGTAATAGGCGTTATGTACTGGTACTTATGTAATAGGCGTTAATGTACTGGTACTTATGTAATAGGCGTTATGTACTGGTACTTATGTAATAGGCATTATGTACTGGTACTTATGTAATAGGCGTTGTGTACTGGTACTTGTGTATCATTGTAACAGTTTTTGAGGTGACGGGGCATTATGGGAAACCGCCTCCTCCCTGAGCCTCTGCAAGGATGTTCACGCTATATTTGGACATGGCTTTCTTCAAAAAGCCCGTGTACTAGTTAAAAGCAAGTGTCCATTGTTAACATCCTCCTTCAACCCCTCGCCCCCACCCCACCCCCACCCCCAGCTAATGAGATATCACTCTGTTCATTTATCAGAGTTCATGTGGTCCATCTGTGAAATTCTCTTCTGAACGTTAAGTAACACGTCTCTGTGTTGGGTGAGCTTGTGGAGCCAGATGGTTGTGGTGTCCAGGTATGTGTTCAGACCCAAGCGACTCTACTTAACCCGCTGCCTCTTTTGTTTTAGAGTGGTCATTGCGGGTTGTGGTGGGGGGCAGGGGTGTTGGGCTCAGAAACGGTGTGACATCAAAGAGACGACCATCTCAGCTTTTTTATATGGGGACGTCATGTTACAGCGCCTCCTCGGTGTAGTGATTTTTCAACGGTGGTTCATCATTTCTCGTTTATTCGTTCGCGGGGGGGGGGGGGGGGCTTAGGCGACACTCCCGTGGGTAAGTCTCCCCATTTCCTCTCCTTGTCTTGTGATCGTTGCCATCTGGGCCGTCCGTTTCTTTCTCGGACGGCCGATCCTTCTTGCTTACTTCCTTGGTACACTGCTAAATTAGTTTAACAAAGAGTGTCCTGGTGTGATGAAACGTTTCCAGACCGTGTCGGCTTTCACTTTTTTTTAACAGTAGCTAGGATTGGTCTCGTGCGCTCCACGTATGAAAATTCGGAACAGCTCTCTCGGGGGGACCTAGGTCTCAAACGCCCGTATCCTTCGTTTCTGCTCCACCTTGCGGCGTGCCCTCGATTCACGCCCACTGAGGCAGGATGGGGGATTGTTGACGATTTGCACATCCGGTGCATGGCGCAAAAACTTATGGACGACTCGCTTATCAAACCTGGTCAGTGGCTGAGTGGCTGTCGCTATTTCGCTGCGAATATCAGACACGCAGGATCCTTCTACGGATGGCGTGATGGTCCAGGCACCTTCCAGCCTTTCTCTGTCAGTGGCTATTTGTCTACCTTACTTCCGCCTTCAGTGTAGATCGAGATTAGAAGATTTGATTCGTCTTTGAGGTTGAACGAAGTTGTTGTTGTTTTGTTTTTATTTCGATACCATGACGCCCCCCCTCCCTTTTCCCCCCATAAAAGCCATTTTTGGTTGCCTCTCTTATGTCTTTGATGGAAAAGCACCAGTGTTTTGGTGCCAGCAGGAGTGGACTACAATCGACTGGTATTATGACCCGAATAATGGACTACAATTGACCAGTATTTTTGGCAACTTTCCCTGTCTCACCCCCCCCCCCCCCGGATTCTCCGTTGACAAATATTTTTTTTATTTTTACGAGGATCTCCTCCCATCAGACCCAGCGTTACCATGACAACCATCGCGTCTCATGCGGCCATTATATCAAAACGTCGCCGTAAGTATGCTTGAAACACTTCACAGGACACCTGTGTGTTTCCTCCCTTGATATGCATCCCGCGTTGCGGTACACTTTTTTTTTCAAGAGGGGGGGGGGTGCATGAAATTTAACAATAAGTAACATTATAATTATTATGAAAAGGGTATCAGCGTTCATGTATTTGTTATTATCTATTTGCTTTATCTTTTCACTATATCATTGTATCATTATCAGAGCAATTGGGATCTTGAGGCGAGGTAACAGAAAGGAAATAATAGAATCATGGGAGGAAAAAATAAAAAGGAGGGGGTGTGATGTGGTTATAACGGGCATTGCGTGCTAAACGCCCATCATGGGGAATAACTCTACCCGAATTAAATTACCCACCCCTCCATCAGATGTGCAGTAATTGCATTACGGCGCTTGAGCGTCAGACTTCTAAAATTAGATCATGAGAAAAAAAAATAGTTGAAGTATAAAGCGAAATAAAAAAGACTGTTTGTCATGTATATGGGTCTGAGTGCATAGTGGATGTGATGAGGAGCGTACTGGTCATTAAGTCAACTTGCGAGATATATTTAGTGGAGTCCATTTTGAGTAAATCTGTGAGACCACACGATTGTTTTCAATGGTGGTTTTTTTTGTAAGTTCCTGTAATGATGAGAAGTTTATCTATTACATCCTATAAACAACTATTGAGAGATGTTTTGTGGCGCTGTTTTTACACACACACAGGCACGCCGAGAGGGGGGGCAGGCGGGGTCATTGCCAGGGGGCCCGCATCTGTAAGGGGGCCCGGCCGCCCCGACCATGTCAATTTTTTCACGATTCATTGTTTATTAAGGGGCCCGCAATGAAGGTGCCCCTGCACACACACACACACACACACCCTGCATCCCCCGTAACCGATAGTGTAACAACAACCATAGAGGCACAACATAGATTTGCGTTGGTTGACACAATGAGTTATAGCTTCGTAATTGTGGGCAACTGTCGCATGGCCTCATTTAGTGGGCAACTGTTGCATGCTGGCAACAAATGCTTTCAGATTCACTTCACCTGGCCCCGTGGTGATAATTTCTTCCTTCTCCTTTATGTTTATTCAACTACAACGCCCCCCCCCCCCAGACATAGTGCAGAGCTGGATGTTCCGTAAAAAAAAATTGTCTTCTATTTATATTTACTTCTTGTACAAATGTGTTCGTTAAGTATACGGTTGCTCGCCTGCGATTAACTTTTGATGGAGAGAAAAAAGTAAGTATTTTAATTTTGGCGTAACAATCTAGATGTCACTTCAGTTTATGAACTATTAGTAATCATTGCGCTGATTGTTTTTAACGAGTCTTGGTAAGAGCATTTCCAAACGCTGAATCCAAAGTCTATCTCTCTGTCTTTCTGTTTGACTCTCTGTACGTCTGTCTATCCATACGTCTGTTAACTAGTTCATATGTCTATCTGTATGTCTGTCTACCTATACGTCTGTTTATCTGTTTATTGATCTATACGTTTGTCTTTCTGTTTATTTGTCTATTTGTACGTCTGTCTACCTGTTCATTTGTCCATCTGTACGTCTGTCTATCTGTTCATATGTCTATCTGTACGTCTATCGATCTATAATGTGTCTATCTGTTTATTTATCTATCTGGATGTTTGTCTATCTGTACGTCTGTCTATCTGTACGTCTGTCTATCTGTTCATTTTTCCATCTGTACGTCTGTCTATCTGTTCATTTATCTATCTGTACGTCTGTCTATCTGTTCATTTGCCCCTCTGTACGTCTGTCAATCTGTACATCTGTCCTTCTATACGTCTGTCTATCTATACGTCTCTCAACTAGTCCTCAACTAAAAGTGCAACCAAATCATATTCTACTTACAACTCTGTGAGAATGAATTAAACCAGTGACGGTACAAAATTTAAAATTCAAAAAAAGTTCAATGATCGATGATGACATTACATTTCCAGAGCTGGTTCTGTCCGGATGTAAAAAAATACAAACAACATGGCGGACTGATGACTGAATAACACGCGCTGTGGTTGTGTGCTGTCTGAATGTTAATTACGTTGTCAATGGTAGTCTCATTGAGAGATAGTTGGGGGAGGGGGGTATATAGAATAAAACCTCCGTTAAGTTCATGTACAACCAGTATGTTGATATAATAATATGAGAATAATAATTAAAGTCATACAGTGATATCATAATCAGCCCCCCCCCCCCCCTTTCCTTTCTTTTTTTTTCTTCAACTATAGACACATCGAAATAACCAAGCACACATACACACACACACACACATACACACACACCTACGCAGAGGGAAAGAGATACATACTGATATAAATATTTCGTAAATTGATAGTGTACATGATATCATGACACTTCTAAGACATTTTTTAAAAAATAAAAATGTACACAAATAAAAACAAGCAATTAAGCCTGTTCCATTCTGGACACAGGACGTGTTAGCGCATTTTCATGTTATGTATCAGTACGTTTGTTAGCTTTCAGTAAATATTTGTAAATTTTGGAAATGTTTATAAATTCAATTGTGTAATGCATATATCTGTAAAAAAATATTATAAAGACGTTTCTTTATATTTGAAAAAAAATTATTTTCTCTTAAATCTAACTACAAGTGGTTTGTGGTTACTGAAATAGGACTCATAATTGAAAACATTCGAAATTGTAGTCATTTAATCGTCCGAAAACTCCGTCAATTGTTGCATAGCTCTGATACTTTCAATTAAACTCAGAACACAAGCTAACTATTTCATTTGATGAGTTTCTTAATAAATCTTGGTGAAACTACGTGCTGCAGTATTTCGCACCAAATGAATGGGTTATTGAACGTACAAGGTGTATATATTATATATAAGCCCCTTAGGAGCCCTGAAGCCCGGCCCTCAGATGTCCTATCGCGAAATGAACTTTTGATGTACACATGGCAGGCCAAGACCTACAAAATGATATATACATCATGGGTCTAGGACTTATGGTTGATGAGATATAGGGCGCTCCATTATTAATATAGCTTATATAGTAAAAAACGGTACTTTATAAGGCCCCTTTTACGGCCCTGAGAGGTCAGATCGCGAAATGGAAAAAGTCATTTCTTGGCAGGCCAAGACCTACAAAATGATATATACATCATGGGTCTAGGACTTATGGTTGTTGAGATCTAGGGTGATGACAGACAGACAAAACGGGGACAATAGAGCATTTTTTTTCGGAAATGCTGTAAAGAAACAAAGACTTACATGTAACTTGAAGCCGGCCATATTTTGAATGTTACGTCCATGTTAACATTCTGTGTTAAAATAGAATTAGGCAAGTGTAATATGTGTGCGTGTGTCTATATACATTTATGTGTCTATGAACATATCTGTGTGTTTGTGTGTACATATGTGTGTGTGTGTCTGTATACGTATGTATGTGTCTATGAATATATCTGTGTGTGTGTGTCTATATACGTATGCATGTGTCTATGAACATATCTATGTTTGTGTGTGTGTCTGTATATGTATGTATGTGTCTATGAACATATCTGTGTGTGTATGTGTGTCTATATACGTATGTATGTGTCTATGAACATATCTGTGTGTGTGTGTGTGTCTATATACGTATGTATGTGTGTGTGTGTCTATATAAGTATGTATGTGTCTATGAACACATCTGTGTGTGTTTGTGTGTGTGTGTACATATCTATGTGTGTGTGTCTTTATACGTATGTATGTGTCTATGAACATATCTGTGTGTGTGTGTGTGTCTCTATATACGTATGTATGTGTCTATGAACATATCTGTGTGTGTGTCTATATAAGTATGTATGTGTCTATGAACACATCTGTGTGTGTGTGTGTTTGTGTGTGTACATATCTGTGTGTGTGTCTATAAACGTATGTATGTGTCTATGAACATATCTCTGTGTGTGTGTGTGTATATACGTATGTATGTGTCTATGAACATATGTGTTTGTGTGTTTCTGTATACGTATGTATGTGTCTATGAACACATCTGTGTGTGTGTGTGAGTATTATAACATTTTATACTATTTTATTAGGATCTCCAGCTTTAAATCCTTTTGTTTCCCCCCCTTCGTCCTGTCTCTACTGCTGTCAGTGGCGTATCCTTGGGGAAAGGGGGGGGGGATACAATTAATAATGCTGGTTTTTTTGTTTCAGTTTTAGTATTTAAAAAAAAATGGGGGCCACAGTAGGACTAACTTGTAGTCCTATAAGCTTCATGGGCCCCTGTACCACCTGCCGCCCCCCCCCCCTCCTCGGGACTGGCACTCGCTGAGTACTACCCTTGGGAAATTTCTTTTGTCAGAAGACAACGATTTTTATTTTTTGTACTGATTCTAGTACAATGCAGCTCACATGTTAAAATACACTGTGTCAAGTATTTCTTGATAACTCACAGTCGATATCTTAATGTCACCCTTGGTTAATATCTCAGTTTGATGAGTAGTTGAAATCTTAAGGGTAATATGCGGTTAGTATTATTGAAATATGTAGTGAGCCGTTTATTGTAATATGCAGTAAGTAGTTAACATCTTATTTCAATATGTAGTTGACAGTTTATTAACATATGTAGTTAAAAATTTATTGACATATGTTGTTGACAATTTATTGACATATGTTGTTAACAATGTATTGATATATGTAGTTAACAATTTATTGTAAAGTGTAGTATGTATTTAACATCTTATTATAGTACCACCTTAAACTTGTACATTTTTAACATCCTAACCTAGTCTGTTGTTGACACATTCAGTAAACTTTAGTTTAACGTTTCTGATAACCTGTCTCTAACTCGCTCGAGATGTGTTTCCCAAATGAAACTGATTGGTTGATTGTAGCCAGTCTTTTTAGACAACAACAAAAAAAAAATGTCCACCAAAATATTTAAACCGACAAATAAGACGGCCACGGTCCAGCGACTGTGTAGTTCTGCCACTGTACTTGACCCCACTCAAGGTCGGTACTTCCCGCACACGTGACGACGTACATTGGTACACGCATGTTGGAAAAATAAACAGAAAACTAAAAAAAAACTAATCCATATCGAGGCCATAGTGTGTCGAGGAGCTATTCTTTTAACAATCAGGAACACACACACATATATATATATATTGTAGTAACTTTAATATTCTACTATACACACAGACAGAATGAATGACACACAGGACACGTGGGTTCAATATAACTCTAGACTAATACTTTATTTATTACTACAAATTCACTTTACATTTAAATCTACTACTACTAAGCTAAACTAATACTTCCACTTGGAAAAGTCACAAGCGAGTCGAACGTGCTACCCTCAGGTAATGAACTCGTTGTTCTCCGAATAACTTCCTAAAATGCTAAGTCACGGACTGTCCACTTTTTCTCTGGTCACTGCTTATATCTTAAGTCCGAAGTAGACCCCCACCCCCTCAATTCATGTCACGTGACTGGTCTCGATGCCCCGTCCTGATGCTAGCGCCAGATGAGAAGGGGGAGGGGAACGACTGTTGTTTCACCCCCACCCACATCTCTTATTTACACACCTATCCAGGTGACGAATGATGCAGTGCCGTGTGTTAGAATATGAGGGCTACATGTGTTAGAATTGAGAGGGTTACAACAATATATATATATATATATATATAACAATCAGTTATTCATATTTATTGCAATCATGAATACAAATCAATAACAATAAGTTATACGTAAACAATATATGTTTATATATATTTTATTATTTTTCTCACATGGACGTTTTATGATTTTTTTTTCCCTTTGACCTGGTTATTTGTTTTAAATACACGGCCCCACCCCGAGCATAAAAGATTTCTTGAAACTATTTTGACATGTACTTTAGACTTGTAATAAGAGTTTGGATTCGGTGTCGTACGGGTTTGTGGTGGGGGGGGGGTGTGGCGAGGGGGGGGGGGACTTTAGCGACCAGCCTAAGGGATCGCTAATCTAGGACATTAGGACAATAAACGTCTTATGTTTGAGTTTGTAAGATTGTAAAAGGGGTTGGTGGTGGGGGAGGGGGGGGGTTTAGAAAAAAAACTGTTAACCGTCTCGGGTACCTAATACATACATACATCAACAGAACGCCACTGTCTGGTTTCTATTCACGGGTCTATTTATAGATTGTTCGGTTTCTTGTAACGAGCGTCAGCATGTCGTAGAATTATCGCCCAATGACCCCCCCCCTCCCTCTCCCCCATTTCCTCTCACACAGCCACTTGTTGATATAAATAGATTTTTTTTTTTAAAAAATAAGATAAGTCAATCTGCCCAAAACTCTTTGTGACAACGAGACTTACGATCGGGAAAAACCGCAAACACTGTCATATGTTATATGCCGGCGGTTCTCATACTTTTTGTTACTTCTCTAAGAAACCTTTTCGGTTTTTTCGCGACCCAACCTTTTTAAAGAAAGGGGAAGGGTGAGTAGGGGCGAGAGGGTGGGGGGGGGGAGGGAGCACACAAGAAAGGAAATAAAATGTTTGATTTATTAATTCTATATCCAGGCGGTCTAATGAAATGTTCGCCGACCCCCCCCCCCTTCTTATCAGCCCGCGGACCACGCTTTGAGAACCTACCCCCTCGTGACATAGATTCGTTCAAACATAACCACGTGTCCCAGACACTTTTTTCTGTGTGTGAGAGAGAGGGATGGGGGGTGGGTGTGTGGGGGGGGGTATGAAGATGAAGGCTACACTACAACCTGTACTTGTGATGTTTTGACCCAGTTGAATGTTAGGACTTTTATATCAGTTTGGCACTTCTAGTCTGACTCTCACAGGTGTTTCTGGAACTGAAGGATTTGGAAATAGTTTATAATCGAAGGATTGGTACGTTTGGAGAGTTGAGTATACTTATAGTATATACGTTGTTTTTCGATACATCTTGGGTGTATTTATTTTTAGTGTAGAAGTATTATATCCTAGTTCGTAAGGATATAATTATCACACCTGTCAGTACAATTATCATTGTCAAACCTGTCTGTATAGATACCATTATCACTCATGCCACTACAATTATCATCGTCACACCTGTGAATATAGCTACCATTATCACACCTGTCTTTATAGCTACCATTATCACGCCTGTCAGTACAATTATCATTGTCACACCTGTCAGTACAATAATCATTGTCACACCTGTCCGTATAGCTACCATTATCACACCTGGCAGTACAGTTAACTTTGTCTCACCTCTCAGTTATCTTGTCATTTCTGTCAGTACAGTTATAATAAGATATATATATATATATATATATATATATATATATAATTTTAATGCCCTTTTTTTATTAATTATATAGGGGCATCATTTGAATTCCTGACTCTAGTTAGTCTAGTAGAACGGATGCAAATGTAAACAAATGTCTTATACATGCTCTTTGCAGGATTTAGAACGTAAAAAAAAGTGAGTAAACGTGTACACAAAAACTGTTGACGCGATGTATTTACACGAAAGAACACCACGTTCTTTGGTCCCGTTATTTTTTTTTTGTTTTAAACACAGAATGAGTGTTTCATATTACGCATGTGTTTATAATCCGCTTTACGTGTGTACATGTGTGTGTGTGTGCGTGAGAGGGAAAGAGAGACAGACCTTGTCTATTTCTGATTGTTCTGTAGGCCTGGATTAATTGTGAGAAGTCCCTGTGACATACATTACATTTCATAAACAACAACAGGTACTATAAACTGTGGCTGTCAAATGGGGCAAACCGCCCCCCCCCCCACTTTTCCCCCAAAACTGTTAAGCTCATGTCTTGTATCCTATAACCTATATAAAATATAAACTTTGACCTTTAACCTGACGACCCCAATATGAACATTGAACAATTACGCGTTGCCGCTTGCATTTAACTGGTTTTTTTTTAGAGCATTTTCGAAAAAAAATGCTCTATTGTCCCCGTTTTGTCTGTCTGTCTGTCCGTCTGTCCGTCATTACCCTAGATCTCAACAACCATAAGTCCTAGACCCATGATGTATATATCATTTTGTAGGTCTTGGCCTGCCAAGAATGGACTTTTTTCCATTTCGCGATCTGACCTCTCAGGGCCGTAAAATGGGCCTTAGTACCGTTTTTTTTACTATATAAGCTATATTAATAAAGGAGCGCTATAGCTCAGCAACTATAAGTCTTACACAATTGAATTTATAAACATTTCCAAAATTTACAAATATTTACTGAAAGATAGCATACGTACTGATACACCAACATGAAAATGCACTAACGATATAATCCAAAATGGAACATTTGATTGCTGTTTTATTTAGCTGTTTTTATCAAACATTTGTTTATCCACGTGGTGGAAGATTCCACCACTTTGGCGAGCATCTTGTCCGACTAGAAGAATTGTGAAAACTTTTGAGTTACGGTCTCATTGACATAGATAGATTGTGTGTGCGGGGCGGGGAGGGGGGAGGGGAGTCGTTCATCGTCGCAAACTATATCTCCAGGGACAAATAAAACTTTCCTTTGTTTTATATATTGGTACTATTTAACTGTCAAGTGGAGATCACTTAGGAGCATCCTCGCGGAGAAATAACAAGAGTTATCTGTACTGTTAGTAGATATAAAATTTTATGGTTGTGGCAATTTTTTTGGTGAAAGGGGAGAGGGGAGTGGGTGCCTGGGGGGGGGGGGGGAGTGGCTTGCGGTAAATACATATTGTTGACCCTTGGAATGGTGCGTGTGTGGATGGAAGGGGTGTAATGACTTTGTATCATTTTATCTGGATTTAGTATCTAGACCAAGGGTGGGCAATCTTTTTGAGTCGCGGGCCACATTGGGTTTCGTAAATTTTTACCGGCGGGCCGGACCAAGAACAGATTGACAGAGTGTTGAGATGAACTAAGATAAATAAATAATAGGCTATTGTAGTGCTTCACTCCGAAAAGAGTGGCTAGCCGCGGTCCCGGATTAAACAGTTTGGCGGGCCGGATTAAACAGTTTGGCGGACCAGATTTGGCCCTCGGGCAGTAGTTTTCCCCCATGACTGATCTAGACCATCTCATATTATATTGAAGCTCTGCATCCTTCCAAGTTAGTGACAACCTTTTGAAATAGAATATTGTATTCTACCCTGGTTCGATTTAACACTTCTGTAACCGTTTTTTTTTATTTTTCCTAGAATGTCCCTTGATGTGCTGCCATAATTTGAGAACTTTCTTTACCGACTCAAAATTAAAATAATTTTTTTTTCTGTATTTGCATCAAAGACGAAAGTTACACCAAAACGCAATTCAGGCAAAAAGAAAAGAAAAGAACTCATAGAAAAAACTTTCACCGTTTACCTGACTTACTCCCCCATAACTCTCCCCCATAACTCCCCCATAACTACCCCATAACTCCCCCACACTGTCGTCCCCCCACTTTATGTTTAAAAACAAACCAACATATAGGTCAAAAAATAAACCTCAAAACGATTTTTCTTTTTCCAAGCACTTTGTGTTTCGGTTATCGATCAAAAGAAATCGTGCAGATTTTTGTATAGAAAAATGAGTTCTTTATTCTACCACCTGCTGTAAACAGGTCATTTTAAAAATAAGTTCTTTATTCTACCACCCGCTGTAAACAGGTCATTTTAAAAATAAGTTCTTTATTCTACCACCCGCTATAAACAGGTCATTTTAAAAATAAGTTCTTTATTCTACCACCCGCTGTAAACAGGTCATTTTAAAAAGAAGTTCTTTATTCTACCACCCGCTGTAAACAGGTCATTTTAAAAAGATGTTCTTTATTCTACCACCCGCTGTAAACAGGCCATTTTAAAAATAAGTTCTTTATTCTACCACCCGCTGTAAACAGGTCATTTTAAAAATAAGTTCTTTATTCTACCACCCGCTGTAAACAGGTCATTTTAAAAAGATGTTCTTTATTCTACCACCCGCTGTAAACAGGCCATTTTAAAAATAAGTTCTTTATTCTACCACCTGCTGTAAACAGGTCATTTTAAAAATTTGCTTTTTATTCTACCACCTGCTGTAAACAGGTCATTTCAAAAACTAGCTTATATAATAACCAGCGAACCATTTGACCGTGGACTTGTTTCCACTCCATCTCCTAGCCATTCCCACGTTTTCCTGTGGTACCTGTAGGATGTCAATACACTTGAAACTTTCTATCATTACTGCCAATATACACACATAACATACTTTCAAGTTGATAGATGGATTGATGGATGGATTTGGATGGATGGATATGAATTGTTTTGTATAGAGTTTATTTTATTTACATTGTTTATCCCAAAAGTATTATCCGTAGTTTAATTAACAATAGAAGACTAGAAAAGAAATGCTACATTGAAGCTGTACAATTAACCAAAACCATTATTATATTGCACGGTCGGTAAGTTTTTGATGCAGCGGCGTAGCGTGGGTATCGGCCGCCCAGGGCGGAAGACGATTTTGCCGCCCTCTCATTTAGGTATTTCAATTCAATCTATACATTTTTGCCGCTCCCCCCACTTAAAAGTAATAAAAAGTACCGCCCGGTGCGGACCGCACCCACCGCCCCCCACTAGGTACGCCACTGTTTTGATGTGCAGATATTTTTGCTCAGATATGTTATTTTGACGTGGAGACCAAATCTGGATAATACAAGTTCGGAATGTCTTTAATTTTGTTGTTAATAAAAAAAACCTTTTTAATTTATTATTTTCCTTTTTTAAAATGTTTCGCTACTTCGTGTCAAAAAGATATCTGTTTAGCTTTTTAAGTATTAAACAAAATTAATGTAGACTTTCTTAATTTTCGAGCTTGTTGTTAACGAGATGATGTATTCATCAATGCCGTTAAAATCTGAAATGTGTGTGTGTATGTGTGTGTGTGTGTGTGTGAGAGAGAGAGAGAGAGAGAGAGAGACAGAGAGAGATCATTAGAGGTGATTATATCTAGTCCCCCACGGCCCGAAGATGTTTGTCGTCTCAACCAAGATCGATGTCCAGATTTCAACATAAACTGGAGGTGGATCGTGCATCATATGTACGTGAAGATCGAGACTTAATAGTGTGTAGGGCCTTCTCCACACCCCCCTCCCCTCACTTACAGGGCTGGCGGTTCATTTCCTTATTAATGTTCTTGGCAGGATCCCCGGGGGTGGGGGGATGCTATGTCTATTTTTTTTTTACATTTTAAAATCGGTCACATATCTGTACTTTACATTACGGCATCTGGGGGACCAATTAGCGGGATGGGTCGACCTCTCTTCAAAGACATCAAATTTAATTGTTGCGTCGTCTGTTAATGTCGCTTGAGAATTCCGTTTTTTGTTGATGTTGTTGTTTTTACAGGAGGGATGGCGAGTGAAACGTAGCTGTGTACAAACAAGATTACACTGGGCACGTACACGAACAATCATACCCTCAAACACACACACACACACACACACACACACTGACGTACACACACTTATAAAGACATCTCTTCAAAACGTTTTTCAGCGGCGCCTGTCCGCAGAGCCGTATGTAGCTATTGTGGCGCCCTGTGCGAGTTAAATTTTTTTGGCACCCTCCGCCCAATCTGAAAAAGAGCCAAAACATTTTAACAGCGCTCTTTTGGCGCCCCTTTCTATTTCGGCACCCTGTGCTGCCACACAACCCTTCTTACGCTGCTGCCTGTTTGTCGTAATTGCAAAGTGACCTCGTCCACACAAAGTGACCTCGTCCATACAAAATGACCTCGTCCATACAAAGTGACCTCGTCCATTGTATTTATTCTTCTTCTTTTCACGCGCTTACCCAATGTCGACTTTTTGCAATGGAACTACAGCCTGCTGTCTGCCTGTGTTACTCAAAGTGCTAGTGATTGAGTTTGTCCTGCATTACATTGCTGTGACTGTGAGATTGGTGTTGACATATTAGTCACACACACGCCCCACTGACTCCATTTCCCCCCCCCCCCCCAGTAATTCCCATCTCATTTATATCTGTGTTGTCAGTGACTCTCATCTTGTTTATACAGGGGACTCAATTCATGGTTAAGTAATCATCCGTCAATCACTTTTAACTTCTGACTCCCTGTGTTTGATTTTTCTTCTTCTTTTTTTTTTAATACTCCCCCCCTCCCGAATTTCCTCCTCTTCATCCTCCACCCCCTATCTTCATCTCTTCTTTTTTCCCCTACCCTCCAAGCAGTATCTTCTCTATCTCTCTCTTTTTTTTTGTTGTATTTCGCCCTTTCAGTCCATCGTATCTTCAGATGTCTAATTGCGTGAAAAGGTCAACATTGAGGTCAGCTGGTATGAAACACAATAATGATGACGTGATAATGTTTCCAGTAATCTCCATGACACTACATGGTTTGATGAAATGTATGGGAATGGCAAGTAGGGGGGGGGTAGTGTAGTAATCGGGGGGGGGGGTAGTGTAGTAATCGGGGGGGGGGTAGTGTAGTAATCGGGGGGGGGCACAGATGGTGGATTAACAAGTAAATAAGTCTTACAGAAGAACATTTTTTTTTCGCCTAAGATGACAAGTAAATGTCTTTGACTCCACACATTATAATTATGTAAATATATTTGGACTCTTTTAACCAATAGCCAGTAGTCCACCTTACAGAACTCCTGGTCACGTACACAGCCTGTTATAAACTGAGATGACCGACTTCCATTTTTGTCCGTTTTAATTTTTTTCCCCCGAGGGCCCAAACGTCTGTGTACGTTGTTGGTGTGTGTGGGGGGGGGCTACAACTCTCAAGATTGCGATACAGTCAACACGCATGGTGCCTCTATCTAGACGGGGGGCCCTGGGGCAATTGACAGAGTGGACCTACGCGTGTTAGATCACCTGGACTACAGTGCATTGATCAAACAATAAAATGATCGATTAAAAACAAAAATGCTTGAAGTTATGTTATATATATATATATATATATATATATATATATATATATATATATGTGTGTGTGTGTGTGTGTGTGTGTGTGTATGTGTGTGTGTGTGTCCAACATCAAGAACTTATGTCTAAAAGGTGTTTTTCCCCCCTCCTTTCCCAGAGCAGGCTATTTGTAAATTTGATTATAACACAAAAAAAAAACTCGAGGAAATGTCTTGTAGAAAAATTGTAGACACACGACAAAGACGAAATATTGTTAATGATATAAAGAAAAAAAATGTTTTCTTTTATCTCTATACTTATAAGAGGCATTTGTTGTCTGTCTGTCTGTCTGTTCCCTTATAACTCAAGATCCAGATAGCCAAATAATGTGAAATTTGTTATACATACAGATAATTACATGAGGAAGGTTATAGGACAGGTTTCGTTTCATCTCGATGTGTAGTTTAATTGTAATTAATTTTTTTTTATTTTAGTATTTTACTATATTAAAGTAATCTCTACGGCGCCATAAATAAAATTCCTCTGTGACGTCATTTCCCGATGATAGAATAGAACTTGCGCGCATAACCTATTAAAAATTGAGATTATGTTTGTGTGGCTCGCTAGCACAGTCGGTTACTGGCTTGGCCGTGACTCAAAATGGCCGACTATGTGTGGGTTCAAATCCCGACAGTGAATTTTTTTTTTCACATTTTTTTTTTTTCAATTTCTTTTTCAGAATAATCTCTATACTTATAAGACGCATTTGTTGTCTGTCTGTCTGTCTGTCTGTTCCCAGAGAGAGAGAGGGAGGGAGAGAGAGAAAAAGAGACAGAGGGGGGGCAGGTGGGGAGAGAGGAAAGGATGGTAGGAGGGAGGGAGGGGGAGAGAGGGATGGAGGGGGGATGGACAGGGGGAGAGAAGGAGGGGGAGAGGAGGGAGATGGGAGAGGGAGGGAGGGAGAGAGATGGGAGAGAGAGAGGGAGGGAAAGGGAGAGAGAGAGAGGGGTAAAGAGGGAGTGGGGAGAGAGGGGGGAGGGAGAAAACAAAAGGTAAACAGAAAACCTTATTTTAAACCCGGGCAAAGTCGGGTAATTGCAACTAGTATGTAGATATTTTTAAAAAAATCGAATGATAAGTATAGCACCATTATTGACAAGTGTGTTCAAATCTGACTAGGAATATATTCTTAGGACTGAATATAATGTGTCACACTTTCTGTACTTTTGTTATTCTGAAGGCCATATGATTGAACACATGGTATATTGAACACATGGTATATTGAACACGTGGTGTATTGAACACACGTTATATTGAACACATGATATATTGAACACATGTTATATTGAACACATGGTATATTGAACACATGGTATATTGAACACGTGGTGTATTGAACACATGTTATATTGAACACATGATATATTGAACACATGTTATATTGAACACATGGTATATTGAACACGTGGTATATTGAACACGTGGTATATTGAACATATGGTATATTGAACACATGGTATATTGAACACATGGTGTATTGAACACATGGTATATTGAACAAATGTTGTATTGAACAAATGGTATATTGAACACATGGTATATTGAATAAATACATGTATAACGTATCTTTGTGGTGTAGATTCTCGACTGTCGACCTGAGAGCCTTGGGTTCGATCCTCGGTGAGAGGCAAGAGATTTTGTCCACGTTTAAGTTGGTTAAAGTCCCACCGAGCTTGAAATGGATACCTGACTTAAGTAAGTGAAGTAAAGGCGGCTGGGGCTTTGTGCCGAGGTTAAACAGAAACAGATGAACTCTACACTTCATCTGTCCCGATGGCCTTTTAAGGGCAAAGGGAAATTTACTTTTTATCGAATCTTTGTATCTACAATTCTCTAGAGTAACAGCATTTGAATGTAAATGTATTCTATTACATATCCAAATTATGTAATATCTGCGAGCTGTAAGTTACCTCCCCGTTACATAGCACAAGTTACTTCCCTGCTACTTAGCACAAGTTACCTTCCCATAGATCTCACCAATTAGCCGTGCACCTGTTCCACCCCCTTAACGGTGTTAATTGTTACATATTACGGTGTACATGTTCTTCTCTTTATGAGTGTGCATGTTCCCTTCATAACAGTGTACACGCTCACTCCCTTAAAATGTATTTTTCCCCTCTCTTATTATTTAACATGTTCTCTTAACGGTGTTCGGGCAGGATGGCGACTGTCAAAACATCGACTTTTCTGTGTACATGTTCCTTTGATACACAGTGATATCAACGATATTCGTCCCCCTCAGTGTGTCGGCGTACAAACACTCCTCTCTCATTCCGTCTTTAGTTACCAGACACAGCTTTGTCATAGGAGTCAATTATAAATGTTCTCTCATTCCGTCTTTAGTTACGAGACACAGCCTTGTCATGGGAGTCAATTTTAAATATTATTACATTTTAAAGTTCCCTGTGACGTCACGCGCGACATCCCATAGCGGTCTGTCTTCCTATCTGTCTGTTTGTCTGTCAGTGCCTCCTTGAGATTGTCTGTTGAAGAGCTCTCCGAGTCCATCCATCATGTTCTCACATGGTGGTGGGTTACCAGTCACACAAAAAAAAAATATGCAAATATATCATTCCTTCAGTAGACGTGAGATAAAGTTCAACGAGTTAATTACACTCGACTTCATTTCTTAATGAAACTTCCTGTGCCTCCCCCCCTCTCTTCTCTCTCTCAAGTACACACACATGCTGTTGAACAACTCAACATTGGTTATATACATTTAGGCCCATAAATTTTAGGTAATTCTTTATATCTCTGACTTATATACATAGAAACCTCTATTACTTTCTTTCTATTTGTGGCTTATTAGAAAACTAACACTAACACCTAAATGTGTGTATGTTGCATTGGAACCTAACACTTAAATTTGTGTATGCTGTCAGGCACGCCGAGAGGGGGGGCAGGGAGGTCATTGCCAGGGGGGCCGCATCTGTAAGGGGGGCCCGGCCGCCCCGACCACGTCAATTTTTTTCATGACTCATTGGTCAATGTTACTGTGGGGTCCTGTAACCGAAAAGGGCCTAATTTTTGCCAACAAAATGATATAAAGTGCATCACCAGTGAAGGTATTAAGTGACTCACATTTTACTTAGATAATATCCTGTTTCCGGGAAGATGTAAAGTGTCGAATTAGTTTGTTTCATTCTTTTTTTTCTTATACAATTTAGCGATGAAAAATCGTGGAGGAAACCTGAGTCATCTGATAAAACGAAGGGCCCAATTAGCGTCATGGTTTTATCCGGCCCTGAATATGGGAAGCTGATTGGCATGTTGGAAGATAACACTTTCTTTACCAATGTGACATATTGGAGCATAGCAATTGAAAACTAGCATAGTTGTTATAAGAGGCTTATTGAAACCACCACGCTATGGCCTGTTGAAAGCTAAAAAAAAAATTTTCCCGGAAATTTTCTATTGTAATCATTCAGTATCTGTCATTTTTTATGGATACGTAAAACGTTTAGTATGTTGTTTCGTTAAACTGAATCTTTTATAAGTATTAGTTTGTATTTCTGGTGTTTGACATCTGTAGTAAAGTATTCCCTTATAAAGTCTATACCGACCATCGGGGTTAGCTGAAGTAGAGTTCATCAGTTCAGTTCTATCAGTTTCTGTAGCCCACGGCTATTCTATAGTACAGGTATAGGGCATAATGTGTTACACAGCTGGGGGTAACCCATTTGCAAGCTGAATTTGTAAGAGAATTGTCACCCGGCTCTCACATGGGCTCGAACTCGATCATTTCGGGTTAGCATTCGAGCGCTCTACCCACCGCGCCCCGATTGGACGTCACCTGCTATATTGAGACAGATCACCAGAGCCATGTCTCCACTTAATTTCACTCGACAGTGTAAAACTGTGAAGCCCGCACTGTCCGTCATCCAACCTAACGAACCTGGAAACTATGTGCGACTTGTGAACGCTGTCACACAGTGCTGTACCAACACGACATCACGGGCCATATGTTGGAGACACGTTGACCCATATAGCATGTAACATTCAGCCCAGGAAGGGACATGTTTGCTGAAGAATGAAAAGCAGCTGTGGTGCGAGGATAACGTTGAATATCAAGTACTTTTTTTTTTTAGATATGCGGAATAAAAAAGAACAGACTTTGTGAGTGTGTGTGTGTGTGTGCTTGCACTGGCGTCGTTACCATTGGGGCGGCTTGGTGCTAGGAGTGCCCGGCATGGGGGGAGAGGGGTTGTAGTTTTAGTCGGGTCCCCCCAAACATTTTGCGGGAGCCCCCCCTTCCAAGTTATTATCGACGCCGCTGTGTATGTGTGCCAAAGTAACAGTGTGGGTGTTGAAGTGTATGTCGTGTACGGTTGTACTCTATGACGATGTACGCCTGTGTCTGTCGCGGTACGGATGTACTCTGTGATGATGTACGCCTGTGTCTGTCGTGTACGGTAGTACTCTGTGATGATGTACGCCTGTGTCTGTCGTGTACGGTTGTACTCTGTGATGATGTACGCCTGTGTCTGTCGTGTAAGGTAGTACTCTGTGACGATGTATGCCTGTGTCTGTCGTGTACGGTTGTACTCTGTGATGAAGTATGCCTGTGTCTGTCGTGTACGGTTGTACTCTGTGATGATGTACGCCTGTGTCTGTCGTGTACGGTTGTACTCTGTGACGATGTACGCCTGTCAAGTCTTTGTAAATGTATCAACTCGCTTTCTGAAGTGTGGCCCTTGATGGAGTATCTAATGCCAGACACTATGGGATAATATTTATAGCTCGCTTCTCCCAGCAATTTTCCTATAACCCCCCCCCCCCAATACCTTTTTTTTTGCAATCACTCACCGACCCCGGCAGTTGTCAATCAATTACATACATTGATGACTAGATATATGAACTGACCAGGTAAACTGACGACTATGTGAACTGACTGACCAGATAAACTGACTTTAAATTACTATGTAAATTACTGACTAGGTAAACTGACTGAGTAAAAAACGAAATCGCTAACTTCATGACATGACGACTCTGTGGGTGTAAGTTGCCTCCTTGTTGTGTATGTCTATATATTTTGGTCATGAGTGTATTTTGCCGCTATGTGTAACTAGATCAAAGGCCGGTACCCGGACCGGCGAGTGACTCCTTATAATTGGTTGTATCCCTTTGACCATCTTTACAACTTTACATAATGTGCGCACTACTTGGAATTCCCAAGACTATTTTCAGCCAAGCTGTTCTTGGTCCTGGTTATGTTTTGTTGTAGATCATTCGACAAAGTGTAGTACATGTACCAGGTTTGTGGTTTTTAAGTACCAGTTATCTTGCAAGTGGGTGTTAGTGAGCGCTGTGCAATGATCCTCTTCAAATATTTCATGTGTGAGTAAACATGTTTACAGATGTGTGTGTTTGTGCTTCCAAAAGCAAGTTATATATAAACTGCGTTACCCTGTTGTGTACAGCAATCCAGCTTTAAACTGTTACATATTTATTGTAATGATTATATTTGGCCTTGAAATTTAGTTAGCATATTTAACTGGCCACTTTGAGAAAGTTGGATTTTGAGCAGACGAGAATAAGACAGACGACCGATATTCTTATAAGAGAAGGACGCTATTCATCATTCACTCTACTACATTATGTGTATTTCATATTGCCAGTAAATATAATATAGTTGAGTGGCCAACATGCTGGTGTGCTGTTGGGTGGTACCTGCTTGTGTGTTTATGTGTGTTATGGGGGTGGGGGGGGGCGCAGCGATCCTTGCGAGGCCGGAAAGATAGAGTGGGGTGACAAAACCCCAGAGGACAAAATACCCACGGACAAAACCCCATGACAAAACCCTATTGTATAAAAACCCCTAGTGACAAACCCTACAATATTGCTTTAAGCCATTTATTGCAGCTACAATTTATTTTTTATTATTATTAGCTTTTAATTGGTTTAACTTTCTGTGACCTGCTTAGCGGGTGGTTTGTAAATCACATAAATCATGATTTTTTAGTGTACATGTATCCTTGAACACACAACTTCACACCATCTTTGTTGTTTTTTATTATCTCCATATTCTAACTCACGACCTTAAAAATATAATGAAATTTGTAAGCCTTGTTTCAAATTGTGTCTAAAAGCTAAATTTACGAGGAAAAAAGAACCCTTAATGAGATATGGATATTACACTTTCAAATCGAGTATGCTCAACAATCCTCCCGAACTAAACTTACATTCTCTTATATAGATTTAGTTGACAAAGATGTCCATCATTCTCAAGTCTCCTGTTTGTTGGTTCCAATTCCCCATTCAATACATAATTAAGAGTTTGGTGAACATAGCAGAATAAAGGTGACATTGCACTTCTCATGTTACTTGAATTCCTCCAAACAGACACTATGTTTCTAAACTTTATTCAATTGTAGTACACCCCTAACCCTGAACTCATGAACTACCCAAGTCTACGCATCTTCCGGAATTCTACTGTGACACTATTCTTTATTGTCTAAAATTCCCCTACCTGTTAAAGTTAATGGGTTCTGTCTCCCTCTCTTTCCACACGTCTCATATCGAATTACGTTAAACTGTCCCAACGCTTGAACTATGCCCTGACCTACTTTCACTTTCTACATCTCTATACTTATAAGACGCATTTGTTGTCTGTCTGTCAGTCTGTCCCCTTATAACTCAAGATCCAGACAATAAAATAACGTGAAATTTGTTACACGTACACATAATTACATGGGGAAGGTTATAGGACAGGTTTCGTTTCATCTCGATGGGTAGTTTTATTGTAATTAATTATTTTCATTTTAGTATTTTACTATATTAAAGTAATCTGGACGGCGCCATAAATAAAATTCCTCTGTGACGTCATTTCCCGATGATCGAATAGAACTTGCGCGCATAACCTATTAAAAATTGACACAATGTTTGTGAGGCTAAAATTTTTTTTCAGAATAATCTCTATACTTATAAGACGCATTTGTTGTTCGTCTGGTCTGTCTGTCTGTCCGTTTTTATTCCCACTAGAGAGAGAGAGAGAGAGGGAGAGAGAGATAAAAGACATTTAGGGTGGCAGGGGGAGAGAGAGGAAAGGAGAGGGTAGGATGGAGGGAGGGAGGGGGAGAGAGGGAGGGAGGGGGGATGGACAGGGGGAGAGAAGGAGGGGGAGAGAGGGAGATGGGAGAGGGAGGGAGAGAGAGGGGAAGGACGGGAGAGTGAGGAGAGAAGGAGAGAGAGGGGCGGGGGAGGAAGAGAAAGAAACGGAGGAGAGAGGGGGTAGGGAGGGAGATAGAGGGGAGGGAGGGAGAGAAGGTGGGAGAGAGGAGGTGAGAGATAAAGAGTGAGGGGGGGAGGGTGGAGAGGAACGAGGGAGGAAGGGGGAGAGAGGGGGGGAGGAGGGGGGGGAGAGGGAGGGAGGGAGAGAGGGGTTAAGGAGGGAGAGAGAGAGGAAGGGAAGGAGAGGAGGGAGAGGACGATGGGAGAAATGTGAGGAAGAGATAAAAGAAAGAGAGTGTGGCAGGGAGGGAGGGAGAGGGGGAAGGAGGAAGGACAGAGGGAGAGAGCAGTGGGGATGGACAGGGGGAGAGAAGGAGGGGGAGAGAGTGGAGGGAAAGGGCAGAGAGAGGGGGAGGGAGAGAGGGGGGTAGGGAGAAAACCAGAAGAGGTAAAACAGAAAAACCTTATTTTAAACCCGGGCAAAGCCGGGCACTTTGCAACTAGTTTGTGATAATAAAGATTTGGGGGGGGGGGGGATATTACATTTTATAATAAAAGTAATGATTAATTAATAAATAATATTTTTTTAAAGTGGGTGTTTTGTCCGCTGGGTGTTTTGTCCGCTGGGTGTTTTGTCCGCTGGGGGTTATGTCCGCTGGGGGGTTTGTCCGTGGGGGGTTTGTCCGCTGGGGGTTTTGTCCGCTGGGGATTATGTCCGCTGGGGGGTTATGTCCGCTGGGGGGTTTGTCTTTGTCCGTGGGGGTTTTGTCCGCTGGGTGTTTTGTCCGCTGGGGGGGGTTTGTCCGTGGGGGTTTTGTCCGCTGGGGGTTTTGTCCGGATACCGGAAAGATAACCACGCCAGGCAACGTCTGAATTGTTAAGTGGGTCATTTCTGCAAAAGGCGGTTTAGGCTGTGACCACTTGCTCCTTCAGTTAAAATAGTTTTAAAAAAAAAATGAATGCTTGTCTTTGCTGCTGTTGGTTTTATTATTTCTACTACTGCTGGCCAGTGGTCGATGGAGCGAGGAATATGTTTACGTCACAGCCATCAAACGGTCATTATGTTGTATGTTGGATGCGACACATTTTTCTTATTTCTTTCCCTATTTGTGAGATGGTTTGTCTCGTGTGTGTGTGGGAAGGGGGGTTGATACCTTCATGGGGTCTGAACAATTCACACAGCCGCATATTTACTATAAAGTTGGACGGTTGGCCGAGTGGTGTAGACATTCGACTGTCGACCTGAGAGCCCTGGGTTCGATCCTCGGTGAGAACCATGGGAATTTCCCCATGTGAAATTTGGTGCAAAGTCGTCCGACAAGTCCACCCAGCTTTAAATGGGTACCTGACTTTAAATTGGGGAAGTAAAGGCGGCTGGGCGGTGTGCTAACCGCACAATTCCTTCATATGCCGAGGTTAGGTAGAAACAGGTGAATTCTACACTTCATCAGTCCCCGATGGCCCAAAAGTATAGGGCTGAGAGAACTACACTTACTGTACATATTTACTAAGTCAGTGATGTTATTCTGTGTCGAGGTATCATTGGGACTTGCCACTAACTCACTGCTTCAGTTAACACATTAAATGGATTCTGACAGAGGCCAATAGCCGACCTTCACCTTTTTGGATATATATCAATACGATCTGTAGCAAGGTGTGTTTCTCAACGAATTGTTTTTTTTTTCTTCTGTCTCAAATAACAACCGAATTTAAAAACAGATAAGTTTTTTTTTCTTGACCAGATAATGGGAAGACCTGCATTAGAGTGAGGTGTGGCATTTGTATAAACCAATTAACGTCAATTTTCACACCTGGTCACGCACGAGTTTCTTAACAATTTGTGCGTGTCTGAAGTAAGCAGTCGTACATTATACACACTGATAGTGAGAGTGGTCAGTAATGAGAAGGTCATACTAGTAAAACTTCTTAGTAATCAAGAGGTTACTCTGCAGTACTCTGCACCTCCCTCTCCCTCCCCCATCTCTCTCCCGCCATCTCCTTGAGATTGTCTGTTGAAGAGCTCTCCCTCTCAGAGTCTATCAATCATGTTCTCGCCTGGTGGTGGGTTACGAGTCATACACATATGCAAATACATCATTCTCTTCAGCAGACGTGAGATACAAGTTCAACGATTTAATTACACTCTGGACTTCATTTCTTAATGTTCCCTTTCTCTCTCTCTCTCTCTCTTCTCTCTTCTCTCTCTCTCTCTCTCTTCCCAAGTCCTGAAATGTCGGCGTCACATCAACGCAAGCTCTCGGCGTCACATCAACGCAAGCTCAGGCCACTACCATACAAAGGTACTATATAATGTCCGAATCAGAGCAATATGAAAGGAAGATCTCAATGATTTTAACCACTTTACACACATCGACAAGCTACTGATATGGATGAAATAGATAGAATCATCAGATACAAGAGTGGAATATATATTTAAAAAAAACATTCGTAAGTACTTCAAAATCAAGTGGTCAACTGGTCAGTTTGTACAGGTGATTCCTATTTCTTTTCTTTTTTTTTTTTTTTAATTTTTCTAGCCCGTTTAGATTTTCCACAATAACACCGCTTTTTCTTGATCCCTTGACCTGGCCGTGGTGGTAGTGGTGGTGGTGGTGGCTCGCTCCTTATTGTTCGTCCAACAGATAAAATCTGTGACCACTGGTTATGACCACCCTTGGCCTCTGATGTTCGGAACATTTATTTTTATCTCTATTGAGTCTTGTGTTTCAGTCCATTCAGCCGGCGTCACCTGTTAAACAAGGTGAAACATTTTGTGCTGCATCCACAGAAGCTGGGCCAATTGACCTAGATCGATACGGGCTGCTGGTAATGATATCACCGGTGAACGGAGTCTCCCAGTCAAGCTCCGGACTGCGCAGCTTGTGCTTATTAAAGTGTGTGGTGTGTATTTGGCCGCGCGCGCGAATGTGCTAAAGGTTTTTTCTCGTTCTGATGTAGATTTTTTGTTGTTAAAACTAACTGTAATGATGTATCTTCAGTTCTGCTTCCGGTGAAACTTTTTCATGCAAATCGCCGACCATGCAAACAAAATAGACATAATGTTTTCCTTTTTTTTTTTACATTTGATTTTATAGTAGAGATAAAAAATTTTTATATTGAAATACCAATTTTAAGTATAATAATAGCTTATGGAGAAATATATATACCAATTATTTTGATATGAACAAAAAATCTAATATATATATATATATATATATATATATATATATATATATAACAAGTTAGGTACAATGATAACCAAATAGGGTACGATAATAATGCAATGTAAGGTACGATAATAACAAAGTAAGTGGCCTAAGTACAACGTTTTTTTTTTATCATTATTTGCCGAGACTATTAACATTGAAAGAAACTAATTTAAAAAGGAGTGGTGGGGGATATTTTAGCCATCTAGTAATGTAAGTTAGGTCCCTTGAGGTTTCAACTTTTCCCCTAAATATAGCAACATTCCGTTGTGATTTGAACCCAAGTCGACAGCCGCGCTGTCTTATCATCGACCGTGCAGTGTGAAATGAAATAGAGAAAAATTATTTAACGTAAAAGGGAAAAAGGGGGGGGGGAATAGACCAATTGTCGTCGGTCGGGGTCACGGTGCATTGCCGGTTTAAATGGCGCCGATGACGACAGCTAGTACAGGGGTGGTCAATGGTCATTACGGGAGAGTGGTTGGGGGGGGGCACAGTTCAGTCAAGCAGAAGTAAGTTTATCTGTAGACACTTTTAACCGTAGACGGTATTTTTTAAATATTAAATTCTTGTTGCCATGTGGTGTAAACGTGGAAAAGGGGTGGGGGGCAGTCCTCCCCGGATGGTACATACTCTAACGCCGGATTGGTAGGGGGGGGAGTGGTGTCTATTGTAAGCTAACCTAGATAGTTTCATACTTTGCTACAATATTAACATTGTTTTACATTTTCAAAATGAAAGCGAAACGTCAGTGCACACACACACACTTATGTCAGGGCCACTTTATCAACTAGGAAAAGTAGGCACTGTGCCTAGGGCCTACGGACTTTTCAAGGGCTTACGGAAGCCAGAACATAAAGTCATAGATTCCACCAGACAGTTTTTTTTGTCAATGGTGCTGTCTTGTCGAGATTGATTCCACCGGACAGTTCTTTGTACTGTGTCATGTCGTCATTGATTCCACCGGATAGTTCTTTGTATCAATGGTGCTGTCATTGATTCCACCGGACAGTTCTTTGTATCAATGGTGTTGTCATTGATTCCACCGTACAGTTCTTTGTATCAATGGCGCTGTCATTGATTCCACCGACAAGTTCTTTGTATCAATGGTGCTGTCATTGATTCCACCGGACAGTTCTTTGTATCAATGGTGCCATTGGCTGATTCCACCGGACAGTTCTTTGTATCAATGTTGCTGTCATTGGATTCCACCGGACAGTTCTTTGTATCAATGGTACTTTCATTGATTCCACCGGTGGCCCTTTGTATCAATGGTGCTGTCATATCGTCACGGGGCCGTCTTATGACCGACGCAGGCCCTATGCACTACAACATCTAAAAGGCTTATGGAAAAGGGGGAAGCAAAATCATGTTTGAAAGTTCAAGTTTAGACTTTTGTAGACCTCTTCAGGTACGTCGGCCCCATCACAGTACATGTGTCCATTTGATAAGACGCGGCCCTGTGTATGTAGAGGGCCTGTCCCTTGATGCGCTCCGTAACCGCTAATTCATTACCACCCCGTTACAGAATGTTTGAATTTACACTTAGTAAAAAGAAAAATTCGGGGTAATGGGGTCACATGACATTAACGCCCCCACCCTGGGGTAATGGGGTCACATGATATTAACGCCCCACCATGGGGGTAATGGGGTCACATGTCATTAACGCCACACCCTGTGGTAATGGGGTCACATGACATTAACGCCACACCCTGTGGTAATGGGGTCACATGACACTAACGCCACACTCCCAGACATTGTTTTCTTTCAAGGAAGCGGACACAAAACCACATTTTTGGGAGATGTATTTTAGCCCCCCTCTTGCCTCTACGTCCTCGACACTGTCTAGACCAGGGGCGGCCACGCGTGAGGTCGATGAGAGCCGCATTCCGTTTTCGTTTTTTTTTTTATTGTTTATTATTAAAATCATCAACGTGTCGTCGCTTAGCTAGATCAAAACTCTCGGCCTCGAACACAATACTCGCTCAGGTCCCCCGCATGATGCCCCCCACCCCCAAGGCCAAGATTCTAATTTAATCCACACACACACAAACATCGATCTTCATGCACCAAGTGTTTGATGTCTGACATCAACTTTTTACCATTCGGTTTCCTCGGCATTACGCCACCTGTTGACACAGCCGTCGTTTACCTTGCTCCTTTAAGTGACGTGTACTCT
The DNA here is from genome assembly GCA_021962125.1 of Bulinus truncatus. NCBI lineage: Eukaryota > Metazoa > Mollusca > Gastropoda > Planorbidae > Bulinus > Bulinus truncatus. The sequence continues at coordinate 1,562,981 of JAGDYQ010000037.1, read as the reverse complement.
TAACTCCTCTCTGGTCAAGAATTGGCGAGATCATTTTACTTCCCTTTTTGACCATATCCCGTGGATAATTACGGACATCTCGCGTGAAGCCTGTACTTTACAGAAGTACTCAGAGACGTAAATCACACCTCTTCTACCAACCACTCCCCCCACCTTCTAAGCTCACTCCTCTCAAAAGCTCTCAGATTATTCTGTCGCTCTCTTTTAAGTTGTCAATCCGTTATTTTAATAAGGCTTTTAAGTTAATACATGTGGGCCGTTAGGAAAATTCTGAATCTACACATTAAAAGTGTTCCAATTGTGCTGCTGTGTTTTACATGCTGGCGAAATAAATTATAACTTTTGCGAATTTTGGTGAAATATCCTCACACGATTAAAAAAAATTAAATGACAGTCATTGTTCACATTGATTAATACTTCATAATGTTAGAGAACATACAGGCCAGAGTACGTGTAGAACATACAGGCCAGGGCCGTGTAGAACCTACATGCCAGAGCCGTGTAGAACATACAGGCCCAGAGCCGATGAGACATACTAGGCCAGGGCCCGTGATTGACGTCTCGAGATGTTATGCGAACACTTGTTGCAAATGTTGCCACAACGTGTTCCTGTGTAGTCTACACAAAACTCGAGGAACCGGTTAGGATCAGGGTTCGCTCAGCAGCGGGGGTCCTATTCCTGGAGCTACTCAACTGTTGGAGTTGGCGACTGTAGGACAGACCTACAACAAGGTTAAATTTCTTTATATTTTGATTCTTTGAAACTCCTACCTTTTTTGACGGACAGGTGCGGACTATCGATGATTGGAACTTGTCAGTCGTTGGTGGATTTAAAAGAGGGGCGCACTGTGCCCGCGCGTTTAGGTCCCCGGCTTCGGAGAGGGTCTCGTAAAAAAAAAAGCCAACTTTAACACCTCACCCTCATTTTGCCTGTCGGTGATGGCGAGTGGTCTGGTGTTGCATTCTCTCACTACACAACGACGACAGCTCACAAACACTGCCAATAAAACACTAAAAAAAGTCTAACTTGATTCAAATACGAACAGCATCCACTATCCTCTTTATTTAATGGAGAGTAGTCCATAACAAAAAGTCAAGCCAACATTATAGAGCAGTGGTGGCGAAGACCTACGGCACGCTCGATTTTGAAGAGCTTCATCAGTCGGCACGTGACATAAATATCACACTTCCTGCTTTAATTTTCATTGGTAGTGTTGGGACTTTTTGCTATGGACCTTTCTCACATGTATTCCTGCGCCGGTCAGCTGTCTTTTGTGAAAAAGATCATAATGGGCTTCCAGTCGCTTTGTGTTCCGTTGATATTTAAATACTTGATTGTTAATACTTAGCACGATATAAATTCTTGTAAATTCTCGATTATTTTTTTCTACATTACTCGTCCTAATCTGATGCTATTATAATGATTTTAAAATTATTACTAAAATCTTTAATTTTTCTGACTCGTTGACAGGTTTTTAAAGTCACAAAAATGTCCCGATATCCAGATTATGTAGAGCCTATGTAGATCACTTATGTAGGGTCTATATGTAGAGACTTATGTAGGGTCATAATGTAGAGCCATATGTGGAACTTATGTAGTGACGCATGAGGAGATTTATATAGGGACCAATTATGTAGTGACTTATATAGGGACTGATGTAGGGTCATATGTAGGGACTTATGTAGGGTCATTATGTTAGAGACTTATGTAGGGACTAATGTAGGGACTTATGTAGAGGTCATATGTAGGGACTTATGTAGGGTCATATGTAGGGACTTATGTAGGGTCATATGTAAAACAGTATATTTTTGGTTAGCATATATTGTGCGATAGATAGTAATTAAAAATCGGTAGTTAAAGGTTTGAAACTACTACCCCATTATGATGAGGTGATGGTCAATGATATTATTTTTTAACCATTCTACTTTTTTAGCTTCAACTTTTAAGATAATAATAATAAATAATCACACTGAAAAATATATTAAATTTTGATTATTTGATTTTCATGATTAAAATTAAAAAGAATGCGGCAAACAGAAATTTATTATTCGCAAATTCGCGTACATTAACTGGTACCGGAAGTGTCTTGTCCATTTAAACAAAAAATTCAGTAGGGGGACTACTTTAGAAAGGTGCATACTTCATAAATACTTTAGTGGGGTTTTCATATTGTTGAATTTTGGACTCACGGAAACCAATAGGTTTCGCCACCAATATCATCAGAGTCACAGCTTTGAATGCTTGATCGAATAATAATTCCTCGAAAACTTTCAACTTTTCCCTGTATCAACTTCTCCGTAATCTAAGTTTGATCATAATTGCACAGAGGAGTACACCAACCTAACTCTTCTCCCCCCTCCCACCTACCTTCGAACTAAACTTACATTCTTTTTATATATATATATATATATATATATAGGCTAGCTGACACATATACAAAACATCCCATAATTTTCTAGTCTCCAAATTGCTTGAAGGTCCCTCCCCATAAGTTTGGTTAACTTAACAGAATTAAGAGGACACTGCACGTCTCATGTTACCTGAATTCCTCAACACCGACACGTTGTTCCTTAACTTTAGTTATAGCGAGGACCTTACCCTGAACTCCCGAACCTACCCCCCACGTCGACGCATCTTTCCTGAATTCTATCATGACACTATTGGATCTGTCGTTTCAATCCATCATGACAATATTGTTTATTGTCTAAAATCCCTATTTTTTTTTTGTTAAAGTAAACATGTTCTGTCTCCTTTTTCCTGTTTCCCAGATCCAATGACCATTAAACTGTCCCAAATCCCAAAGCTTGAACTTTAATTTACCTGACCTACTTTCACTGTCCTGACAATGCCTGTCCCCTGACCCACTAGTCTAGGCTCTTTAACTGACCTAATCCTGAGTGCCGCTGTTTAATTGTTGCTTTTATTTTTAACCAACTAAAGGGGGTGGGGGAGATAGATGTTTATTTCAGCTACAATATTTATTACTGTCTCAAGATGCAAGTGTCTTGTAATGTGATGGACAGTCTTAGAAGCTTAATTCTCTGTATTACAACTTTAAATTGTAGATATCAATGGAAAACATTAAACTTAACTATCTCGTCAAAAAAAAAAACTTAACTTTTTACAATATTACAAGTATTAATGTTGCCGGTTTTTTAGAGCATTTTCGAAAAAAATGCTCTATTGTCCCCGTTTTGTCTGTCTGTCTGTCTGTCTGTCTGTCTGTCATCACCCTAGATCTCAACAACCATAAGTCCTAGACCCATGATGTATATATCATTTTGTAGGTCTTGGCCTGCCAAGAAATGACTT